>JARHVA010001621.1:850000-1287500 GCA_037957365.1 Torreya grandis
TTCAGTAGAGAAAAGTACATCAGAAAAATCAGACCTGCAATCTAATTCAGAGAAAAACGAAGAGGAAGAGACAACTGAAGAGGTTGGAAAGGAAGAAGAGAAAGATGGGAAGCTTGCTCAATTACACAGTTTTCAAAAAAATGAGTCTATACACATTAGAGTAATTAATGGTCAGCGATGAGTGGCATTGATTGACACAGGAACCACACATAATTTCATTGATGAGGGGTTGGTTGCATGTAGAGGACTTCAAACTCAGGAGGTCGATGGATTTCGAGTGACAGTTGTTGATGGGTTTACAATCAATCACACTAAGATGGTTCCATAGCTGAGTTTGCAGTTAGGAAATTATGAAGTCAAGGATGACTTCTATGTCGTGAGTATTGGTGATAGAGATGTAGTGATGGGAATATAGTGGCTTCGATCACTTGGAGTGATCACACTTACTTTTCAATCTATGGAGCTGAAATTTAAATCAAAGGGTAGGAGTTTGGTCTTGAGAGGTATGTCGACTGGAGGACTTTGAGAGGTCTCTTTCAAACGTGTGGAGAGGTTATTTAGGCATGACCAGATTGAATGGGCAGCAGAGTGTGTGGTTATGCCTACAGTTACAGAGGAGGTAAAGAGGTCCTATCCACAGACATTTAGACTTTGCTTTCCAAACGAAGCAAAGTATTCAGTAGCATTCCTCCAAGGAGGCCTCCTGATAGAGGCATTGAGCACGTGATTGAGCTAGAGGAGGGAGCCAAACCCGTGATCACCACTCCCTATAGGCATCCTAAGTGACATAAGGATGAGATAGAGAAAGCTATTAAGGAGCTTTTGGAGATGGGATGCATTAGACCAAGTAAGAGTCCATTTGCTTCTTCAGTAGTGTTGGTGAAGAAGAATGGGACCATGCGTATGTGTGTTGACTAGCGGGTGTTGAAAAAGAAGACAATAAAAAATCGGCACCCCATCCCATGCATAGATGAGCTCATTGATGAGTTGCATGGAGCGGTCTATTTCTCCAAAATAGATTTGAGATCGAGTTATCATCAGATTAGGGTCAGAGAGGAGGATGTAGAAAACACTGCATTCAAACGTCACTTTGACCACTATGAGTTCCTTGTCATGCCTTTCGGATTGACAAATGCACCAGCTATTTTTCACTCTTGCATGAATAGGGTGTTCTGTAAATAGTTACGTATGTGTTATTTTCTTTGATGACATCCTCATTTTAAGCAAATCATGGGAAGAGCACTTGAAGCATTTGGATGAGGTGTTGGGAATTCTTGAGAGTGAATCTCTTTTTTCTAAGGAGTCCAAGTGTGAGTTTGGGATGTTTGAATTAGTATACCTTGGACAAATAATCAGCGCTAATGGAGTTCATGTTGATCCAGAAAAAATTAAAACAATGATAGATTGGCCTCCACCCACTAATCTTACTCAGTTGAAGGGGTTTTTTGGTTTGTGTGGGTTCTACAAGAGGTTTGTCAAGGTTTTTCACAGGTTGTTGCCCCACTAACTGATTTGACTAAAAAGGGGGCCTTCACTTGGTCTGTACCAACGCAAAAATCTTTTTATCAGTTCAAAAAAATTGATGAGTTCATGTCTTGTATTGGCTATTCCAAATTTTTCTAAACCATTTGAGCTTGAATGTGATGCTTCAAGGGATGGAATTGGGGTTGTCATGCAAAACAAACACCCAATTGCATATGAGCAGAAAAGTTGAGAGGTAGTGAGAAAAATTACTCCAACTATGACAAAGAGATGTTAGCCATAATGCATGCTTTGGCTAAATACAGGGAATACCTTGTTGGAGGGAGGTTCATTGTTAAAACTGACCATAATAGTCTGAAATATTTCTTAAATTAGGGCCTAAGTGAAAGGCAGCAAAAATGGGTTACTAAACTCCAACCCTATGACTTTGACATCGAGTATGTCAAAGGGAAAAAGAATATAGTCGCTGATGCATTATCTAGAAGACCTCATTTGTGTTCATTTTCTAAGATAACAGCAAATTGGATGGAAAGAACATACGTTGATTATGCTAAGAATGCCCTTGCCAATAGCATCTTAGATGGTACTTTGCAGGATGAAGTACAAGGTAAGTGATGGTTTGATTTTCTATAAAGATAGGATAATGTTGGTTCCTGAATCCAAGATGAGAGAGCAGATTTTTAAGACTTCCATGACATTCCAATGGCTGGTCATCCTAGTTTTACAAAACATACAGGGAAATCCGTGAGAGGTTCTCATGGAAGGGGATGACGGAGGACATTACTAAGTATGTTCGTGAATGCCAAGTGTGCCAATAGAATAAAAATGAACATACTTACCTTGTTGGTCTACTACAGCGTTTACCCATTCCTCCTCAGAAGTGGAAAAGCATTTCACTGTATTTCATGACGGGGCTTCCCAAAGTGTAAGGGAAGAATTGTATCAATGTTGTAGTGGATTGTTTGACCAAATTTGCTCATTTTTTGCTATTTCATCAGGGTATACAGCGTTACAAGTGGCAGATTTGTTCTTTAGAGAAGTGTTTAGACTTCACGGGGCACCTAAGAACATCATCAGTGATAGGGACAGCTAGTTCATGAGCTTGTTTTGGCAAGAGTTGTTCAAACTATGTGGTGTCGGGTTGACTCCCAGCACTAGTTACCACCCTCAAACTGATAGACAAACTAAGATAGTTAACAAATGGGTGGAAGGATACCTACGTACTTATGTTACAAGGCAGTAGAAGGCGTAGGTTAAATGGTTGCACTTGAGGGAGTTTTGTTACAACTACACATTTCACATGTCTATCAAGGTGTTTCCTTTCATGGCTTTGTAAGATTGTAGAGTGCCTGGAGCCAAGGATTTCTTGCAAGAAAGTCAGGATATCATGAGATAATTGAGGGATAACATATAGCATGCGCAGAATCAACAGAAATTGTACGCTGATCAGCACCACGTTGGACGGAAATTTGAGATAGTTGACATGGTTCATGTGAGATTGCAACCCTAGAAACAGTCCACTCTCAAGAAGAGTGGGTCGGAGACGTTGAAGCCTTACTTTTGTGGTCTGTTTAAAATCACCAGGAGAGTTGGGGAGGTGGCTTATGAGCTTGAGCTACCTAAGGGTAGTAAGGTGCATAATGTTTTCCACGTGTCACCTTAAAAAGGCGCTCGAGCATAATGTAACTCCTTCAGCAGAGTTGCCTCCATTGGATGAGGAGGGCAAATTGATACTCATTCCAGAGGCAATGATCGATTTCAGAAAGCGTACCATCAGGGGGAGGGTTATCACAGAGTATTTGGTGAAATGGAGGGATTTGCTACGAGAGAATGCCACATGGGAGAGTGAGCAGATTTTACAGCATCCTGAGTTGTGATTGCTTGAAGACAAGCAATCTTGAGGAGGGAGGACTATAATGTCCCCTTCTCGTTCATAACCAGTCTAAGTTACCATTAGTGTGACAACTTGCAAACTTGTTCTTAGAAAATGCAATAATTTTTTTTTTTAAAACTAAATATTGAACATTCATTCAACCACAGTTGCTAGGATACTTTAGTCAATCTTATAATTAACAACATCAAGTAATAACAGTTTCATCATTCCTATACTACAAGCAATAGAATAAAATGCATGATACAGAAATTTTACTATCTCACTAGGGACATTAGCATAATCCGAATTCCCATACTAAGTACTGGTACTAATTCAACCAATCGCACATATTGCTATGCAATCAAGTCCACCCTAACCTAGCCTAAGGATCTAGAATCGATGCCCCCACCACAACTTGGGCAGCGTACATATCCACTCTTCGGAATCAAAGTCCGATGTAGTTCTCCTTTCAATTGTGATGGTCTCCTCCACGAGGTGTCACCACCGAAGGGATTGACACTCTAAGCCAAACAGGGAACAAACTACTCATGACACAGATGAGCTTCTAAAGCTTTGGTCTAATCCCACAGCGAAGTGACACACTCTAGCATAACATCTTGCTAAGCCAGGCTTGTGTGCTTATCTAAGCACTGTCACATATAAACCTAGATATAAGCAATGATGAAGGAATCCACATTCCTAGTTTCATATAGAATCACATGCTAGGCACAGAAGTAAGCTAAGAATACAAAACAAAGCTAGTCATACTGTACATAATAGTCAAACCTATCATTCATTTATACTCACAAAATTGTACGCACGCATACATGTTGTCCTGCTAACTGCTATGAATATATTGCTCAAGTAATAACCAACAAAATCGTATAAACAATCAATTTAGAGGAGAGTTCAAACATACAGCTACAGTATGTACTACCCGAGTATATACATCTAAGTTGAAGCATCCTATGATATCACATACTATCATAGTTTATGATCACTCTATTCAAGCATTTAATAACCATAACTTATATATATTTATTTAGCTATGGGTCAAGATATAAAAAATACAATATGTACCATCCGGGTACTTTCCGTACTGTAAAACTCTATGGCATCCCACACGGTCATAGGTCTTTGTTTGACTATCCGACTTAACACCAACAACAATCTTACACCCAACCACAATAATAAAGCAAGTCAAGATTATACTATCCGAGTATACCTTCAATAACAATCCGAAGAAAACATAATCTCTAAGTACATCTCACGATACACTATATTATTCTAGAAATGACTATACACTTGCACATTAAACTTTCTCACGAAATATACTGCATACAAGTTTTCATCCTTACAAGATGCAACAGACTTGATCCTACCAGCAAGTTTGCATAACAATATTGTACTACAAAAAGGCTATTTGCTTTCACTAGCATTTATATCATATGTCATACTAAGGAATACCTATCAAGGTCAGTTTCCTATGCTCGCACTCACTCCCCGAGCTGTCATACATATCTACTATGTCTCCTACATGCGCAAAATCAGGACTAAATGTAGTTCTACCAACTACTAAAGGTATAAATGTTTACTCAATAGTTTCCTCATGCGAACGCATACAAGGAAAAGGTATAAATACATTCCTTAATCACATAGAGAAGACTCGATGGTCTTTACAACCCTATCACTTACATCAAATATGTATAAGCTAGGACTATTGATGTCCAACATCATTCTCGTGTCCTCCTATACTGCCACACTATGAATTTAACTTCCTACAAAAAGGGTATCAAATAGTTGGTATACCGCTAAGTAAATCCAAATCATAATATTATCTTCTCAGGTATAATATCTACATATAAATGGGTTACATATCCATAGAGTAAGTATGCTTTGGATTCTTGATTCAAAAGTCCTTACATAACCATACCGTCCGGGTATACGTATCAAAGGACTTTAACATCATGCATGCAATATCAAATATCAATAAATATTGCTCAACTATATCACACCAACCGAGTATGATAAAAGTCAGTCTATAACTGATAGTTAAAATAGAGTTTAACATTGTTCATACTAAGTGAATTTATTGAAAAGAGCCTCTCATGCTAATCACTCATAGCTGAATTTGTTTCCAAATATCATCAAATTTATGCAAGCTTTAATAACAAACATCCTTGTTTCTACAACAAAAATCATATATCTTCATCATCTTAAACCATTATGTCATAAATCTAGCTACACAAGATAACCAATTCTCCTAATAATTTGGGTTAAGCTCAGATATCTACATAAATCAATGCATTCATATAGTAATATAAACATGTATATAACTTATCATGTGTGTGTGTGTGCGCACGCATATAACTTATTTCTAATTTATTTACTCATCTAGTTCATTCTTCAACACGCTTTTAGGAGAAATAATATATTCCACTCAATCTAGGTTCTTTGTTAACTAGCCCATATAAATGTTATCACCAAGTAATAATTTTCATAATACTTATTTATATAACCTGTTTGGTTTCATGGATACTTTTAATATCTTTCATTTCACATAATATCCACAAATATTAAGAGATGACGTAAAATCTCCTGTCAAAACATATTTTTAAGGGATTTTTAACACGATGGTAGTCAATTTAGGCATTCAGACAGTTTTATTGTGGAAGTGAACTCTAATATCAAAAACTCTAAACTCGAACCCTAAGCATCTAAACTTGTGCTCCTATTACTCTCAGTCTGACCTATTATGTTAAGTCTAATTTTATGTTCATTAACTCAACTTTGATTTCCAAATAACCATCAATTATTGTTACACATATATTCTAAGATTCCCAATACCCCAATAAACACACATACTTCATTTTACAAATAATATTATTATTGCTTTACTAACATATAATTTCTATTACACATTTAACTTAATACATTGCTTATCGTATCAAAACATGCTAATATATCCAATCATTTTGATTATATATTTATACATAACATTAATCGTTAACTAAATAATATTATTATTGCTTTACTAACATATTATTTCTATTACACATTTAACTTAATACATTGCTTATCTTATCAAAACATACTAATATATCCAATCATTTTGACTATATATTTATACATAACATAAATTAACTAAATATGGGTCTCCTAATACCCTTCCCGTCCATTCACAATAACGTAAAAATCAAATATGCCCAGCCGATGTAATGAAACTCATAAACGAAACCGAGGAGAATTGGCGTTACACCCGGGATCTCTAACGGCGACTCCATGTCTTTAAATGATATGTCGTACCGGGAAAAGAACTCGGGAAAGTGGAACATGAAACTCATGACAGAATTGAAGAAAGTGTTTTCATGATATCATTTATACACGCCGGAAATAAGCATGAAGCAACTCGCCTCGCCCTACCAGAAAGAAACACAACCACAGTACATATACATTATATGTATGTCATATCCAGACATGGAGATAAACGTGTATTTGTAGTCTGTTGAAAGCTCAAAAGGCTCTCTGAGTCCGTTGAAATCCTTGACTGAAATGGAATGCGGTTCTGCTTGAATTAAAACCGCTAAGATAAAAATAGTGGCGGTGTGGCTCTTGAGCTGAATAAAAGAAAGGAAAAGAACAAAACTTAACATGGTAACAACGTTAATGTTTTTGGACGAAAAAGGATACTTCCGGAGATTCGAACCCATAACATGGTGTTAACCAGCATTGCGTGAAGGTAATTTGGATGACAATATCAATGACTGAGATAAAGATAGTGATGGCCTACTCAAGCGCTAAGTTAAAGAAAAGAAAAGCACAGATTTTTGGCAAGAAGCTGAATAATTTCAAAGGCATTCAATTCACGATAATAGCAAAATGTAGGGAACAGATGTGAAACAACTCGCACTCCATAGAGGATCCACAACTTCGGCACTTATAATATATATATTGACCAGCATGGCAATAATTGCAACAAGTATCTTAAGAAAATGCAGAGAGGCATTCTAAGTCCGTTGAAAACCTATCCACACAATTTGCTAAGCAAAAGAAATAGACGTGAAGCAGCTTGCACTCCCAAGAAGAAATCACATCCTCCAATTAAATAATTTGGGTTCATACAAAAAGAATTCTAGTTTCTATAAAGAGATTACCAAAATATATTTCCTAGAAGTTTCCATAGGGTTTACTCATAGAATTTACAGAGTTTCTCTAATGTAAATATACTGTGTAAATATATTTAAATCTATAATCCCCAATTCTTTCATTACAAAATATTCCATTAAAATAATTACAGTACCCACCTAGTACGTTTTTCCCTTCGTTGCAGATAAAATTTCCCGCTTTTGCTTTTCTTTCCTCTTCCAGCGTCCGGCTCTCTTTCTCGTGTATCTTCCGTGTCCTTTTTTTTAAGTTTCCAACTCCTGTTTTAATTTATTTGCATACCCCTTGAAAAACCAACGCTGTAGGCTTCATTCCCAATAATTAACTGGGAGTCCCACAAGTAATTTTCAGTTAAACTTCCACTTAACCTCCCTTGATTTTCTCAATTAATATTGAGGTAACTCAACTTCACCTTTCCAAATAAAGTCGTCGTAAGATTTCATGCATTACTAATTAATAATCAATTCCACTTGACTAATACCAGATAAGTTTTTTAAACTATATATTCAATCTAGTGTTTAATTAGGATTTATAATCATCTTTAATTAATGTAATTAATATGTTGAATTTTATAAATTAATAATTGTCTAATACAATAATTAAACAATTTAAGATTATAATAAATCTTTATTTTGACAAATTAACTATAGCATTAATACTATTTTTATTAATTTATTCATAAAATCAAATATGTAGTTTTTTGATTTGCATATCAAGACTAAATCTTCACACAAATGTAAACATATGTACCACAGCCAACATGTCAAAATGATACGTATGCCAAAGAAACAATAGTTCATCGGTCTAAAACCTAACAGAGGAAAACAGTATGTAACATTAGCCTATTCCGATTCCCGCAGGCTAAGTGGATATTGGTTAGGGAACTTTGACACCCTGAGATGAGTTTTCTGGGTTTTTTCTAAATTTTTTCCAATGATGACAGCTATTTTTAGTAATTTACTATCTCCAGTAAAATTACTATTTTAAGTAAGTTCTTATTGAGCTTTATTTGGATCAGTTTGGAGTTTTGGCTCACTTACTATTTTTGATAAGTGCTATATTTAGTAGCTGGCCTCGGCTCCTATTCAGCAGCAATGCAGAGTTTCCATTTTTGACATGGGTGAGTTCTCTCCATGGTCGGAGTTATTATTTGTTTATTCATCACTCAAGTTAATAAAGTTAATTGAATTCAGTGAGAATAAGCATGGGTTATAAAAGACCCCCTTGACCTAGTTGAGCAACGTTGTTTTAAAAGAGTGGACAATGAACTTTATGTTGGACACCCCCTTTGGAAAATATTTGATGATATATTAAAATGTTAAAGATAAATATTAAAATAAAGCAAGGTTGGGTGTGGGGTTTTGAAGGGAAAAAAGCACTTTCATGATAGAAGTTGCCTTAATCCCTCCAACTTCTATTTAATTACTCTTTGAGTTCTCATTGGGATATGTGAACTTTGGCAGCTAAGGAGACTCTACTGGATTTTTTCTAAAATACAATTACCGCTGGTTGAGAACGAAAACCCTCATCTCACGTTGTTGGTTTCAGTGGATCGTGATCCACCCTAGCTAGTTGGTGTTTGGTTTGGAGGTATTTACAGTATTTATCTTGCCGGTTGAGTTTTTTTTGGCATTGGATAAATGAAGATTTTCACAATTTTCTGAGTTGTGTGTGGAGAGGTTGATTTGGTGTGTGGATTTACAATTTGGTGAAATTCCTTCTGGCTATTTTTTATTTGGCTTATGTTTGGTTGGGCGTTCCCTCTAGGCCACTTGCTGGAATTTAATGGAGGACATGTGAATTATTGGAGCAAATCGCCCACCTTGGGATTAAATCCATTTTCAATGGAGTTGGGACACAAGCATGGAGTTCTGATTTGAGCGTTCTATGGTGAAAATCTATAGTAAACAGAGTATTTCCAGGTCTGATTTTAGATTGAAACTTTATGATTTTATATTGAGTTGCAATGACATATGTCTTAATGTAATTCTACTTATTTTTCCTTGCAATTTATGAATATATAAATGTATGTGCTCAGTGTGATGGATGGTTGCAAAACATAAAACCCTTTTGCATTCTCCCGTCTTATTCTGAAAACAAAACACAAAAATTAAAAAAAAAATCAGGGGCAACCATTATGGGTATTCATCATGTACAATCCTAATCTTTGCCATGTCCAATTAAGATGCCTAATGAGATCTGAAAATTGACGCACCTGGAGTTCATTGTTAAGCCTCTAAATAGTGATTTCACCTTCATTTTTTCTTGCACTAAGTTACGGGTTTGTTTTTGGTTCTGGTGTAGGTTCGAAGAACCCGATTCGCCAGTACAAAGATTTTTGTTTCCTTGGGTTCGTTTTGGGTTCGTCCATACAAAAAATATATATAAATTTTTAAAATATAAAAATTCTAACTTGATACATAGGAAATTAGTGACATTGTCATTAACCACATAGTATGCATCTAAATAAGTTGATAACCATTAAACAAAAATGATAACTATTAGAATATCAAATATCAATAATTAACCAGTGGCTGTAATTAATTACATCAAACTTTAAAAGTTAATTTTCATGGTCATGTTGCTCTTCATCGAGAGCATTAACATCAACATCATGTTGTGGTTCATTAGAACAATATGGACTATCACCACCGCCACTCCCCTAAGCTAACTTCTATGTCATCGAAGCAGAAGGACTGTTGATGTCATCTAATGAGAAGCAGGAAATGGATGCATCCAAGTCAACAACCTTTGGATCTATATCCCAATACTTTGACATCCCCTCCTTATACTCTGGGTTCTTGTGCAGTAGAAGACAAAAATTGGAGTGTATGTAGACCAACTCCTCAGCATTTTTAGTTGCGAGTTTGTTGCACTTTTGTGAGTGGATGAAGCTATATGTGCTCCAATTCCGCTCACAAGAAGATGAACTTGCAACCTATATTCAAATTTAATCATAAATTTTCAATTTTTTTTTAAAAAAAAAAAAAGCTTAAAAAATAAAAAACTTACCTGTGACAAGATCTTGATTGCAAGAAGTTGTAGGTTCAGTGACCCTTGGCCATGAAGGTACCACCACATAGGGCCATCCTTCTTGTATTTGTCCCAAAGAGCATCAAGATTATGACCTCGAGAGGTAATGAAAACCCCAAACTCGCTCAAAACTGTCTTTTATCTCAAGATCAAGAATATCCTAGAGAATGTCAATTTGTACCCTTCAGCAACTTTGACATCCCTATATGGTGGCACCTTCCTCGACAAAGAAAGGATCTCCGTGCTATAGAACCAAGGAGTCATTGCAAAGGCAAGAAGATGCAGCGGGGTGGTCATTTTGTTCCACCGCTCAACAAGGATTGAATGCACTTGTTTGGAAAACGTCTCCTTGGATCTTGCTCTTTTTCATTAATGATTAGTTTTATCTTCTCAATCATTTGTTGAGACTAGATTCGCCTCTCACACAATCGTCTTGAGACTTGTGAAGGTGCGACAAGCACTTAGTAGTATGGCCATCAACAACTCGTGGACTGTATGGAGGGAGGCTAGCAAAGAGAGGGCCCAAAGAGTGAAAAACTTGATGTAACGGGGTGGTCATTTTGTTCCACTGCTCAATAAGGATTGAATGCACTTGTCTAAAAAATGTCTCCTCAGGATCTTGCTCTTTTTCATTAATGATGAGTTTTATTTTCTCAATCATTGAGTCGATGCCATCATATATTTATCCCAAACATGGCCGATTCATGTCAGCAAAACAGATCATACTCATAATGGGCTCAATGAAACTCAATAAATAATCTACACAAGCCCACCATTTGGGCCTAATCTTTGCTCGCCTCCCTCTATACAGTCCACAAGTTATTAATGGCCACACTA
Source organism: Torreya grandis (assembly GCA_037957365.1). NCBI lineage: Eukaryota > Viridiplantae > Streptophyta > Pinopsida > Cupressales > Taxaceae > Torreya > Torreya grandis. Next base: position 861,390 of record JARHVA010001621.1, read on the forward strand.
CTAAGTGCTTGTCGCAACTTCACAAGTTTCAAGACAATTGTGTGAGAGGCGAATCTAATCTTAGCAACCTATTACAAAATTAAAATTAAAAAATTAAAAACTAATGAAAATTTTTAAATATTCAAGTACTTGATTTAAAAATTAAAAAAGTTAAAATTTTAAAACTAAAATAAAAATATCTTCAACAATTCCAAAGGCAAGAAGGATTTGAAACTGGCTTGAGAGAAGTGATGGTTGGTGACAAACATTTAAATATGCTCAGCATCATCACACACTTGTTTGATCCACTCAAATTCCTTCCTCGTCTTTCGCAACATGAGGTTGAGTGTGTGGACAACACAAGGTGTCCAAAAAATGTGTCCATACCTCGCCTCCACCAACATACCCACAGTGTTGCAATTTTTGGTATTATCCATTACAAATTGGATAACATTTTGAGGTCCAACCACTTCAATGGATTCAATGAGGATGTTGGCAATGAACTTGGCATCCTTCACACACCCCTCACAATCAATGGCCTTCAAAAACATTGCCCCTTTAGGGCACAATGCAACCACACTGATCAAAGGCTTGTTTCTTGCATCTTTCCATCCATCAGAAATGATAGAGACCCTCGTTTCAGCCCACTTTTATTTGATTGGCTTCAAAGATTCTTCAACATATTTTCTCTCCTTTGTCAATAAAGTGGTGCAGATTTTCTCAAACCATGGGCCTTTGTAATCTTTTGGGGCCTCGTTGATTGATCTCATCATTTCTTGCCAATACAATGATCGAACCACATTGAAAGACAATCCATTTGTGTATATCCATTGTGCAATTTTTTGATCCGCAATCTCCCTGCTCTCATTTTGAAAAACCTATCTAATGGTCCTCTTATTCTTTTGTTTGGAAGAAAATAAGCCTCTTCGTCCATGGAAGGTGCTCCCAAAAATAGATGTCTTCCAACGAGCATAGTTGGAGAACTGCCAGTAGAACTTGGGGAAACAGGTGGCTTCCTTGATCCTTTGCCTTTCTTTGCTAGAGGGTGACCGAGTCTCATGGCATATGCGGCATATGCATCTTCTTGTTCCTTAATGAATTCAAGGATTTTCTACTGTGGCAATGGAGAGTTAGTCATCCCCATGCAGAATTTGATACCTAACCAGCAATGCGACATAAATGGGCTTTCACCCAAAAGTATGAGCTTGTGAATTGACGATCACAAATTGCATTTCCAAAAATAGGCCCCACCGCCTGGAACTTGGTCTATCAATGTCATGTATTTCCACAGCAATGACTGTGTCAAGTCCATTTTGTGTTGGCTTTGACCGACGGAGGAAGAACTACGAGACATTGTATTATATATAACTACAAGTTTAAAAACTAATACAAAATTTTTTTTTTTTTAAAATCAAAACAAAACCTAGGCCAGCAACTTGGAAAAATTTATAAAAATGATAGAAAAAATAAAAAATAAAACAAAACAAAACTTATCTTGATAGCAAATGGGCTCCTCAATCACTATATGCAAATGATTAGGATGATGCTTGATGAAGATTCAACCCTACAACAGCAATGGAAGACAAATATGCAAAACGGAAATTAGAAAAATAGGAGGCAAGTGGTTTTCCTTTTGTCACTTTGTTTTTATCATTTGTATTGTTTTTAGCTTTTGTTTTTGTTTATATTTGGGTTTTAGGGTTTACGAATGTGTTTTTAATTATTTCCTCGCATTGGTTTTGGGGAAAAAATGAAAAAAATATAAAAAAACTCATTTTTGACTCATTGAATGCCGCAAGCAGTAGGTTCATTGTCCCAAAGCCCAAGGTTCGTCGTCCCTGGGCACTCGGGTACATAGGGGTTCTTCTAGAAAAGAATCCCCCCATACCCGGGTGCCCACGGAAGAACCATGGGCGTTGGGACAGGGAACCACTGCCAAACCAAAACCCAGTTCAAACCATGGGCCCCAACGCTAGCAGAATAAGAACCAGTAACTTAGGTCTTGCAGTTACATGTGTGATGCCTAACATCTGGAGGTCCATTGATGCGGCTCTAGAAAATCTCAAATATCTAGCATTCAATCCTTCATGCAAAATTTGTTCATGTATCAGAATATTTAATTCATAAAAAAAATAGTTTTTAATCCTTGTTGATTAAACCCTGGACCAAGGTGAAAGATTAAAGTCGCAAGGTTGCCACTAATCCAATCAGCAATAATTTTCTCCTTCCCTGCAATGTGCTCAACAATATAATTAAACCTATTACAATAGTCTTGCCACCTATAGTATTTACCTCTGCCATCTTTCCTACCGTGGTCCTTTTATTTAAAAGTTACAAGCGTGGTATAGTTAGTTCTTATTACAAAATGTTTCAAGTGCATTAGTTTCAAAACAAATTTCTCCAGACACTTCTTCACAACAAAGATCTCTTTATCAAAGAAGATCCATTTTCTGACTTCTTCAGTAAACACTCCACCTGCACACTTACAAATATATTCTCTAGAGTTTTCAAAACAACATAAAACACCTCCCCGTGCAACATCAAATGCGACAATTTATACAATATAACTTTCAAAGGATGGGATATGGAGTGCATGGAAAGAAGCGATTTTCTTCTTTATTTTTGTACACCTACTATGTTCATTACACCAGTGAAATTTGTTTCCTTTCTTAAGATCTTGAAGCAGGGCTCTGTCAATGCCGAAATTTGGATAGACGTTGTTGCCATAATTTAAAAGCCTAAAAATGCTTGAAGTTTTTGCTTATCCATTTCATCAGGAAATTCAGAAATATTTTCTCTAATATGAGGTTGGACTTTTAATACACCATTTTCAACTTCCATTCCTAACAAATTACAAAAATTTTGGCAAAGTTGAAGTTTAGTACTTGGCAATAAATTCCTACTTTCTTTGTTGTATCATAGAATCTTTTTAAATGCAACAAATGATCTTCTAAAGTTTCATTGAATATCAGAATATCATCTATATACACAAAAAATTCAAACATTCCTCTGAATATTTCATCCATATGGCCTTGAAAGTAAGCTAGAGCATTCATCAACGCAAATGGCATTACAGTCCACTAGAAATGACCAAATGGACAATTGAAAGCAATTTTTAATATGTCAGTTTTTGACCCTTATCTCATAAAACCCATATTTGCAGTCAAACTGAGAAAAATATTTGCTTGCAACAAGTAAAACTTATCTGGTATTTGAAATGGATATGGTTCAGTAATGGCATTTAGAGGTCTATAGTTTATAACCATTCTCTTATGCTCTGAGTGCTTATTAACCGTGAAAGCGTAACAGCAGAAAGGAGAGGTAGATAGTTTTATGAATTTAGCCTCTAACGATTCTTTTTTGGTCCTTTCCATATCCTCGTAATCACACGTAGGGGTAGGAATTAGTTTCCCTATTTTCATTTTCTTTCCATCTTAGATTTTGATTTCCATTTCTAGCTTCTTCTACCAAAATTCTATGGGTCGTTTGAATAAGTTTTTTAGTTTATTTTATGTCCTATTTCTACTAGGACAATGTTCAAGGGTTGTTGGTTCATAGTTTTAGGATATTGCTCTGTAGCATAGGTGGCCCTATTCTCTCACCATTAATTGTAAATAAAACATTCTTAAGAGTGCTACCATATGGAGAACATGAATCCATAAAGGCTCCTCCTAAGAGTACATCTACAAGCATATCATTGTGCATAAAGAAATCACAATGAAATGTTTTTCCCCGGATGATCATCAATTCTTGGTGTTTATACTTAGAACAGACAAAAGTATCATGAACATCCATAGATTGATATGCCCTTTTTGTATCAATTTTTTTCCCAGTTTCTTAATATAGGACCCTTGGCAAAAGATGATGCACGAATATCTATATGAGCATCCGACAATTTACCATTTATTTCAACAGAGATAAGATGTGCATAGCTCCCATGTATTAGTTGTGTGATGTATATCAGCTTTGGCTCTTGAGTTGTTGGGAAAGTAGTGCATACCAGCTTACATTTGGAAGAATCTTGAACGGGAGCTTCAATCTCTTTTTCTTCTTCTCTTCTATCTTCTTCATAGTTTGGTTCTTCTACCAATGGTTCTGCATAAATTTTTTCTTCAGGATCTGAAAGGCTTTTATGCCATGGATTTATTATGCATCTTTCATCAAAATCTGCTTCTTTTGCTTCAAAGAAATAATCATTTTCAGCGATTATTTCTTTCATCCTTCTTGGGATTCCAACTTCCCATGTAGGTTTTGATGGTCTTCTCTAGCTTGGTTGCTCTTCTAGCAATAAGTAGTTAGACTTGTTCCTCATCCTATTTTCACTAGCCTATATGAGTGGTCAAAGGGAATAGGCTAAGGATCTGGGTTTATGACACTTGATGGTATTTTGTGGACATTAGGCTGTATTCCACGCCCATATCCTCTTTCTCCTCTAGGAGGTCTTGTGCTACTATTGGATTCATCATATTGCCTTATGTGGTAAGGCCTCTGCATCATAGTTTTTTATTTTTGCAGTTCGTCTGCGAGGTGGTATAATTCACCTTCTTCGTCCTCGTCTTTTTGTTCATGTTTTGATTCTTAATCATGATCTTCTTCTTCATTAACCAGCTCAAAAATATCTGCTTGCTAATAAAGGTCTTCGCCCTCATCAACTATATCCCACCACGTGGCTGCGTGGGTAGAATATACAGCCTTGATTGCCTTATTTTTGTAGGAACCGTTGGGTGCAATATGACCTAGTTAATTACATATATAGCAAATGAATTTTCCACTGGATTTTCTAGGGAATTTGAAGCGATAGAGAAATTGATGGCCCAGAGCAGGTGTGCGGCGACACAGGAAAAGCGACACTTATGGAACTTCTTTGGTTTGCGGACAAAGGAATGACAGCCATATGGTGTTGTTTCTGGGAATTTTTGTACAACTTTGAATGCATGATCTTTAGACAGGTTTTTAATGGCTCGGGTTTCAGTGATAAATTGCATAATTTGTTTGCAAGCAAAATCTATGACATCAGTAAGAGTCATGGCAAAAGATTAAGACCCTTAATATCAATATAACTGACAACCTTATCACAAAGATTATATGGAAGAGCATGAAGAAACTGCATTTTGGTAACATCAAAAGTATAAGCATTTGCTTCATATGCAAGTTTCCTATATTGGATTGCAAAAAACTCAAACTGTGAAAGGTTGCATGGCTTCATCTTGGCCAACCATTTGTTTTATTCTATTTCTTTGTTCCCTTAAGGACGATAAAACTCATTGATTAGCGTTTGAAAAAGCGTAAGCACTAGGTCATGCTAAGAAAAGACTTTTTGCTCATGCAGTAGGCCAGTGATAATGTTTCACCACTTCAAAGTGATACCCCAAAAATACTTAACTACAAACATAGCATTACTTTAACCATTTATGTTGGCAGCTATTCCCAAGGTTTTCATGGTATTACACCATGATGTGATTTCACTAAGAGGACTGAGTATGTCATCAATATTTAGAAACCATGGGTTGATTGGGACTAAGGATCTAATCATCAAGGTTAAGGTTGGACTGACTCATGCAGTAGGCCAGTGATAATGTTTCACCACTTCAAAGTGATACCCCAAAAATACCTAACTACAAACATAGCATTACTTTAACCATTTATGTTGGCAGCTATTCCCAAGGTTTTCATGGTATTACACCATGATGTGATTTCACTAAGAGGACTGAGTATGTCATCAATATTTAGAAACCATGGGTTGATTGGGACTAAGGATCTAATCATCAAGGTTAAGGTTGGACTGACTTTTCTTTATATTTTGTTTCTTTCTCTGTGGTACTTGGTATGAAACTTGACCCAAAATCTAAAGACATTATTTCTTGACAGGAACTGGCTGATAATTGACATCTAAACTTTTATTTTTCTCTTTCAATTTGGGTTTTTATTTCAACAATTTCTAGCCAATCAAGACTATTTTCTAACTGAGACAATTTATCATCTATTTCTGACAGCTTATCTCCAATATTATGAAGATTATTTAATAACTAATTTATAACAATATGTACATCTTTTTCAACTTGTCTAATAAACTACACAGATTTAGCTATTGGTGGAATATAATCAGTGGATTTTTTAATATCCCTGATATAATCACCAATTACAAACACTTCTCCTAAAGTCTATCTAATTATCTGGACATCCCTACAAAGGTCATCAAAATTTTCTTGAGTGCATTATACCTGGCTACATAATTGTGATGCGTGAAATCAAAAGAGGGTTCCTTTTCTTCAGTTGTTAATGACTGGAAGGCATAAGAAAAATATGTCATTTTCCCTTCTTATTTGTAAAGACCTTTGAATGGCGGCCATCTACCACCTTTATAAAAGTTAGTTCCATTCTCCTTATAGAATTCTATGGTTCCTTCCCTTGGCAAGGCCGACATTGTCTTTGCAAGGAAAACTTTAGGGCCTTCATTCACATTTTATTCTTTTAACTCAATAAAGATAATACCCCTTCTATGACTTCTACTCGATCTATTAGAGTAACCAGAAAAAACTATCCATAAAATTAAAGGCCAAGAAATCCACATACTTCCTATATCACTTTCTCATAACTCCAGTCTTGAACCACCAGAATTACCCTTGGTGAATGAAGGCAATGCATTTGTTTTGTCTATTTTGGAGGGAAGAAGGATCGAAGACAACCAAGGAAAGCTAGATGTTTCTATGAAGGAAACAATAGAGGTGAATGAAGAAGGCAGCCGTGAGGAATTGCAAGTTTGCATGGAGGAAACAAAAGAGATGGTTGATGTGCAAGTTTATGCACATAAGGAGATTATGGTTGAAGACCAACCATGTGAAGGAGAAGAAAGTAGAAAGAAGGACGAAGAGAGAACAGCCATAGAGGTTGTTGCAAATGTGCCTATGGGAGTTCATCATGAGAGTGAAAGCTATGAGGAGAATGTAAGCAGCAGAAAAGAGTTGGACAGCATGCCCTTGAGGCATGATGAAGAGCTAGAAAAAGTGTTTGAGGGAACTCTTGATTCCCTGAATGTGTTTGTTCAATGTGCAAGGACAGCAAAGAAGGAGATGGAAATGGCGGACATGGTTCTACCAAGAAGATTGAACGATAAAAGTGGTGTTGCATATGTGGAAGCAGCCCACATAGGTATTGGAGAAGAGACTCTTACGAGTGAAGATAAGCATTGTTCTCATATAGACAAGGAGAGTGCAAGATTCTTTGCACGTGACTTGGAAGTGGCGAAGAAAGGAGAGAGCAATCAGCCTAGAGCTGATATAAAGAGAATGAGAAATGAAGAAGAGGGAAAAAAGCAGTTGCTTTTTGAAACAGCTAATAGAAGCCAAGATGAAGAGAAGCAAACATTGATTATTATATCAGCCAATGAATTTGTCAAGATGGAAAAAGCACCTGTAGGGACTGTTAAGTCTCGTGTTTATAAATTAATTTGTGACAATACCCAGTGTGCGGGTGCAAAGATGGAGAGAAAGGAGGCATTCAAAGAGGCCTTCCAAGGTGAAGAGGTGAACTCAAAAGTGCAAAATTATGCACTCAAGAAAGAAAGTGAGGAGGAATAGCTGGTTCGTATATCAGCCAAAGCATGTCAAGAAGTGAAGGAAGAATAACACTCTTTTAAGACTCTTATAATGAAAAATCCTCAAGCAAGATGATGGTGGCAAGAGAGGAGATGGCAGCCATGAGAGGAGGAGTTGCAAATAGAGAAGAATGACATAATGGAGAATCCAAGAACTAGTTGGATAGTGAGTAAACAAAGCCAAGAAGGCTTTAAGAGGAGGTGGTCGGTCAACAATGGGTTTAAGCCCACAAGGGAGACTAAGATGCAAGAACAAGCATCTTGGTGGAGGTGGTCAGACGAAGGTGGGTTTCAGCCCATAAAAAGATGGAGAGAGGAGGAAATACGCCTTTGACGGAAGGACGGTTTGTGGTGGGTCTAATCCTACAAAAAGGGAAAGAAAGAGCAAGGAAGAGGAAAAAAGAATAGATATGAAGCCAACAAAAGAAAGCTGGAAATGGAAGGAAAAAAGAGACAATCACTCGAAGCACTTGGTGTGTTGGAAGGGGATTGTATGGTCATCATGCTTCATGGTCAAAAGAGTGGTTTTACTACTTATTCCATCTATGTGACCAAGATCTCAAGTTTAAATACCTAAAGTGTCTAATGCAGGACCATCCAAGGGTTCGTGCATTCTTGCCTCAATTAAAAATGTTAGATTAGGTTTTTGTTTTTTGTGTTTGTGGCCTTGTTTTAGTAAGCTTATGAACCTCTAAGAATGATGTTGTAAAAGTATTCTTGTCACAAAACAGTGCGGAGATCTTGCGTACACTTTTGTCAGTCTACGTTGACTATTAAGTCACAAGCATTTGACAAGATAGTTCTTCAACACAATAACAAACTGATATGAGAGATTTTGTGAGGTCATAGAACATGTAGAGTACAAGCTATGCATTAAATTTCAAATCATTCGGAGTTACAATGCTAATATAATAAGAGTTTTGACAACTGTTGTTCAACCTAGAATGTCACTTGAGCATCAGAGACTCAACAGATTGATTCTCCAATGCTACTAGTAGCACATGAGTAGCAAAGATTTCTGGAGGTACTTAGAGCTTCATTGATCAGCCCATATGTCGAATCTATTATTGTCTGGAGGTCTTGCATTATCGTATGAGAGTTACATGCGACTGTCTTTGTTCTTTTGACATGTGGAAGGAGTTGTTGCTGACAGTTTGGCGTTTATTCTAAAAGTTATGGAAGCTAAAAGCCGTCAAACTCTTGTGCATTTTGTTGAGATCAAGGACGCTGAAGAGGCACCCCACAAAGATAGGGATGTCAAAAGGATACTAGAATTAGAGAGAAAAGTCAGTTTTTAAGAAAAGGGACAAGTTGTGATGGGGCAGAACAAAGAATTGTTTCAATCTAAAAGGGACTGTATGAGAGTCTAAATCTTCTTCCTGTATGGTAATAAGCCTATATAGGCATGTGTGAGAGTGTGAGTGTGTGCATTCACTTCTTTGTAACACGTTGTGGAAAACAATAAAAATGGTGTACTGAAAGGTGTCAAGTCTGAGTAATATGTTAATGTGGGTCCATGGGAGAGTAATTAACCAAGCAACACAAAGATAAAGGCAGTCCTTAAGTGGACCCCCCCTCTTGTGCTTGCACCAAAGTCTTTGGGATCCGAATCTTTATGTCAAAAGCGATAGTGATGACATTGTGATACTCATTGTCTACGTTGATGATCTTGCTATCACAGATAGTGGGGCCACTGCAATTCAACAAGTGAAATCAGATTTGTGTGTTGCTTTTGACATGATTGATCTAGGCCTCCTACACTATTGCTTAAGTGTAGAATTTTGGAAACATAAACATCTCATTTTGGTAGCTTAGGGAAAGTATGCCACAAATCCTTTGAAGAAGTTTGGAATGACAGATTGTAATTATGCTTCTGCACCTATGGAGGTCAGGCTAAAGTTGTCAACCCATCATGATTCATCACTGGTCAATGAGTCACTCTACAAACAGTTGGTGGGTAGCTTGATATATCATACGTCCACACGACCAGATCTATGTTTTGTTATTGGCTATCTTTCTCGATTTTTGTCTCGACCAAAGCTCATTCATTGGACAACAACAAAACATGTTTTGAGATATGTCAAAGGAACTCTTAACTTTGGTATCCTATATCAAAATGCAAAAGATTTTAGATTGACAAGTTATACAAACTCTGATTGGGGAGGATCAATGGATACTTGGAGGTCTACCAACGAGTATATCTTTTCCTTTTGTTCATGAAAACTGCGTATATCTTTTCCTTTGGTTCAAGAGTTGTTTCATGGCAAAGCAAGCTTCAGCATATTGTGGCTATATCTTTCACCGAAGCAAAATACAAGGCAGCAATCAATGTCACTTTTGAAGTGGTTTGGCTATGTCAAATTTCGGTTCATCCGTCTACACCTACTCCACTTTTTTGTGATAATCAAGGTGAATTGAAGTTAATGAAGAATCTTATATTTCATGCACACACAAAACATATTGAAATCCATTATCAACACATTCGACAGTTGGTTGATTCCAGCAATATTTCTCTTCACTTGTGTACTTATATAGAGTAACCTACATATCTAATGACTAAACCTTTTGGTCCTATTTTGTTTGTAAAATTTCGAGACAAACTTGGCGTTGTTTCCGATTTAGTCATTAAGAAGGGGTATTAAATATATTGATTTATTAAATTAGTTAGACTTAACTAATACTATATTAATTGACGTTAACTAATGGTAACTACCAATTAACCCAACTCTATGTAACTTCATGTTATATAATAAATGAAGGATGCACACACACATTCTTTTATCAATCATATTTACTTACAGTGTGCACTACGTATCATCTCTCTTTCCTCTACAATTGCTTCTCTGGAGGGTTTTCTCTGGCTTACCCCTAGCCTCCTTTTGAAAATCCCCTATGGTTTTCTTTGATTTACCTCAAACCATCACTACTATTTCCTATAAGGGTTTTCAGGTTTATCGTGAACCAACGAAGGGGACTTTTAATCCTCAAACTTTTGAGGAAGCTTGTGGACGCAAGAGTGGGATACATTTCCTCGTAAAGAATGATACATGGAAGCTTGTTCATCTTCCCAATAGGATGAAATTTAATGCAAATGGGTGTATAGAACGATATTTCATCAGGTGGACACATTGCGAAGCATAAGGCAATATTAGTAATTAAGGGATTTTCACATGTAGAAGGCATTAAAAGTTATGGCACCTTTGTACATATTACCTAGAAATCCAATTGGATTTTGCTTTATCTAATAGCTTCTTTGGGAAAGGAACTTCATCAATGAATCTAAAGTCTTTCTTCTCGTGATTGTAATGAGGAAATATGCATGGAGCAAATCCATGGGTTGTGTACCCTTCCGGCTGAAATACCAGATTATGGGATTTGTCAGCAAACTCTTTTTAAGAATAAATCTGAGATTCTAAATAAACCCTGAATTCTGAAAATTAAGTATAAATCCCTTTTAACTTGGAATTTTATAGAATTAATTAAAGTGGTTGAACGCCCACGGAGAGCAGAATTTTTATTGAAATTAGATTGCAATGCAAAGTACAAAACAAAATATATTGACTGAAACCCTAGCCGAAATTATAAATGCAAAATTCAAAATTGTTACCCTAGATTATTATGCCCACTTGTCATTTACAAACAGCAAACCCTAAGAGTAGAACTTGTGCTTGTACGACTGACCATACAGATGAATTGGTTGATCGGAAATGGCGTCCAAGTTCGTTGATGATAACATCTCAAGCTGAAAATCATTGAATGGGAGGTGCGATTGGCTGGAGATGATGTACGGATGGCTAAAGAATGATGCCCTAACTGCCAACAATGTCCAAAAGTTTAAAACAATAGGTTTGAAACCCTGGTACAGCTGTAGCATCACTGTAGCAATCTTATTTAGGGATGATATCACTGTAGCAAATTGATTTAGGGCTGAAAATGATGACGTCAACAATGGAGGGATGTATAGTTGCTGCCCTAGCTGGTACGGTTGGTCAAAAACCCTAGCACGAACCTTGGAAGGAGCTAGATATATGATAAATCTGCATGATGATTCTCCCAATGCTGAATTCTGATAGTATCCTAATTTGAAAGCATAATTGTAGTCCCTGAATAGAACCACCTCACAAGATCGGAGGGTTTTCGTCCTCAAGTCTCCTTACCCACCAGAGGGTTTTCGTCCCCGAAGGCTAAAAGCTGAAGCAAATGCTCAAATTTAAAAAAGTGTAATTGATAATATGCAAAAGATGATCTCTCATGAACCCAACACCCCTATTTATAGTTTTATTTTTAGTTTTGCCGTTTCTAACCTTTTTCTTTTATTTCTAATAATAATAAAGTAATATTAAGTTGTCACTTTTTTAAAAAATAAGAAATAAGTCACTTAGACAACTTAAAATATTCACTTTAATATTTTTTACTTTATTTGAAAAAGAGAACATGACATTTTGGTGTGGTACAAGGATGGATACTTTTCATCTTTTGTATGGTTTTCAAAGATGTCATGTTGATATTAATGTGTACACCAAAAAGGTTGATAGACGTACTCTTGTACTTATTTTGTATGATGATGACCTTATCATTGTAGGGACAGCCATGGCCTCATTTTTGCTCATATGAAGTCTAGTCTTATGAGTATGTTTGAGATGACAGACTAATGTCGTCTTCATTATTTCCCAAGTCTCCGAGTGTTGCAAATGGAGGAAGGGATTTTTATCTCTCAACGTTAGTATTTACTAAACATTAGTACCCAATGCATACGGATTTTCACATTCACCACATTCAACACTTGATTTAGAATGGACTACTTGATATGAGATACCATCTTCTAAAAGACCAAGTTGTTGATATCTTCACAAAACCTTTGATGCAACCCAAGTTTCTTCATTTATAATAATTGTTGGATGTGAAGTCATTGTTAAGGAGGGATCACATGCAATGTTTCATTCCTTCACTATTTTGCATTGTCTTCCCCAAGTAAATCTAAGTGGATGTTGCAACATGTGTAGGCCATGTGGGGCTCGTGTGTGTGCATGCCACATGTGTAGGCACAATTCATTTAATGTGCATTAGTGTAGATAAGATTTGCTTGGTCACATATATATACTCACATGTACCTGTACACATTTAGTTTTTCCATGTATATTTAATAAATTTGTTGCAAGTTGCAACTAGTCTTCTCTCTAGTAGCTTCTTGGCCATAACCTCACACAACTAGCTCACACATACCTGCCAACCTTTCTTCCATTCTCTTAAGCTCTATATATGTTGGAGCCATTGGGTAGTATGTAGAATGGTGTGATTGTCCTAGTGGTTGGGCAAGTTAAATTTGTGATTGAGAATTGAAATCATATCATTCTACTGCTGCTAGATTGTTTACAAATGAGGATATGATACCAACCTTAAATCATGTGTTCCTTGTGGTGAAATATTTGCTGAATTTGTCAAGCCTTTCACAGATGATGTGATGCCTCGGGTCTATCCATTGGAGGAGTCCTGAGTCAAGAAGGCAAGCCAAATGCATTTTTCAGTGAAACAATAAATGGTTCTAAGAGAAATTATACTACTTATGATAAAGAGTGGTATCCAATCGTCCAAACTCTAAAGCATTGTCAGCATTATCTCCTTTAATAAGGAATTTATTTTTTTGACCGACCATCAGGTATTGAAACATATAAACTCTCAAGATAGGTTGTCCCCTGGTCATGCAATAGGGGTTTCATTTCTCCAAAGCTATACCTTTGTTATGGAGCACATAAGCGGAAAAACTAATTTTGTGGTGGACGTGTATGGTAGGAGGAGCCACTTACTAATTACAATGAAAAATGAGTGTGTGGGTTTTGAACAGGTGGAAAGTTCGTTGTTGATCCATTCTTTGGACAGATTTATGAGGCTTTCAACAGATCAAATTTATTAGAAAATTCTTCATCTGACAATTATTCATTAACTTAAGAATTTTTATATAAAAAACGAACAAATATATATTCTAGAGGGATCAAGACAAGAAAAGCTTGTTAGAGAGCTGCATTTTGGGGGCTTGGGTGCACATTTCTCAAACGAGGAGAGATGCCAGCAAATTTGTCTCAGTTTATAGAATTTGCCAAATAGCAAAGAGTGGGCAGCAAAATACAGGTTTGTATAAGCCTTAATCAATACTTGAAAAACCATGGACTGACATCACCATGGCCTTCCTAAAATTATAACCAGTGACAAACACACAAAATTTTTAAGTCAGTTTTAAAGGACATTGTGGAGGAATTTAAACAGCATGTCATATTACAGTTCAGCTTTCTATCCACCAGCAGATGGTCAAACTGAAGTAGTACACAAAAGCTTGGGAAATCTGCTGAGAAGTCTTACCATTGTGAATCCTAAATGATGGGACTAACAATTCATTAATCCTAAATGATGAGACTTACCATTCGCACAAGCTGAATCTGGATGTAACTACAGCATCGACATATCTACTGGTAAGTCCCCATTTCAAAACATTTATGGTCAAAATACAAAATGTGTATTGGGCATATTTTATTATCCAAAAGGAATGGGAATTAACAAATGTAAAGATTTTGTAAACATGTCCATAGCATTAAGCGGCAGGCCTAACAAAAATTGCTCGAAATAAATAATGAATACAAGGCAAGGGCAGATCATCACTTTCTAAAGAAAGCGTTTGAGATTGGAAGCATGTTTATTGTTCATCTATGTAAGGAAAGATACCACAAGAAGACTTATCAAAAGCTTAAGCAACAAAGGATCGAGTCTTGCAATACTCTCAAGAAAATCAATGATAATGCCCATGTGATTGACCTTTCTACAGAATTAGAGATTGGCCCAACCCTCAATGTTGCAGATCTAATTCCCTTACATGGAGATATCAATGAGATCTCAACTGGTCCTGCATCTGAGAGCTGGATTAAGCATATGCCTATGCAATGGAAGCATATGCCTATGCAATGGGAGCATATTGATTGCGTGGTAAAGACACAATTTTCTGCTACAAGAAACAGAGAGTATCCACTGTATATTGTCAAGTGGAAGAATCTTCCAGATTTCTAAAACTCTTGGGTCACATAAGAGGAACAGTGCAAACATCACTTAACAACTGGGCGTTCAGTTAACTGCCCATATTAAGATCAACTTGGTCATTGCAATTTTTTAGGAGGTAGTGTGTTATGTAGAGGGCCATCTGCCACATAGTTTAATTAAGTGTGTGTGTGTGTGTTTGTTGAACAAATGTTACCTTCTCTATGCTGTAGTTGTAACTACATTCAGTTAGTTAGTCGTTATGGGAGGGGACTAGATATAATAGTGAAAAGGCAGAGATTTCCAGTTTTGAGGGATTGCTGCCTCGACTGTATGTTATTCAGAACAAATATGGGGAAATAGGCAGAGGATTTCTGTTTTTAAAATCAGATTTGGATATATTCTTTGTGTTGTCATATTATTTGGCTGGGGACAGGGGAATCCCAGAGATTTTTCTTCCTAATTTGCAGCCTAAGAACAGCACACCTTTGTTGGTGTGTCTTCATTTTATATTGTGTGCAGGCGGCAACAGAATCTGCATCACAGGATAATTTCTTGGAGAAACAAACCCCACGCCAAGTCATTAGGGATTGTGTCCAAGATTCTGCTGTGATCGAAAGATTAATTCTTGAACTAGAGAGCACAAGCTATTCCATTTGGACGACTATTAACTCCTGGATTCCAAATACATTTGCACCAATTGAAATGCCCGAACTGCTGCCAACAATGTTGTCACTGAATGCTTGGCCTCTAAAGGTGGGAATTATAGGAGACATTAAGTAGACTGAGGAATGATATGTCCAACATAGAAGATGAAATGCTGCAGAGATCTACTCCTTGATTTTCCATATTCAGCATAATCAACATGTGTTAGCAAAGATATACAGAGTTTCCCTGGATCAGCCAGGGCCATCAGGAAACGGTCTTTCTAGACAAATGTTAGATGGTTTGGTCTGAAATTTCTTTGTTTTAGTTTTATGCCTTCAATATGAAGTTTAATATGCAATTGTTGTCTGCATGGGCCATTAAAATGCCCCTTAAAGAGCACTATTATTTTGTATCTGATCATGATGTTTGTTGATCCAGATCCCAGGAGATATCCAGGGTACAATGTAGGAGGGATCCGAATTTCAGAATCTAGAAGTGTTATATGCATGTTTAGAAGGAATATGAAATAAGTATTCAGAAATGAACTTTCAGATGGAGACACATGGGAAAGATAATTGAGAAAGAACAGAAAACTTTATTGATCTGTGCTTTTTGTACATGCTATCTGTTTTCCACTAGCTATGTCTATGCTTTAATATGCTATATAATGATTAATCTCTATCTAGATACATATGTATACATGTTACTAAAAACCACCTAGGCTAAAGAACCATTATGGAAAATGAAGGATTCTCTTCCACGTGACACTTCATCTCCTGGCAGTTGGGCTGAACAGCATAAGAATGTAACGGTTGAATCTGGCCCTCGAGTCACATGGGAGGCTCCACCCCTTTAGGAACAAAGGCAGAAAAATTGTTAGCACTTGGCAGTGCCACACATTGTGGATGAGCCTCACCACCTTGATTTGTAAGTGTTTGGAACCCTAACAAATCAAATGATAAAGACCACATAAGATATCGGCACACACTTGGATAGCACAGCGTCCGATCTGTCCAGATTGACCTGCGCCCCTAGAAAGATGTGTGCAGCATCAGGTGAAGATGGATTAATGATCTTGGAGATGTCGTGGAACTCTAGAGAGTGTTCAGCACTACCACACACCGCAAAGAATGAGTCAGCATTATCCCAGGCCATGATAAATGGACTTCGCAGCATCGCTAGATACGTATTTGGAGAATCCACTTGGATAATTTATGCCTTCTCATGGCTCAGTAATAGCAGTTATACATCATAAGCTATAGTCCTTTTCTAATTAACCAATCCTAGTACTGGTATGGTACGGCGTTCGGGTACACCAGTACAGCAATTTTTCCTGGGTATGGCGTTCGGGTACATCGGTACGTCATTTTTTTTAATCAATACAGCTTGGATACGACCATACGAAAAAATATATAAAATATTAAATATATGGTAAAATAGGAAAAATACTAAATACTAAGTAAATAGTATACTGATATTAAATGCCGATGAGATGTGAGTGAGTTGGTAAAGTAACTTGGTTGTTTCCAGCCCCACCCAAGTTCAAATCTTGCTGGGCATGTGAGGTTGGTTGTGGCCATATGTGGTGTATTCGAGGCCTGATGGCTGTAGAGCCGGTAATTGTGAGGCTGGTTGTGGCTATATGTGGTGTATTTGAGGCCTGCTGGCTGTTGATCTAGTAATCATCTGTGGGCCTCCATATGTGTCCTAGACCGGTTAGTAGCTCCAGTTGAAAGCAAACGATCAATCAAAAATATATATATACCAATATTAGATAATAGATATTATATACTAACTTAAACTGATTTCTAAAAACTAACTAAATATTAAGTACTCACTAAATTACTAAATAATAAAACTAACTAAATTACTAAATAGTAAATACAACCTAAATCACAAAATAGTAAATACTAACCTAAGTCGATTAGTCAGATATTTTTTTTTAACCATAACTTTATTTTTTAAAATACTAACTAAATTACTAAATGGTAAATATTAACTTAAATCAACTGCTAACTAGTGAATACTAACCTAAGCCAACTAACTAAATATCTAGTGCGCACTTATTAAATACTTGTTACCAACTACATACTGATAAATTTTATGAAGTAAAATATTAAAAAAATGTGAGAATATAACCAGGACCGGTGCCCAATACATGCTCTACCAGGACTGGCCCCCTGGGGTGAAGGATCCAGCAACAGAGGTCCTTTTCAGTCAGGTCACTGGTTTAATATATTTTAGATATTAATTGAAGTTTAGTTTCTTGATTGTGTCCCTCCACCATAAATTTTAGGGAACTCTGTATAAATGAGTCTCAGTTGTTCATTTGGGTGTAAGCATTCTTTGCTGTAGCTCCTTCCAATAATGGTCTCTATGCAATTGCAAATAACTCTCCCAAGGGCACAGGCTCAAATAGAACCCACATTTGTCTATCAAAAAAATAAGACTCTTTCTTCTTGAATAAGTATTGATTTGTCAAAGAGATTTTGAACATTAATAGCTTTCACAAATCACGTGTCTCATAATTCCATTGCATTATGTACCTTGACATTACAACCAGGTAAATATGACAGAAATAAACACAAATGCAGTGAATATTTTCCATCCATAAATTTGAAAAATGTACAGTGCATCCACATCATATTTGCGAGATTTATTCAGATAGTTTCTGTGTGTGTTTCTACAAAATACACCTGACATTGCACGGTGCTGCAAATACTTGCTTTCTGATACTAAATATATTGCAATTTTTAAGGGTTAGTTAATATCTTCAGTAGCATAGAATGAGTGTTAGACTCTATCATATGAGATACAATGCTTGGGAATTTCATCTTATATGTATTCAAAGTCATTTCCGGAGAAACCATGTTTCCCAGTTATGGATGAGGATGACAACTAATTTTCACACTATGTTTTAAACAGTGAACTGCTTCCACTCAGAAACGAAGATGTTGTAGGTCATTTTTTAAGTTATCTACTGTATCAGAAGCTTTCCGACACAATATAGTTTATTAATATCACATGAAGAAAGCATGAAGAAAAGGTGTTAACTAATACCCGCTGAACCAATTCATCCTTTGGAGGTGAAATCATGTACGATGGTGTAGGCTGCCCACCCAATTGACCCAACAAAGCTAGCCTCTGCACTATAATGACAAAGCAATGAGATTAGAATATGAAATATTTGAATCAAAAAGGGTGTTTACAAATCAAGAAAAGTTTGAAAGTTGCAAAAAACATCCATGGTGAGAAAAAGAGGGATTAGGGTTTATCTTTTTTTTGGGAAGAACAAGAGCATGTGGAGACTAGAGACCGGGATATAATGTTAATTAACCTGACCAAAACCTACTTTTTCTAGTTAGGGTTCAAAAGCAGACCCTGTTGTTTGTCTAACACGGCAAAACAATAATCAACAACTAGGGACAAAGTTTATGATTTGATCAATGTGGAATATAAAAGTGAGTTATTGTGATTAGCAATCACAAATCACGATCTAGATTTAGGGAAGACTGCCAATAGTTGGACAGTGGCCAGGGAAAGTAACTCTGAATCTGAAATGCCAAATGATAATTATGCAAAAGAAAGATGATGTTAAAGGCATTCCTTTTGGGCTACAATGGCCTCGTAGTCTCCCCCTAGATATTTCAATTCATACACGAACATGAACAAGATTTCCATATGCCTGTGCTACCTTAAAACGGGAATGGAAGTAAAAATTAAGATATACAGGTGTAGGGAATTAGCGAAATACATGAAGACTTTTTATTAGAGCTTTCGGAAGACATGCGCAGTTGGAAGAGGCTCTCCCTCAAATCTTTAAAAGAAAGTCCACCTATATTGGACTCGGACTCCTCCTCTTCCATCTCACGCAATTTTTGCAGCCTGTCATTGAGCTCAGTCAGAGAAAATCGCTTCTCACCCTGAGGACGGAGTTTCCTTAGTTTGGCACCTAATTCATCATAGCTGTACATTTTCATAAACTCTGGTTTGGGAGGGCGAGGAGGAGGAGGATGCATCGCAAAAGGGAGTGGGGAATCGGAGAGCTTCTGAGAAGAGCGTCCCGGTCCTTGCCCTGGCTGTAATCTCAGGCTCTCTCCAAATGCCTTAAGAGAAAATGATCCCACCGAGTCATGACCATTCGATTTATCAGGGAAACTGGAACGGAGCTGGCGAAGGCTATCTCGGATTGATTCGAAGGATAACCTTTCCTTACCCTCCCCCACAGCTGCGGGCGGGGCAGATTTCGTGCGAAATTCGGAGAGGTTCTTCCGTATTTCTTCAAGAGCAACCTTGGGCGTTGCTTGAGAGGATTTTCGCAGACTAGCCCTGACGTCTTCAAAGAGTGAGGAGGACGAAACCAGTTTTGTTTTTGGTTTTCCTTCATCCACTTGGGGTTTAGGCTCTGAAAGCATGTTTTTGAGATCGCTGAAAGAAGGAAGCCCGCCGGATTCATCCCTCCTACCATTTGAAGAAGCTGACAAACTCCTGCACGGATGGACATGGACGTGGCCATGGCCATGAAGATGGAGTGGGTGGCCGTGGCGACTCCATCGTAACACGCTACGCCCTCCTACAGCCATCAAGCAAACCAAAAATGCGTCATTACGTTTGCGGCATTTGATAATATAATAATAATAAAAATTTTAACGACCACGAGACTAAAAATAGTCTATGGGACAGCAAGACAACTCAAGCAGATTTAAGTAGCATTGTTCGCTACTTGTGTACGCTGATGATGAGCCCCCCTAATTGCTCAATGTGCTTTTCGTTGAATAGGTTATGCCAAGAACTGTCACATATAGTATCCGCAAATTTATCTCTGCTATCTTTGTAGGCCTCACATTCTAGAATAAAGTGCTGTTCAGTGTCCACTTTCCCAGAATTGCAAAATCTGCAAATTCTCTCTTCCCAAGCCTCCTTTGGCCTCTTCCAACGCCCGGTCTCACAACGAAGTTGGTGAGAGTTGGTTCTCAGCGGAGCAATAAGAATTTTAGCCCTCCAAGAAATGTTGGCTCCTATGTACGCTTTTTGGAGTTGATCACAAGTGGGGTTGAACTCATTTATATAATATAGTTTCTTCCTCCCGATCTCGCTTCCCCAATTTCTCTTGTAAAATTTCTCCATAACAAAGACTTTTATTTCTTTATTATTTGTGGGGCACATATTGAATTGAATATTCCATTTACTCATCCATGTGATATGAAATGAATAAATCAATCAACATTTTAATAACGTCCACCAGATCGAGGTGTTTGTTGTAACACAATTTTTAATATTGAAATGAATAAATCAATATTTTAATAATGTTTATGGGATCGAGGTGTCTATGGGATCAAATATTATAACATAATTGTTCCATGTTAACACGATTATTTATTTTAAGGTTTATTTGTTTTTATCATGTGAAATTTCAAACTTTTTTTTTTATGTTAACTTTTCTACTATAAATTTGAATTGGAAAATTTATTGTATTATTTTACATTTTCTCTATAAACAAGTTAGCAAAGTTATGGACCCTTAAATTGTTTTTGTACTTAGTACGAATGTTATTATAAATTGTGCATTCCATAATAAAGTATCATTTTATTTCCACGGATCGTTGTAACAAAAAAATATATTCTCGTTTCTCATTTTTCTTTGGATCATTTTTCCATCAGGCCATGGAAAAAGGAGATACCTTACTGATTTTGGTCAATTTTGGATTTCATCTAGTATAACCAAAGAGTTCCCAACGTAAATGCATATTTTGATGTGTGTGGCATAATCCAAACCCTTATTTGAATCACTTTAGGACCATAAACAATTGTTAATATGAGGTTTCCTAACAAGTCTTTCCAACCTCCTTTATTTTGTAAGTCCTTTAGATCAAATCCAAGTTGTTGCAAACATCTTACATTACAAATGTTCTTTGTTTCTATAGGATCAACATGGTTATGCCAAAAATAAACACCACCCATAAATAATGTGATTTTTAAATCTTGTTAATGTGGATGCCTTTTGGTTTATTCAACTTGAAGTGTTTGATTTAGATGTGCATCGTATGCCATTTGCACTTTTAGATCTTTCTTAGAATGATCTTACAAAGGATTGTTAAATATTTTCCTATTCTTATGCTCATCAAGTTATGAACCTGAGTGTTTTGGAGGATCATTAAGGGTGATATTTTGGTCATCAATAATATCTTGGATCTTATGCATCAAGGTGTAATGTTTATTCGTAGAATGCCTAGGGCCTCAGTGATAGTCACAATATGTTGTAGCATCATCTCCTTTTGGTAAAATTCAAATCATATCAACCTCTATGGGAAGAGGGAGAGATATGAGTAAACACCATTAAATATTTTGAAGTAAAAAATTTGGAGACTCAGGGGATTGTGTAAAGTGTCTCGTAGGTGCATTGGATAAGATTAATCAATTAAGTTTTTGTGATATTATATTGACCAATGTTTTGGCTTCTGTTGTAAACTTTGCATCCATATTTGAATGAATGTATATTTGAATAGATAAAGGAAAATAATGTTCATAGGTACGTGGTTGTGGTAAATCCTTATTTTCAAGGTAAATATTATGCTTGGTCCATTTGATAAGGTAAATGTTAAACACGAAAGCCACATATGGTTGTAGTACATTACTTGGCAAGGTTGTCATATGTAATGTTCTCAAAAGAATACCCCTATATTGAGGTGACTTGTGTAACAAGTCAAAAAGTGAAATTTTATCAATAACATCATTGGAATAGTTTGCAATATTATCTATTGTTGAGACCTATTTCATTTACTCCCTTTAGTTTTTTTAATTATGAAGACTAACTTGTATTGATAAAGGCAAGTCTTGATCAATGATATCATTTGATGGCAAATATTTGCAATCAAAGGTAATAAGATTTGCATTGTGGATTAGATCTTGCATAATATCTAAAAAATAAGCCATTGTTATGTCACTTACTACCAAGGTTTTACATAGTGCTTCATAGAATATATCCTTACAAATAATCAATTGTTTCATAAGGTCCATAATTAAGATCTTGGTATGTGTATTGTTTGACTACTCAACAATATCATATCCCTTGGATTTGGTTACCAAATTGGGTGCAAGAGGAACTTGTTGCATAGGTTCCATATCATTACAGGGAGAATTTTAAAAAGAGGTTTTATGTTTTCTTGTTTGGTTATTCCTCTTGATTATATTTTTGATTGGTTTAACAATATACGGGAAATAATAAACAAGTACTATTATATAATATTGCACCTTAAAATAAATAATATATGCATTGATATTAAACATGATTTTAGGAAAATAAATTTTAAATTTTGAGAACTTTGAAATTAGAAAACAAAATTCAAGAAAATAATAAATTAGGAAACCCTAGGTCAAACTAGGGTTTAAAGACCAAAAGTGGGGTTCACTGAATGTTTAACCCTAAATTTTTTAATATGTGGGGGATCCAAGGTCAAGAATATAGTAGTTATAACATAGGGCTGATAAACTAATCTAGAACATGTTAATAAATAAAAAACTCAGATAAAAAATATTCTAAATTTATACAACCAAGATTGTTAAAAATAGTAAAGTACAATTATTGAAAGATATTACAATAAATAAAGAATAATGGTAATTAGTTTATTGTGTATAAATAGATATAGTATAGAGATAGATGTAGAATATGCAGGATCAATGTTCTTTACCAATCATCAAATTCTATAAATTGTACTTCTATGACTATGAACACTATCGTTAGATCTAGACACTAACATCAACACTAGTGTTTGACTATGATGTAAGTGTTTGGTACAGAATAATGATTGGATCAGGATGCAACCAAATTAACCATTATGGGTTTTTTATCACATTTTTATTGATGTGTTTACATTGAGGATACAAGTTGTCACTATTCATTGATTGATCAAAACCATGACTCTTCACCCTTGGAATGAGTTTGTTGAAAAATGGGTTAACGGGCTCACAATGTCAATCTGCCCCAAAGACCCCTCTATCAATGGGAACTACCTACACAACCAATACTCCCAGAAGGGCCTTAGACTTATGTAGTTCTCCCCTATGTGTGGGAAAGTGTGTATACAAGGGTGCACTATACTATATGAAGATGCATGAAATGGTCTAGTTTGTAATTTGAAAAATATCACTCATGGACTGCTCTTTGAATGATTCAGACCTATGGTATGATTGCTCCTATGATTGAAATAGAAATTGGGATGAATAAAACATAATAAAGACCCCTCTATCAATGGGCACTACCTACATAACCAATACTCCAAGAAGGGCCTTAGACTTATGTAATTCTCCCCTATGTGTGGGAAAGTGTGTACACAAGGGTGCACTATACTATATGAAGATGCATGCAATGGTCTAGTTTTTAATTTGAAAAATATCACTCATGGACTACTCTTTGAATGATTCAGACCTATGGTATGACTGCTCCTATGATTGAAATAGAAATTGGGATGAATAAAACATAATAAAGTGCTTGTGCATCGATTGATTTTGCTTTAGTGGGTATTTACTTGGTATTTTCTTTATGAGGAATGAGAAAACTTAGAATTATATTCATGCCACACCTTTTGAATATTTATTCATGGTAGGGTTCAATAATATAATCAGGTTGACCCATGGGTTTTAATCATTTTTATATTTGGATGACTTTTGGCTATTGGACAATAGATAAGGATATAAACAACACCATCGGTTTTAGTGTCCCTCTATGGCCGGTAGTGTCCAAAAGGATAGAAAATAGGTATGGATCTAAAATTGATAGTGAATGATGTTTATTAGGTAAGTTTTATGTGTAGTACAGAAGACCCAGGTCATCAAAATGATATGGACCAAACTAAGAGATAAACATTTAGGCATAGTGAGATGGTGAATGTGAGCCTTTTGATAATAGGGAGGTTTAGAAATGAAGCACAAAGTCCTTATTGATATTTGTAAAATGTACAAGATTGAGATGCTATAAATATTTAGTTTTGGTATCTACAAGGTGGAGTAATAAATTTTTAAAGAAACAAGAAGCTGAAAAAAAGTGGGAGGATAAAAGTTACATGATGATGATGATGATGATGATGATGAAAGAATATGATGGATGATGTACCCTTGAGAGGTAATGCAGAGACAAAGGATGCAAATGGGCTCTCAAAAAAAAAGAGGAAGAAGATATAATGGAAGAATCAATGGGCGGGTGATGAAGAAAGAAGGGCTTATATGTTAGATGTGATGATGATTGGATAAAATTAACATGTGGATGAGATTAACCCATGGATGAGATTAATCCACTTAATCAAATGCTTACATGTTTTGATTTATATGATGATGGATGGATTTGCTCCAAGAAAGGTGGGTATTGGGAATGATACATCCTTAGATACATTGTACACTTTCACTTTCCCCAAGAAGGGAAAATGTGAGAAAAATATCATGACAAAGCTACAGGCTTAACTTACCCCAAGTAGGGTAGAGTGGGGAATGATATATCCTTACAATGAGTAATATGCTTTGATTTACCCCAAACAGGGTGAAATATATGAGATTGGACTAGATGGATGACTAATTAACTAATTAATTGAGTGATTTGTAAGCATAAATAAATAATTTAACCTAATGCATGGATTAAAGAAGACATTATCACATTGTTGGATGATATCAAGGTGATAGATTGATGCGAACACATGTGCAGATGGTACAATGACTATACAAAGGATGAAGTAGTCACAAAAAACTAGGCACATGAGAATGCCCCAAGGTGGATGCAATAATTATGTGATAATGATTGAAAAATGATGTGATAAATTATGGAAAAACAAGGGATTGTTAGTTAGAAGAAATAGATGTTGATTGAAATGGACATGAAAAGAAGAATAAGAATGAGATTGAGAATGATAATGGTGGCCGAGTTGATATCAAAAACTTCACATGACTAAGCACTACCTACATAGTCCAAATAGACCTCAAGCTGATGTAATTTTCATGAAAAAGGAGGAATATGATGACAAATGATGAAGAATGAGATGTTGATCTGATGCTGAAAAAATGTCAAAGAGGGATAAGATGATTTGACTTGAAGCTAGATAATTTTGAAAGGGGATAAATTATCATCTTAGCACATATCTGACTAATTTTTTCAAATTGATTTTTTAAGTTGCACATAATAGTGTTTACCATAGTATAAAACACCATAATGAACTGGTCATAATGTGTGTAAGGACTGACACCTTATCCAACATATAAATGACACAAACACAACATGATATGGAAAAATTAAGATGACATTAGTACCACATGTCGATGGATGGACTGAAGTAAAAGAGATAAGAGGCACCATGATATGGAAGAACCATGGTGACCATGTTGTCACATGAAAATGGACTGATTTAAGACACAACATGAAAACTAAACAAATAAGAAAGGAAATAAACACACAAACTTGAAAATAAAAGCAACATAAAGCATCTTGGTACTAATCAAGTTAAAATCAACATGTGATGGCTCTATGATATTGATAGCTAGATGGTGCCCCCCATGAAATACCTAATGAAGATGGAATTATGTGCCTTAAGTAGGGTAGATGTGGGAATTAAATATCCTTATGATGAGCTGCGTGCTTTGTTTTGCCCCAAATAGGTTGGAAGTTGTGAGTTTGGATTGAATGAATGATAGCTTTGACCTGCCTCAAGAAGGGCAAATTTGGGAAGAAACATCCCAATGGTAGTTGAAATGATTTGATTAAGGATTTTAACTAGATTTAGGACAAGACAAATATATTTTTTTATTTTTGGGCTTTATATCTCTCTTGGATTTTTTTGGCATTTTCTAATTTTTAGGGAATTTTTGGATTAATTTGATGTTTTTTGGATTTTTTGGAATAAGTATATACAAAGAGTCACTAGTAAAGGGCAAACCTTTTCTAGCACTGGGATGGGAAATGATAATGGATGGAAGAGTTTTAGGACAATGTCAAATGATAATGGATGATTATGGGGGATTATGACTAAGAATGGATTAGGGATCTCCAAGGACTATGTCATGCAGGAACCAAGTGTCCAGTCATCCAAGTATCATTTGAAGGATATGCCAAGATGGTTTCGGAGCAAGTATTAATACTTATTCCACTTCCTTATCAAGTTCAAAATGGAAGGAAAAGATGGGAATGATAGGATGGATATAGATGATATAGGATGAAGGTTTGGATGGAATTTGATGGCTTAAAATGGCTTGAATGTTATGGACCTCAATGCGGATGGTAATGCCCTCAAGTGTCAAGGTACTTGTAGATGATTGATTATTTACACATGATTATAGAAACTTGGTTTTCACCCTAGTATTTTCCCAAGGTGCCATAAGTAGGGTTTTCATCATTGGATGAATTATTTATCTTTCAGGACCTGTTAACTACTAGACTTGTACCTTTTTGAAGGTAGCTTTAAGCCATCACAATGTGAAGTAACATGGAGACAATCCTAGGCTGTGGGTATCCTAATAGATGGATTAAATCTGTAGATTTCAAGGGCTAGTTCCCCTTGATGTATCAATTAGGATATCTACTCTACATTACCATCTTGCAAGGGAAAAGAGAAGAAGGTAAATTGAAAGGAAAACCTATATAATTGAGGTGATACACCAAAATGTGTCCTCAACTTGTCTAATATGAACTAAGAAGGCTAAATAAGAACACGGACTTGATTGCACTTCTTAAATGAGACTCTCCAAATATCAACATTTCACATAGAGGTTTGGCTTGATGCATGATCTATGGCAGCTAATCAATGGGATTTTTAAATGCACTAAGGAAATCTCACACTTGACATACATAAAAGATTTTTAAAGTACACTATGCAAACTTTCAGGATGAATTAACACCTGAAAATAGGCAAAGGGGAAAGGACAAAAAAGAAAGGAAGCATACATTATCACTATCATTAATCAACTAACCATTAGCATACACTAGTCACAAGCTTTGAGAAGGCATAAATCTAGTCTTATTAATTAAAATGAGGCAATTACAAGTGTTTTTATGAGCATGTCCTTTCCACAACTCAGTTTAATGATCCTTTTAATGCTAAAAATAGGCTTACATATAGAGAAATTAAGAGAGGAGAGAGAGAAAGACAAAGCCGAGAAACTAGGAAATATGACATTCACTTGGTCTTCATAAAAAAATACATAGCTCTTCCTTGAATATATCTCATCCACCCTTTGAAAAATGGTTTAGATTTTGAGGGAGGCTTGTTTGGAAAGTTTAAGGAGTCTTTGAGCATTCATTTCTAGTGTTTGACCCATACAACCTCCTAGATCTTTGCTTGCACACCCTACATTCTTGGTGAAGAAGTCACCTCCTTGAAAATAGGTCTTAAAGGCTTAGTAAAGTCTTCATTAATATCTAATTTTAAACCTTATACAATTATTTATGAGGTCTCTCCATCATTCTTGGGATGTTAGAAGGCTACTTTAATTGCTTGTTTGACTCTTTCAACATCCTAGGCGTTGGAAGGAAGGAAGGCCTTAATAGGAGTCTTTGAGACATTTTCCAACTTTTAAACCTTATTAAAAATGAAATTTAATTCTTACATACTTTAATATGCATAGGATGGAAATATAAACATTAATAAATTCCTTTAAATAACTTTTATGCATCCATTTAATGCTTTAATCACTTAATTCTTCCTTATGCAAAAGTGGCATAGGAGACAAAAAATTGGTTTTTTCCTTTAACCAAGAAAACCTACACCATGGATGGATTCCAAACATGACATCAGACCTTCATCAAGGCATTTTTATCCATTAAGTAGTCCATAAGATGCAATTTTGCTCCTAAAGCATGCTTTTTCACTCGTTCCTTATAACCCTAAAAACCTGTAAAGCTCCTTGTATAGAATATTTTAGGAATCAACATGGAAATACATGAATATTTTTGAGTACCCTCTATCTCCTTACATCTTCGTACAAAATTTCATGAGCCAAATCCAAGTGTAATTATCTTTTTTCCTTTATTTCTCTCTCCAATTAGACCTAAATAGCCCTCTTAGGCCTAGAAAGATAAATTTGGCCCAAATGACCACCCACACATGTGAAACTATACAAAAGTGTTTGATTAACTTTACTTGGACTAAGACCATTCTTCATGCCAAAATTTAATTTATAGAACATCTTGTAGATGGGGAAATCATGAAATGGTCATTTGCAATCTTATATGCCTTTGTGTGCATGGGTGGAGGGGGTGTTTGAGAGGTTTTTCAAGAAATTTTTAGGTTTTAATGCCTTAAAATGACTTTATGATACCTTTAACCCCTCGATGCAACTTACTCATTGAGATTTAAGTCCTTCATAACACTCTCAAGCCTTCACCATGGCTTTTTGTCTTGCAAAATTGAGTTTTCTCACCATTGGGCTTAATGTCCAACTTACAAGAAATATGTAACTCTTTAAGGGACTTATATAACCTTTTTAATGATCATGAAACCTATATTAAGTCCATATAAACCTCCTAAAATGGTTTGTAGGGCACTCCATAGTCCACACCTTCATAAACAAGGTTAAAACTACTCTTTTTGCCTTGTATCATACGATACTATATTTGCACTTGTGAATAAATGTCTAAAAATGAATATCAAGAGATTTATTAGAGTCATTATGGTCATTTGGAAATCAAACTATTTCATTTGATGTCATTAGAAGTCATATTTCTCCAATTGAGTCAGTTGAACAGTTTTAGGAGGGTTTTTGAGGGTTTAAGTTCTTAACGATGGTTCATAAAGGATAGGGGTCCTTTCCAAAAAAAATGACAAGAATTTATGTTAGGGTGACCCTTATAACATATCATATGGGCTTGAGTTCCCATGCAACTTCTCATTAAATTTCTAAGCAAACCAAGATACCTCTTCAATCTCCTTTTCAAGCAAAATAGTGTTGTTTGCATTATAATTGATTGTTCATGAATTTGTGAGACCAAAGGACCAAAATAATGGATTCAATTTGAATAATAGGACCTACCTCAATTACTCTTGCAACCTCAAGCATTTTTGCATCCTCTGTAAAAAGTTCTATGCTATGTAAATTTCTCACTCGGGTTGATGACTGTGTGTACAAAGGTTGAGAAAGGTTATTTAGGTCTTAAATCCTCATAACTCACTTCACCTACAAATAATGATCTTAAACATGTTTTATATAGTTCATGAAATGACTCATAATGATTCTTTACCAACACTAACCTCTTAAAAAGGTCTGAAATATTACATTTCACCATCGAGGGTTTCTATGCTAACTGTGAATTTTGACCCTAGAGGTTAGCTCTGAGTCTTTCTCACTCTGAGGTAGATCCAAAACTTTGATAGAGGTATTTACAAGTTTATACACACTTATCACTACTATCAAACATCCAATCTCAATGAGACAAACATTCTTCTTACTTGAACTCATGAATGGGCATGCAGGGTTCTTGAAAGACTATGTTTCCTTGACTGTGCATGTTAATTGAGTTAATTGTAGCTCCTTAAGACACTTTCAATGAAATGTATTCCATATATAATCACTCTAAAATCTCCTCAAATTCATCTCTCTAACTCATATATGACCCCTGCCCACATATTCAATCTATATAGAACTGCCTTTAAGTGTACTAGTTGTAGGTGGAGGTTTTATGTTGTTTGTATGAATGTAGGTGTAGATTTTAGATTAAAGAAGACCTTAATAGGTACATGACATGGATTAAGATGTTTTTAGTACCTAATTAAAGTATTTAAACTCCATAAACTTCCTTTGGTGTCTTCATACTTCCTTCATCATGCAATACACAACAGACTGTCTTTTCTCCTTGACTATAGGTGCATTTAGGTTGACTATAGGTACATACTCACTGCTCTTGTAGGTTTATATGAATTATTTTACCTCAATCAGACCTTAAATAGGTCTATGAAATATATAACATCGTGTGATAATATCTAAAATTCCCCACCTTTCTCAAACAAGACATTTCATGTACTTAACATAGGTTGATTGTGTTATCTCCTTGGTTGACTATAGGTGACTGTCTAGGCTTGACTTTGATATAAGTGATAATTTATGAATTATTTATCACAATATTGTAATTAAGGGTTTCATTAATATGTCCTTGATTCTTTGATATCCTTCGTAAAGACTCCACAAACCTACCAACTACATTAGAATCCAACCTCACCTTCACCTCACTGTTTGAGCTAAAAGAGGATAGTTGTAGTTGTATTTCAAGTCTTGAATAGTATAGTGGATGATTTGGAGATATGGAGTGAGTTGGTGATGAATCTACCTTGGACTTTAAGTCACATCACTATCCTTTTTGATATTCTTCACTGTTCTCCCTCACTTAAGACCCAAACCTTGACCTTCTTTGAAAACTCAGTCATCAAGAGAGTTTGTGGACCCTATTATATGGACTGAGATCATCATGTTGGAGTATGTAAAGTAGGGATCTTGAGTAAACATATGACAATCCGAATTTCCTTTCAAGTTTTTCATTCATCCTCCCTTAGACCCTTCCATTGTTTGCTTACCTCCATGTTCAACATGACACCTTTTGAAGTATCTTCATGGGTGACTATTGTAGGTGGTGATTTCTCCCTATGTACACACTATGGAGGGATGGGAGATTGGTCTCAAGAGACAAAAGTCATCTTAAAACCCTAATTGACCCTTCATGTTCAAAACTAGCTTGAAGAAGCATAAACTTGCCATAAGGAGGTTTGAATAACAATGAAAACAAGAAATGATCCATTCTCTTAAAAAATGCAAATATACCTTAACTTCTCTAAATAAAGGAATTTTCAATGTTATTTCTTCATCAAATTTAGCTCTCTATAATGAATTATTCAATGGTTTACATGTTATGTTGAGTTGGTTGATATGACACCAATTGATGTTATATGAACCTTGAGTTGAGCTTCTAAAACAAATAAATACTTCTTTTGACCCCTAGTCCACCATGACTATTGTAGGTAGTCATTTCTCTTTGTGACACTTATCATCATTTCACCTACTAAGGCTTCCATGAGCATGTTCACATGATCTCTCCATGTAATGCTCACTTTATGCTATTGGATGAGGCAAGGTGATCAAATTAGTGTTCTCATTATGCCAACCTATTTATTATCAGTCTCCATGATCATAACATACATGTTTGTCTAGTACATTTAGGCATAATAGGCGTTTATAGGTGTTTGATTAGCCATTTCAATACTTCTAAAGAGTGCAATGAAACAATCTCATGTGCTTAAACAAACCTCCTAACCTTTGTGACTCCTTTATTCATGTTACTTGTCATGATATTCCTCTTAACTTGTTCACCAAGGTCTAGAGATAAATCTATGCTACTAGACCTCTAAGTGCTCTTTTGTACCTTAAAAGAGTATGGTCTCTTAAACTTACATTGTATCATTCTCCATGAGTTCAAGTTGGTGTGCAAGTTCCAAGGATGGCAACTCAAGTGAAATGGGTAGTCTTGATTATTTTCCATAAACAAGAAGATATGGTGAGTGACCATTAGACCTCTTTGGAGTAATCATATCTTCCCATAAGGCACTCTTTATCTAGGTGTGCCACTCCTTTTGGTTTCCTCCATTATTTTATTTATGATCATAATCAGGTTCTTATTGGTCGACTCTGCTAGTCCATTTCCCTATGGATTGTATTTAGATGAATAATAGAGGTAGATTCCATGATTAAGGGACCACTCATTTACCTTTACAATATTGAAGGCCAATGCATTGTCTGATATGATGGTGGAGGGGACCCCAACTAGTCACTAGGCTGTCATAGAACTCTGAAACTAAGTTCTCATTTGCCTCCTTGAGTGAAACTGCCTCCACCCACCTAGTAAATTAGTCTGTAGCTTTCAAAACCCACTTATGTCCAACACTAGATGTGGGATTTATTGGAGTTGTTTCCAGAATTTAGATAATGCGAATGCAATGGAGACGTGATCACACGAGATGAAGCAAGTGCACACCACATAGATGCTAAAGCAATTTGAAATTATACAAGAAGCTAAATTACACAA
Source organism: Torreya grandis (assembly GCA_037957365.1). Taxonomy (NCBI): domain Eukaryota; kingdom Viridiplantae; phylum Streptophyta; class Pinopsida; order Cupressales; family Taxaceae; genus Torreya; species Torreya grandis. The sequence goes on from JARHVA010001621.1 coordinate 893,668, forward strand.
GATAAAATGGAGAAATTCAAAATCTGATTAACATGAGATGGCCAAAGTGAAGAATACATATAGGAGAGCACGTAAGTAACTCCTCCACAAAAGGTGGTCAAGGCACCCAAGAATAGACTTTAACTCCTCCATGAAAGGTGGTGACAAGGTGCAAAGAATAGAGAAGTAACTCCCATCAAGGGAGTTACTTATGACATTCTTATGACACCTATGACACACATCTCCACATAAGCTAGCCTATCCCACAAATGTAGGAAAACTCCAAGTATGCACAAGAAATATAATTTCCCTAATTAAAAAATAGGGAAAAATAAAAACCTACACTAATACCCCCCCATAAGCGCAGCTTAGGTGGGTAGTGTGGAAATATAAAATGGGTCCCGACAACTAGGCCTGATGACATACCCATGTACAAATGTAATCTCCCATAAGATATAAAAAATGAGAAACCCCATAGGAAAATCTCCCCCTCAAAAAGAAAGAAGAGGCTAGTGGGCCCCCGCGAAGATGATGCTGCTGTAGATGTGGACCACACCCCTAGAAGAGCTCGTAGATGAATGAAATTGCTCTCAGTGAAAGGTTTGGTGAAGATGTCTGCAACCTGCTCTGAAGACTGGCAAAATATCAAGTCAATGACCTGATTATGAATAAGCTCCCAAATGAAATGCATGTGAATCTCTATGTGCTTGGTCCACTGGTGCTGAACTAGATTCCTGCAAATCTGAATGGTACTCTAGTTGTCATAATAAATGATGGTGGGCTGCCTGATAGGAATGCCAAACTCAAAAAGTATCCCTTGAAGCCAAATAGCCTCAGTAGTTGCATTAACGGCTCCCCTGTACTCTACCTCTGTGGATGATATAGCAATATCATTCTGCGTCTTGCTAGACCAATTGATAGGAGCTGAACCTAGATAAAAACTGTGACCAGAAGTGGACTTGCGATTCTGTGAATTGCCAGCCCAATCTGAATCTGTATATCCAACCAAGTCAACCTCTATGCCAAATCTATAATGAATCTTGTATCTATGTGAACCCTGTATCTAATGCAAGATCCTCTTAGTTGCTTTGCAATGCAGCTCATGAGGTTCCTGCATGAATTTGGAGATAAGTCCTAATGTGTATGATATGTCAGGCTTGGTGTGAGTCAAGTAGATGAGACTACCAACAAGTTGTCGATACCGAGTGGCATCAACCAATGGTGAAGAACAATCAGCCTCAAGCTTGATTCCTGATAGAAAGGGAGTCGGAGATGGCTTGCAATCAGCCATGTGAAATCGAGCCAATAAGTCAAGAGCATACTTAGGCTGTGTAAGAGAAATCCCTGAATCTGACTGTGAGATCCCGATGCCAAGGAAGTAGTGCAACAAACCCAAGTTTGTCATGTCAAATCTATCTTGAAGAGATGCCTTCACCGCTGCAATAGCCGATGAAGAACTCCCGGTGATCAAAAGGTCATCAACATATAGAACCAAAATCAAGAGCGAATCATCCTGCTGCAAGAAGTAGACATTGGGATCAGAATGGCACCTAGTGAAACCCACTGTGAGAAGGAAGGAATCCATCTTGACATACCAAGCTTGAGGGGCCTGTTTGAGGCCATAGATAGATTTCCTATGTCTGCATACTAAGGAAGAATCCTAAACAAATCCTGGTAGCTGATCAATGTAGATCTCCTCCTCTAGGTCTCCGTGAAGAAAGGCACTCTTCACATCCATCTGATGCACATCCCAACCATGTGTTGCGGTAATAGTCAAGGTGAGTCAGATAGAAGTCATCTTTGCAATGGGTGCAAAGGTCTCTAAGTAGTTAATGCCTGCCACCTGTGAGAAACCTTTAGTGACCAATCGCGCCTTGTGCTTATCAATTGACCCATCTGCTACAAACTTTGTCCAATATATGCACCTACATCGAACCATCTTTCTTCCCTTAAGAAGTGAAGTCAAATCCCAAGTGTCATTTTTGATTAAGGAAGAATATTCTTCCTCCATAGCATTATCCCACTTAGGTACCCCCGATGCCTCTCAAAAAGTCTGTGGATCCAAAACTGAAGCAAAGAAGGCATGTGGATCTCTATGAAAATCCCCCTAGTATGTTTGTCATTTGCAAGATCTCCTGCCCAAGTGCCAGCACTCTGAAGTGTCTGTCTGGCCCAAAGTGGCCTGAAAGTGGGTGAGTCAGGTGCTAACTTCTCATCCTCTGACTGACTAGAGGTGGATGCCTCTGCATCACTGTCCTCGCTGTCTGAAATCGAAGAAGAAAAATATGTCTTTGGCTTAGGAACCTGTTGTGGCTGATCTGAATCTGATGAGGAATCATCATGAAGAAGTAGATCCGATGAGGGAGAAGAAGTATCAAGTGTTGAGTCTCTAGGACTCTCCTAAAAATGGACACTTCTCTCAATGAACAACTCATGAGTGACTGGATCTAGAAGGCGATATCCCTTAATACCATCCAGATATCCTACAAAGATGTAAAGATTGGAATAATGTTCCATAGCTTTGCGTTTCTTCTTCGAAATGCGGGCCATGGCTGGGGATCCAAAAACTCTAAGGTGCTCAACATCAGGTTTTCTTTTATGCTAAGATTCAAAGGGTGTTATCCCTTTCAAAGCTTTGTGAGGAAGCTTGTTTTGAATATAGCAAGCACAATTGATGGCTTCAGCCTAGTACTATGGTGCTATGGATTTGGAGTGAATCATACAGCTACCCATCTCTTTCAAGAACCTATTTTTGTGTTCTGCAACCCCATTCTGTGAAGGACTGTAAGTGACTGTGTACTGCAAATCAATCCGCTCTGTGGTGGAAAACTGCTCAAACCTGTTGCTGACATACTCCCCTCCATTATCAGTTCGAAGAACCTTGATAGATTTATCACTCTGTTTCTCAACAAGAGCCTTAAAGTCTAGAAAATTTTCAAATAGTTCAAACTTTTGTTTGAGAAAATTTATCCAAGTGTACCTAGAGAAATCATCAATGAAAGTGAGGATGTACTTGGCCCTTGTGAAAGATGGTTTGGAAAAGGGTCCCGATACATCACTGTGGACTAACTCCAAAGGTTGTGAAGCCCTCCAAGCTTTGCCCTTGTCAAATTTTACTTCGGGATGCTTTCCAAGGGAGCACCCCTCGTAAAGTCCTTTTGAGAATTGGACACGAGGCAAGCCAATTACCATGTCATGTTTGCAAAGTTTCTCAAGGTAGCGGTAGTTAAGGTGGCCAAACCGCTCATGCCACAATTTGCTAACTTCATCTGAATGAGTCAACAATGCTATTGGAGAAGAATCTGGTGCAAAATGTGAGAAGGTGTATAACCTTGCTTGGTGATCTGCCCTACCCACTGCCACTGTAGTATCACTATGCAACTCCCTGATAGCCACTGAATCTGGTGAAAACTCAACTCTCATGTCCTAACCAATGTGAGTGATTTAGTACACTGATAGGAGATTGGTTGAAAGAGAAGGAACACTTAGAACATTATTGAATGTTCCTCCTTCCATTTCAACTGACCCTCTCCTTCCAACCGAAACTGATGTGTCATCACCCAAACTAATTGAAGTCATTCTACAAGGCTCTAAAGATGAAAACTCGACTAGTGAAGAGCCCATGTGGTGAGAAGCACCCGAATCAATGACCCATGATGTTGTAGAAGCTGTAGTAGCTACAAGGGCCTTGCCCTTTTCTTTCTCCTTACCCTTGCTTTTTGCCTTGGTAGAATCTTGGGTAGATGAATTCTACTTGATGGACTCAGGAACACCTATGTTGTGCTTCTCTAGAAGATGAGTTAGGTGATCTATTTGTTTCTTCATGCATTTGTGTTCATCATACCCTATCTTTTTACAATAGGCACACTTAACCTTCTCCTTCTTAGGTTTAGCATTGGAGGAGGAAGACTCAGTGTTGCTTTTGGCAGGATTGTTGTTTTCTTTCTTCTTCTCTTGGTCCTTGTTCTTTTTCTTCTTCTCCTTTGTTGAAGTCTTATCCTTACCATTTCCAGCTATCAAAGCTTGGGGTTGAGTAGACTTCATTGTGCCCATTTGAATTAGCTTATCTTTCTCCCTAGTCAAGTCGATAATGAATGAATCCAAAGAAGGCATTTTCCATGTAGTGCCAAGGGCACTTTTTGTGGTATGGAAAGTGGAGACAAAGACTGAATAACTTAGACCTAACTTTGCAAGAATAGAAAGGATGAGTTGATCATCTTTCTTCTTTGTCCCACATTCTTTCAATTACAATCTAAGGGCCTTAAACTTAGTGAAGAAGTTCTGTAGGGTGTCAAAGTTGCTAGGACTTAGACTTATGAGTTCATTTTTGAGCTCATGACTTCTCATCTCATCAAGCTTCCCAAATAAGAGTTCTAAGGCGTCTCATATGTCTTTGGGAGTCTTGAAGGATTCTAAATGGAAGAGAAGTTCTGGAGACACAGACAAGCTCAGTAATCCATAGGCTTCATCACTACGGTTGTACCACTTGACCTTTTCAACATCAATGTTGGGTTCTACTTCAGTATCCATGGTGATCCTATACAAACCTTTGCTTCTAAGAATGATTGACATTTTAACCTTCCATTCATGATATTTGAAGGGTGTTAGGGGTTTAAGTTGAAAATAATCCATTTTAAGCTAAATTTAGGTGAAGTTGTGTTGATTGCAAGTTGTGAAATTATGCAGAAAGGAGAATGAAAACAAAGATTTACAAGTTGTGAAAAGCACTCACACCCCCTGAAATATTGAGCCCCCCCAAATATGCAAGTGCACACTCAAAAGACGTTGGGCTCAGTTGAGAATGCGTCTTAGAGCAATCAGTGCAAGACTTAAGCAAACAGGACGTCGGACTCAGCCAAAAATGCGTCTCGGGAGACCCAAATTTTTGGCACTTTATAAACTAGTGAATTTTTGACAAATAACAAGCCTACATTGTGGATAATTGAATTAGAAACACTTTTTAAAAAAATGACACCGAAATCTGAGCCACCATTTGCAAGATATTAAAGGTTTAATTTTCTCGTAAACTAGTGTTTTTACAAAAAAAAGCACTAAAACATTAAAAAAATGCCTGTTTTGAGAGAGAAAGTGGCCTTCCAACCACTTGTTGGATTTAGCACGGAACGAGGAATCCAAAGGAGGTTTGTGTGAGGGGGAATTGGCCACGTGCCAACCCGGGCCTCACCCTTTGTCTTCGTAGGTTGAAGATACAAGTTTTTTTTAAAACCTCTAAATTGCTCTTTTTAAAATTATTTTCAACTTACTTGTTTTCCAGCATACTAAATGATATTGTGAAGTGATTAAAGTCAGAAAAAATTTAAAAAATCAATTATCAATGCCCAGTTCAAGTTGCCAGATGGGACGCCAAGCAAGGAAGGGGCGCCATTTAAAAAAAAAGTTGTTGGTAGAAAAAACAAATGAACAACAGATGTGGTAGAATGTTCTCACCAAAAACAAGGGCATAATTCTAGTTACTAGACAGTAGAACAAATGCAGGTAATGGCGCCCCAAAAAAAAGGCACAGTTCAAAATTTGCTCAGAAAAAATGAAAAAAATGAACTACAGACCCGCTGGACGCCGTACGGCCTGCTTGGCACCTAGAAAATAGAAAAAAGTCAGCTGGAAGAGTACCAATGTGGCAGCAACACCACACAGTCAACAACACACAGTCAGCAACGCACAACAAACAACAATGCCCAGTCAGCCTCAACAAAAGGAAAAGCGCTGCTCAAGGACTGCGCGCTTGAAGGATATTGCGCTTAGACTGGCTGCACCTAGACTGACAACGCCTATAAGGTTATTGATGTTGATGCTGCTCCTCCCTCTATTGCTCTACACAATCATGGCACCCAAGAACATAAACCAGTTGCAGAGATCTGTCTTTCCCTGCAGAATGACCAAGAGAAAAAGAATTCTACTGCCTATGCTAAAGCCACAATAGATCTAGACAAGATGTCTTGGCAAATTCTAACTCAGAAGTAATTTTTGAACAAGTTTCCATATGGATTAGCATGAGTTTTCAAAAACCTCTACCAAAAACAACGGAGTTAAACAAAAAAACTACTATGAAAGCAAAGTAAGAATTTCAGAATAGCATAACCAGACACACAATTACCGGAGTGGCTCTAATACCAAATCGGAGTTGTTGCCAGAATCTGGATAATGCAAATGCAATGGAGACATGATCACATGAGATGAAGCAAGTGCATACCACATAGATGCCAAAACAATTTGAAATTATACAAGAAGCTAAATTGCATAAGACAAAATGGAGAAAACCAAAATCTGATTAACATGAGATGGCCAAAGTGAAAAATGCATATAAGAGAGCACGTAAGTAACTCTTTCACAAAAGGTGGTCAAGGCACCCAAGAATAAACTGTAACTCCTCCATGAAAAGTGGTGACAAAGTGCTAAGAATAGAGAAGTAACTCCCATCAAGGGAGTTACTTATGACATTCTTATGACACCTATAACACATCTATGACACACATCTCCACATAAGCTAGCCTATCCCACAAATGTAGGAAAACTCCAAGTATGCACAAGAAATGCAATTTTCCTAATTAAAAAATAGGGAAAAATAAAAACCTACACTAATAGGATTAACCATACCTATAAAGTCTAGGACCCTACATGAAGGGTTGCTTAACTTGAATAGGCTTTAGAGGTAAGGTAACTAGTATTTGCTTGCCAACAAACATAACACATTTTGGGCACCTTCTAACCTAAATATGGGAGTCCCTAAATAAATTTGGCCAGAAATAGCCTACTATTATGATATTTGATGTTGTTGTCTTCGCTGCAAAGTTCCCTCCTATAAGCCCATCATGAAATTGTCTTAAAAGCTGGTTAACTTGACTAGTCTCTACACATCTCAAAAGCATGCCATCAAGGTCTTTATTGAAAACTTAATCCATAAATAAAGATATAAGGGATGGATTACAGTCTAAATTTCCTCCTTCTTGTCCTATTTAAGCCTATAGGATATTCTCCTTTTTGGAGGAATCTCACTTTGTCTTGGGTCTAGTTGGAAGGGGATGTAGTTGCAGCTACTTGTTGGTCATCTTGAGCTACCAAAACCTCTTCATTATCTTTCTTCACATATGTTACAAGGTGTTCACATAATCCTTTACCCCTAACCAACTTAGTAACCTTCACCTCTATGTCATGTTCCATGCACTTGGTCACCCAACCATCTCTCTTTTCACTTAAGTCTCTATTAAGGATGAAATCCTTAATGCTAGTGTGAACTACCATGACAAATATCTTGTTTTTAGACACCATGTGTCTAAAATTATTAAGGCCTCTCATGACTATGAGTACATGATTTTCAACAAAGGTATACCTCTCCTCATACCCCTCCAATGCCTTATTGAAGAAGGCTATGGGCTGCTCTAGGCCTTTCACCTATTTTGTTGCATGAGAATAGAAAAAATAATGTCACTTGTAGAGAAGGCATACATGAAGAAATATTTTGTAATATCAGGGTTGAGGAGGTTGGGAGCATAGGCAATGACCTACTTGATGGATTCAAAACTTCTCTTTCCTTCTTTATTCCTTAATAACTCCTTGTGTTTCTTGAGCATGTGAGTTAGTGGCCTTACCAATTTTGCAAATCTAGGTATGAATCTTCTGATGAAGCTGATTTTGACCAACAAACTATGAAATCCCTTCTAATGTTTAGGTAGTGATAAGGCAAGGATTGCCTCCATCCTTTTCAATCAATAGAGAGGCCATCTTTTGAAACAACGTGTCCTGTAAGTCTGCCCTCACAAACTACAAATATACATTTTTGGGGGTTCAAGGAGATCCCAAACTATTTGAACCTATCAAACACCAACCTCAAATGTGTTAATAAATCATTGTGATCCTTGGAGAATACATTAATGTCATTAAGTTAAATGAACACCATCTCATTTATGAGCCCTTGGAAGTCCACATCGATTTCCCTTTGAAAGGTTGCCCCTGCATTTGATAGTCCAAAGGGCATCTTCTTGTATGCATAAGTGCACCACTGGGTTGTGAAGGTTGTCTTGTGTTTATCTTCCTCCTTCACTAACACCTAATTTTACCCCAAGTATCCATTATGTCGGTAAAACCTTTGTGAACCTGCAACTCCTTGAAGAATTTGATTCATAGATGGTAGAGGGTAGTGATCCCTTAGTGACACCTTGTTGATATCTCTAAAGTCCACACACATCCTTATCTCCCCAATCCTCTTCCTCATAGGCACAATATTTTCCACCCATGAAGAATGGTTGATGGGGAAGATAATATTGGATTCAATAATCTTTGTCAATTCCTTCCAAATAAAGATCTCAATCTTGGGGTTGATCGATCTTTGATTTTGTACTACAAGCTTAGCACTTGCCTCCAACTCTATGTTATGTTGGTCCAAACTAGTTTCAAACCCCTTAAGATCATGAAATTCCCAAGAAAAAATATCTTAAAACTCTTGGCATAATGCTATGAAGGATGCCTTCTCCTCTTTGGTGTTCACCTTTCCTAGTTTGAGCAGTTTGTCTTTGAATATGGTGACTTTTTCATAGTGTTCCTCCTTAGTGGATTTATTCACCATATCTTTCCTTAGCTGTTCATCTTCATTGAATATGATTTATAATGTTAAAAGTCCTTAGGTAGTTTATTTGTCCTTAATTGGACAATATGGTCCCCAAACCATTGTTGTAATTTGCCTTGGTTCCTTGAGCATAATTATGCTTCATGCTGTAGGAAACAAGCAAATTGCTTATCATTTTCAAACACTTATTAGCTCAACTCATTGTCAAGAACTTAAGGCCTACATACTAGCTTGATTTGGGACTGATCTTTAGTCTCCTTGACTCCACTTGGTATGTCATAATGTGCTATAATGGATTCCAATCGATCTGCATGTTGATTGGCTTCTCTAGGAATGGATCGAATGTCAAAGGCCTAAAACGCCTCTAAGAGGTCTTGAACCCTATGTTTTTAGGCCTTTAAAAGTGGATTCTTTATTGCGCTTTGACCTCTCACCTGATACACCACTAACTCACTATCTCCCATAACTTGCAGTAGTTTGATGCCTTTCTTCCTTACCCATTGTAGCCCATGGATGAGGGCCTCATATTTTGTTGTATTGGAGGTGCAACTAAATTAAAATATTAGGTAAGAATAATAACTTTGATATGAAGGGGAGATAAGCATGACACCTTCCCCACTTCCATTCTTTGATTTAGAGCCATCAAAGAACAAGTTCCATACCCCTTTATGATATTGGATTGTGCTAGTGGGACTTGGTATGTCAGCTCCTTCTTCATGCATGCAATACACACCCAAACCTACCTCTTCAATACTTTGTATGGATCATAACCATGATTCTATGTTTCCCATTCATCAAGGAGCAAATTTGATATACCTTCAAGTGGTTCAATGGGCTGTTGGTCATTTGGATGTTCATCCTCATCTAGGATAGTACAATTGACATCTTATAGGTTAGGCATGTAGAGTCCTAATGGAACCTAGAGATAGGTTTAGACCTTATGGTAACCTATGTCTCATACTTGGTCCTAAAACCCATATAAGACCAATCAAAAGAAAGATAACCCCCTATTTTAGTACTAAAATCCCTAAACAAGCATAGGGCAAAGTAGGGAGGGAGGTCAACTCCTATTTTATCTTGAGATATAGTGTAATTAGGACAAGCAATGAAGATGATTTTTACACCCATAGTCTTTGTAGGAGACCCATCTAAGTATAAAACCCCTTTTACATCTGGTTCATACTTTAGCACCAAATTATCTGCTATGGACTTAGGTATGATATAAGTACTAGCCCCACTATCTATCATGCAATTATGTACTAGGGTATCACCTACGATATCTGAGAGATAGAAGGGAGGTGGTTTGATTACCTTGGATGCTTGGGACTCATGGAGTTGATTGGAATTGGTGAGAACTGCACCCACCTTTTCTGCTTGTTTGTTCAAGACATGATGTTTGGAAATCTCTTCTTTAATGAGATCGTTTTGGCCCAAAATGAGCAAGGTGTCCCACGTAGGGATAATAACATAGGCATTCTTCATCTGTTCATAATTCTCAGATGAGGGATGACTTTAACTTTGAATTAGGAACACTATTTGGAATTTGTGTGAATTGAGGTATGAAAAGACCTTTATGATTATACCCTTTCCCATATTGTATTTATTGAGATGATGATGTCTTAGGAGCTACATCTTGAGTAGTAGTCCCTTGGGGTGTTTGACAAGGTGGAGAGGTTGCCCTTTCAAGTCCTAAACCATCAAAATTGAGAGCTCTTAAGTAGTACAATAATGCATAATTGGGGGTGGGCTTGATGTTTGTGGGGATCCTATCCCAAGTTCTTTGAAGCCTATAGTTGAAATCTACCATAAATTATTAGGGAGCTATTTTAATTATGGTGAGTTGCTCCTCCAAGGAAAGATGGTCACTCGTATCCTCAAAGTGTTTGCACAAATGTTCCCAAAATTTATCCTAGGTATTGATGAATGCAGGTGTTAAACCCCTATACCACTGGAGTGCCTTACCCTTCAAGGAAGTGGACAATAGTCTCATAAATACATTTTATTGGGTCACATTAAGTATTGAGCATAATTTTTCTATGTCTGCAATATGTTCTACATGGGTAGTTAAGTTCTCTCTTATGAAATGGGGAAGGCTTTTGAGGGCATCAACAAGTATGCCATCAAACTAGTTGAGGTTTAAGGGGTTGCCACCATTAAAGGGCACAAAGGCTTGAAGTCTAGGCCTAGCCATTGGAGGTTTAGGGTTTGCAACAATGTTTGTTTGAGTAGAATTAGGAGAGTTAGGGGAGGTAGGATTGGGATTAAACCTAGGATATCTCTTTTTCCTAGTAAAGTCCAATGACAACTCAACAAATTCAGTTTCCTTACCTTTTGAGGAAGATCTTGTGACCACTTTTAGCATGTAACTTGATTGTAGATCTACCACTAAAGTACTTGAAGCTTTTTTATGTTTCCAAAAACTGCAAATTCATGCTCCAACTAACTTGAATGCTAGTCCCATCGAGCATGCCAAAACTATTAACTCTCTAAGCTACACTCTTTGAAGAAGATGATTCAGTTCTCTTCAAGTTTGGGGTAACATTAGATTGGTATAAAGGTTGTGGGTGACCTATAGGAGGACCAAACATCGAGGTTATTAGGCTAGCTCCCCTGGTACTTACACTTAAGCTCACTTCCTAAGACTACTAATGTTTGGATGAGAAGAGATAGAGTGAAAACATGAAAAGGGAACCTATTCTATGGATGGTGATGCACCAATATTCACTTATCCTCTCTTGACTGATCTTCAAACAACACTTTGTGAATCAAATGAGACACTAAAGACTATACTAGGCTTATTGGTGAACTCCTAAACATAAGTGTTTCATGTGAAGGTTATGTGAAAAGTTTGCAACTTGAAGGTAGTGGAAAAGAGGCCTACTTGAAGCACTATCAACCAACTCACTCTTTAATACAACTACCACACTCTAGCACATCACATGACCTGCATATAATGACATTATAATAATTAGGAGGACATGCATAAGAGGACAAAAATCACATTTTATGCAATTCAATAAACCATAACACACTAATGCTAACAAAGAAGGCTATAATTAGTCCTTTCTTTATTGATTATCAAGGTTCAAGATACAATTTGGTAGAGTTTTACTACACCTAGTTGAAGCACGTATCTCCTCTAAGTGGGTAATGTGGTCCTAGTGTTTACCAGGTCATTTAAATGCATTTGGATGTATTTATTATAATATCTTTCCAATCGAGTCTTTATTAAGGGTTTAGGGAGGTTTAAAATGGTTATGGACTCATAACAATGGTTCATAAAGGTTAAGACCTTAATCTCTGAGCCAATGACACTAATGTCTTGTAGACAAGGCCCCTCAACTGTACTAAATTGATTAACTCCCCATGCAACCATTCCCTATAGTTTTGAGGTTGTTAAGTTACCTCTTGGGTGAGAAATGAGCATTTTGAGTAGTCTTAAGGTACTTTCAAGCCAAGGTGATCATCTATGATCTCTCTCCTACAAACCAAGGTGGCTTACAGACTTCATACAACATGATAAACATTCCCATGAAGGTTTAATATGTCAATTGATCTTCTTTTGTCCTCTGCTCCAACTTTCAAGTGGAATTACCTTGAGGAAGGTGCTAGATCAATAGGTTTGAATTTAGGGTTTTAATTTTTGATCCTAAGATGGATTTTTGGATCACTCAAACACCTTCCCTATCATGAAACTCACCCCTTATGTACCTTAGAGCATTTGTATTAGCTTGATCAATCCATTTATCTCTTGTTTCATGCATGCAATATCACATTTAAACATCTAAGTCTATTTGCAAGTGCATATCAGGCATGGAGGATCCTATAGGTAACTAATGTGTAATTATTTGGGACCTTAGGGTCCTTTTACTTCCTTAGAAACATACAAAGTATGTAGATTCTTCTCAACTTCATGCATATGGGCTCATAGGGGCTCTTTTAGGTATTATTTGTATATTACACACCCTACACATGCCAACCAGTAGGTCATCTAAGTGCTCATGGGACATGGGAAGACCATTAGGATCTCTTCATAGCTCAGTCACCTCATTTGGATGTATTTGGGGGAATAATTTCTTCATTAGATCTAAACTAGTGTTTAAGAAGGGTTTTGGAGGTCCACCATCTTAACGATGGTTTATACGATATGAACCTCCAAACTATAACTTTTTGGCATGAACCTTTAGCTTGTATACCTCTTCATATCTCCTAAATAGCCTTGGGTCCCATGTAAATTTTACGTGGATATATGATCACAAGATGGTGTGTCTCGAGCTCTTTGTCACGCAGTTTATGTAGATAACATTCTTAACATTCATTCATAGAACTAGACCCTTTAAATACACTCTCTCCTTCATGGATATTGAGTCCATAGGGGGGTAAATTTACCTGAGAAGCCTTGGGTTTAGGTCCCTTTGTGCTGAAGGATACGAGTGTTGAAAGTGATAACTCAAACTGCATGCTGAAGGCAATGGATCTCGAGAAAGGCTAAACCCAAAATGAACTACCTCATTGCATTTCTTTGCTTTAAGTACCTCCTTCAGGGTTTGGAACATCTTCATATACCCCCACATTGCATTAAGTCTATTTGGAGGTTTGGATCTACCCCTAAATTGGGTATGGGGCCTTAAGGGTTCATGGTGGCTTTAGTCCTTAAGATGCTTAGACTGGGCTTTGGAGCCTCAACCCACCTATAGATGTATGTGTAGATTTAATGTTATCATATAATCTTCCTTAATCCATTTTCCATCTTCTACATTTGTTCTCATTTACTGAGACCATCTTGTCAACCCTCCTCTCTCTTAAGCCTATCTTGGTTATTATTGTCTTATATAGGTGCTTGAAATAGTTAGTGTGATGAACTAAACAATGTTTCTCAGTTCCTTGTAGGGATGGAATTAGGTGTCAAATATCATATATTATTTTTTGACTATAGCCTTGAGGCTTGTCTTCCTTAACTCTGTCATCAGGGTTTATGTACATAGCCATACATAATGCATGTGTGTTCTGAGCATGCAATTCAGACTAGGTAGTCACCCTAGACTAGTATCATCATTATGTGAAGGCTTTAGATATACATGTTTCCTCATCACATTGAGATTCCCCCTTATACACTCTTGGCATTGTCATTTACTCTAGTCATGTATTCTAAACTGACTGAGCGAGCATAACTCACTATATGTGCTTGAGCCATTCTCTTGATCATCCCTTCAAACCTTTTGCCTTTGACACCATTATATCTATGATTTGACTACCATCTTATCTTGATTTTTTTCCTTTCAAAGGCACACTAGGTATCATATTCAAGGTAGGACACATACCGTCAGTAGCCTTATAAGTGGTGGTGTATGCACGTTGACTGTTAAGAGAGCTTTTAGGCAGGTCTTTGAGTAAACCTAAATTTTCATGTCATGTTTGAATCCAAAATAATTTCCTTAAGGTAAACACATACTTAGTCATGTCCCCTTCCTTATGCTCAAGGCTCATCGTCATATGACATCTTGAAGTTATTTTGAAAAGTGGATCTGGGTTATTTCTTTTAGGTGATGATTTGCTCTCTCAATAGGATTTATACCTGTGTAGGTTCATTTCTCATAGTAATGATGACACTTAATAACCTTATGGAGGATTTGGACCTTATTCCTATGCCTTGGACATGGGTTAAGGGTTCAGACCTATGGGTGATGATTTGTAAGGTCACATGGAGCTTGCAACTTAGAATTTAGGGCTTATAATCAGGTAGGCTAACCGTGATGAGGTTATAAAAGGGTAGAGGTTCTTTGAGGGCTTGGATTGAACTGTGGATTCATACCCAAAATGATCTACGACGACCCTAAGTGTCTCTACACACATACCTAATAGATAAAAACACTTGAAGGCCATCAATCAAGCATATATGAGAAGAAATGGCAACCTAGGACTATTTGAATACCTTAACTTTTGCTAAATAGCCTTAATTTATGCTAAATAAGACTGTGAAGGCATTGGAGGGCAGATTGACAATTTCTTGGCTTGAAAGTGCTATAATGAGATCTGAACATCTTAAGATAAGGACATTTTTATATGAATTCAACATTCCTCTACTATCTTTCGCTATGTTCTAATAGCCTATAAGCCTTTATGATGCAACACACTGCCCTTTCTTGAAGTGAAACCCAAACATGTATGCAGTCTCCTTTGAAAGCATCATTTGAGAGAGTTAGGTCCATTTGAACATTCAAATTGAGCTAAGGGGACCTAAATCTATTTAAGACATCATCACTAAAACACAAAACATTTTTCACTCTTAGATATATACATTGAATATCCTTTTTAACCAATGAAAGCCTACTTGTAATCTGTAAACAGTGGTAACTTGGATGCTCCTTACTCTCATAGGCTCACACATGTGAACTAGGGGTGGAAGATGCCATAGAAGAAACCTTTAGTATTGGAAAAGACATGAATAACCACTAGTTTGATCAAATAAGCCAATAATGCATTGAAACCACCCCCCTTTTCGGGCCCTGTGCAGATGAGGAAGGTAACCAGGTTTTTTAACTTCTTAGTGTTTGTTCATACAACACAAAAGACTAATCTTAAAACTAATGCCCATGATTAGAAAGTCATTAAGTATCCTTTGTTTGTCTAATAGCCTAGACCCTCACCCTCTTTCTCCTATACAAATTGAGCACAAACTTGAAGTGCTCTCCGTGGCTGCCAAATAGCTTAGTAGAGGAAGTGAACTAGTTTTTGGCTCTTTTGGGTCTGAAACACTTGGATTTCTTTATCAGATGCTTGTGTTGAACTCCCCTTACAAACCCTTGACTCCATCTGATCAAATCCATATAGTATGAGTTAGTACAACCCTGCAACATGAAAATTCCCTATATTTACTCATGTTTTAGATCATGAATCATCATTGGTGGTTAAGAGTAGGGAATGTAGGGGTCAAAAAATGTTTGAAAATGCATGGTACGATTTGGGAAGCTGAAGGGGTATGTTTTCACATATGTGGGGCCCATTTAGTGGCTAATTTAGGTGTTTGATTTATGAAGAGGACAATATTAGCATATGAAACTACTTTATTATGATAATGTGGTGATCATAGTGTCTTTAAAGTTGTATTTGATGGTTTTAGTTGCCTTATGAGGTCAAATATCATCACTTTATGGTCAGATACTCTTCTTTAAGATAATATGTATGGCCTTAGGTGAGGGTTTCAGTTGGATGGAATTTCAATACCTATTAAAAGGCCCTAGATCATGCTAAAATACTTCAATTAGGTTATCACTTACCTTAAAAACATTATTAATTATCATGATCAAGCCACAACCTACATACCTTCAAGACACTAGATAGATTCATGATAAGTCATAGGCTACCATATCTAGTCATCTCATATTGAGCAGACTTAGATTATTAGAACCATACTAAGGCCTGTTATATATCTTCACAAATGTCTAAACACAAGGAAAATACTTGACATAAGTTCAAATAAGGGGTAAATGCAATGACTATGTGCTTCATGACATGACAAACATAGGACCTGCTGTCCTTGACATGATGAGCAATGATCTTGCATTGGACTATCTTAACATCTTAAAAAACATAAGAAGGGTGTCCAAAAGTGATGTTATTGGGTTATCACACATGGGCTGACTCATTTATAGGCTTGGGAGTACAAATAAGTCAACATTACTAGTGACTCTAAAGGTTTGACCTGCCTGCTGGTCAAGAGGACCCATGATCTCTTTGCCCATCAGTCATGCCTAGATGAAGACTTCTTGATTGCACTACCTATCTGACTAGTACCTTACAGACCTTAAGGATTGAAAAAAACTAAATAATAGACACAATAATAAATAAGCAAAAATAAAGACACAGAATAAAAAGTAACTAGAGAAATAAACAACTAACAAAACATGTGTTACAACACTTGGAGGAATGTAACTAACTACTATGTAGAAGAGAGTTTGTAATTCTAGTAATAATACTTGAGGAACATCCCATTGATAGGGTTAGGGATTTTCTCACCTATTGGTTTGGATAATTGAAAATCATTACTCTCTTTATATCTAGTAATGATATATGGCCCACTCTAAAGACCATCAAATTTTTAATGCTTACCTGATTTGGCACGGTCCTCATCCTATTTAAGTACAATGTCACCTTGTTTGAAGGTCTTTAAAGAGGATTTATTTCAAATTAAATTTTGAATTGATCTTGGTTGGACCACATGGCATGCATAATATCATCCCTTGCCTCTTCTATCTCCCTCAACTCATTCAACCTCACCTTCATTGTATCACTCTCCATATGTTCAAGCTGGTGTGCAAGTTCTAAGGCTGGCAGCTCAAGTGAAATGAGAAGTCTTGATTATTTTACATAAACAAGAAGATATGGAAAGTGACTATTATTCCTCTTGGGAGTAATATTATCTACCCATAAGGCAGTCTTTAGCTTGGTGTACCACTCCCTTTGGTTATCCTTTATTATTCTTTAATATCCTCATTAGGTTCTTATTAGTGGACTCTACTAGTCCATTGCCCTATGGATAGTAGATATATGAAGAAATGAGGTAGATGAATTATAATTGAATAATCACTTACCTTTTAACTATTGAAGTCCAATGCATTATCTGATATGATGGTGGAGGGGAACCCAAATCTATTCATTAGGCTATCATATAACTCTAAAACTGAGTTCTCATTTGCCTCCTACAGTACAACTGCCTCCAACCACCTAGTAAAGTAATTTGTAGTTGTCAAAACCCACTTATGTCCAACACTATATGGGTGATGAATCATACCTATAAATTCTAGGCCCTATTGCACGAAGGGTTGCTCAACTTGAATAGGCTTTAGAGGCAAAACAACTAGTCTTTGCTTGCTAGTGAACATAACACATTTTGGGCACCTTCTAACCCAAGAACAAGAGTATATAAATAGAGTTGGAAAAAAATATCCTACTCTTATGATATTTAATATTGTGGTCTTGGATACAAAGTGTCCTCCTATAGGCCCATCATGAAAATGTCCTAAAAAATTATCAACTTGACTAGTCTTTACACATCTCAAAAGCATGCCATCAAGTTATTTATTGAAGAGTACTCCATAAATCAAGATATAAGGGATGGATTTCAGTCTGAAGCTCATCCTTCTTATCTTATTTTAGTGTATAAGACATTATCCTATTTGGAGGAATCTCACCATGTCCTGGGTCCAACTAGAATGGGATGTAGTTGCAGCTACTTGTTGGTCATCTTGGGCTACCAAAACCAATTCTTTCTCTTCCTTCACATCTACTAAAAGGTGTTCATACAATCCTCTACCCATGGATAGATTAGTAACCTTCACCTCTATGTCATAATCCATGTTCTTGGTTGCCCAACTAGCTCTCTTTTCACTTAAGTCTCTATTGGGGATGAAATCCTTAATGCTAGGGTGAACTGCCATGACAAATATCTTGTTGTTAGATGCCATTTATATGAATTTATTAAGGTCTCTCATGAATTTAAGTACATGATTTTCAACAAAGTTATACCTCTCCTTATACCCCTCCAATGCTTGATTGAAGAAGGCTATGGGTTGCTCTAGGCCTTCACTATTTTGTTGCATAAACATAGCAAAAATAGTGTCACTTATAGAGAAGGCATACATGAAGAAATATTTTGTAAAATCAATGTTGAGGAGGGTGGGAGCTTAGGCAATGACCTGATTGATGGCCTCAAAACTTATCTTTCCTTATTTGGTCCATGAGAACTCCTTGTGTTTCTCTAGCATGTGAGTCAGAGGCCTCACTAATTCTGTAAATCTAGGTATAATCTTATGATGAAGTTGATTTTGCCCAAGAAATTTTGCAATCCCTTTTTGTGTTTGGGTAGTGATAAGTAAAGGATTGCCTCTATCCTTTCTAGGTCAATAAAGAGGCCATGTGTTGACACAACATGTCCTAGAAGTTTGCCCTCATGGACTATAAATATACATTTTTTGGGGTTTAAGGAGACCCGAAACTGATTGCACCTATCAAACACTAACCTCAAATGTGTCAAGTAATCCTTGAGATCCTTGGAGAATATAGTTATGTCATCAAGTTAGATGAGCACCATCTCATTTATGATCCCTTGGATGGCTGCATCCATTTCCCTTTGGAAGGTATCCCCTACATTTTATAGTCTAAAGGGCATCTTTTTGTATGCATAAGTTCCATACTTGGTTATGAAGGTAGTCTTATGTTGATCCTACTCCTTCACTAACACCTAATTGAACCATGAGTATCCATCAAGTAGGGAAAACCTTTGTGAACCTATAACTCTTTGAAGAATCTGATCCATATATGGTAGAGGGTAGTGATCTCTTAATGACACCTTGTTGAGATATTTGAAGTCCACACACATCCTTATCTCCCCATTATTATTCCTCATAGGCACAAGATTTTCCACCCATGAATAATCTTTGTTGGGGAAGATAATGTTGGATTCATTAAGCTTTGTCAACTCTTTCCTCATAAGGATCTCAATATTGGGGTTGACCAACCTTTGTTTTTGTCTCATGGGCTTATCACTTGCCTCCAAATCTATGGTATGCTAAGTCAAACTAGGGTCAAAATCCTTCAAATGATGATATTCATAAATAAAAATATTTGAAAATTCTTGGCATAATGCTATGAAGGATGCCTTCTCCTCTTTGGTGTTCACCTTTCCTAGTTTGAGCAAATTATCTTTGAATATGGTGAATTTTTCATTATGTTCCTCCTTAGTGGATATGATCACCTTATCCTTCCTTAGCTATTCATCTTCATCAAATATGATTTCTAATATTACCAAGCCTTAGGTAGTTTATTTTTACTCAATTAGATAATCTGGTCCCCAAACTACTATTGTAATCCATCTTGGTTCCTTGAGTAGAATTTTGCTTCTTGATGTAAGAAACAAACAATTTGCTTATCATTTTAAAAAACTTACTAGCTCACCTCATTGTCAAGAACTAAAGGCCTACATACCACCTTGATTTAGGACTACTATTTGATGTCCTTGACTCCACTTGGTATGTCATATTGTGCTTTAATGGCTGCCAACCACTTTACATGTTGACTAGCCTCTCTAGGAATGGAGTAAATGTAAAAGGCTTGAAAGTCCTCCAAGAAAGATGGTCACTCCTATGCTCAAAGTGTTTGCACAAATGTTACCCAAATTCATCCCAAGTATTGATGGATGCAGGTGTTAAAATACGATACCAATGGAGTGCCTTACTATTTAAGGAAGTGGCCAATAGTCTCATAAACACATTTTTTGGGTCAGATTATGGACTAAGCATAAATTAGCTATGTCTACAATATGTTCTATAGGGGTAGTTGAGTTCTCTCCTGTGAAATAGGGAAGGATTTTGAGGGAAGCAATAGGTATGTCATCAAACTAGTTGAGGTTTAAGGGGATGCCAACATTGAAGGGCATAAAGGCTTGAAGTATGGGCTTATCTATTAGAGGTGTAGGGTTTACAATGATGTTTGTTTGAGCATATATAGTAGATTTAGGAGTGGGGGTAGGATCAAGATTAAACATAGGATATCTCTTTCTCCTAGCAAAGTCCAATGACAACTCAATAAATTCAGTCTCCTTACCTTTTGAAGAAGATCTTGTGACCACTTTTTGTATGTAACTTGACTAAAAATCTATCACTAAAGTACTTAAATTTTTTTGATGTTTTGAAAGATTGAAAATACATGCTCTAGCTCACTTGAATGCTAGTCCCACTGGGTGTGCCAGAATTATTAACACTCTAGGCTGCACCCTTTGAAGAAGATGGTTTAGTTCTTTTCAAGCTTGGGGTAGCATTGGATTGGTCTAAAGGCTATGGGTGACCTATAGGAGGACCAAACCTCTATTTTATGGGGATAGCTCCCTTGGTACATCAATTTAAGCTCACTTCCTAAGACTACTAATGTTGTTATGAAAAGAGATAAAGTGAAAACATGAAAAGGGAACCCATTTTAAGCATGGTGATGCACCAATATTCACTTATCCTATATTGACTCATCTTCAGACAACATTTATGAATTAAATGAGAGGTTGATGACTATAATAGGCTTCTTGATGGATTCTTAGAAAAAGTGTTTAATGTGAAGGTTTTGTGGAAAGTCTGCAACTCTAAGGCAGTGGCAAAGAGGCCTACTTGAAGCACTATCAACCAACTCACTCTTTAATGCAAGTACCACACTCTTGCACATCACATCACTTGCATAAGATGAAATTATAATAACTATGTGAAAGAGAGGACCTGCATAGGAGGACAAACATCACACTTTTTGCAAGTCAACAAACCATAACACACTAATGCTAACAAAAAAGTCTACAATTATTCCTTTCTTTATTGGTGGACCTGCATAAGAGGCCATGGATATAGAGTTTTCTCACCTCAAGAGACAATTACATGGTTTTTATGATGGTTCATTAGCTCCTTAATAGCCCTTTACACCCATGAACTTCATCATTTTGTTGGCTAAATGGGCTTACTAGACAAGTAGTCTAGTCTCTTACATGTTCACTATTTGTATGACTATGAGAGTTAGATCAAACATTTAATACTAACAAGTGAGATTATTTTCCATTTGAATTAACCTACCACATCAAGACTTAGGATCTCTAAGTAGCTAACACTTATAATCTTACCCCACTTAGATGACTAGGTCATCTCTTCTTTACATTCCAAGACTACCTATTTGGTAGGGACTTGCAAAAGCATTTCCATGAATGTTTGTGAACACTTAATGATTTGAGAAGATGAAATAAGTCTCATAATACTTATTCTAATGACATATAACCCTTGACTAAGTCCTTCACTTTGTCTTCCACTCAAAACCTTATAAACTCATAGTTTTTGGGGGTGTCTGGACACTGTCCATATAGACCATTACCATAGCTAAAGTCTCCTCTTAGTGGGTAATGTGATCGAAGTGTTTACCAGGTGATTTTAATGAATTTGTATGCATTTAATCCAAAATATTTCTAATCAAGTCTTTATTAGGGTTTTAAAGAGGTTTAAGAGGGTTTTAGACTCTTAGCAATGGTTCATAAAGGTTAAGACCTTCACCTCTGAACCAATGCCACTTATCTCTTATAAACAAGGTCCTCATCTCTCCTAAAGTGATCAACTCCCCATGGAACCTTTTCATATAGTTATGAGCTTAACAAGTTGCCTCTCAAGTGAGAAATCAACATTTTGAGTAATCTTAAGGTACTTTCAAGCCAAGGTGACCAACTTTGATCTCTTTCCTATAAACCAAGGTGGCTCACACACTTGAAACAACATGAAAAACATTCCCATGAAGGTTTGGGATGTCAATTAACCCTCTTTTATCATCTGCTCTAGCTTTCAAGTGGCATTACCTTGAGAAAGGTGCTAGATCAATAGGTTTAAATGTAGGGTTCTAAGTTTTTATGCTAAAATGGACTTGTGGATAACTTATCCATCTTCCTTGTCATGAAAATCACCCCTTAGGGCCCTTAGAGCATATGTATTGGCTTTATTAAGACATATATTTCCTATTGCTTTCAATAGTCTCTCATTTAAGCACTTGGGCCTATCTTCAAGTGCATATTAGGCATGGAGGACCCTGTAGGTGGCTAATGTGTAACTATTTTGGACCTTGAGGTCTCTTTCCTTCCTCAAAAACATATGGAGTATGCAAATTCTTCACAACTTCATGCATATGGTCTCTTAGGGGATATTTTAGGTCTAATATGTATAATACACACCCTACACATGCTAAATAATAGGTCACCTCATTTCTTATGGGAACTTAAAACACCATTAGGATCTCTTCATAGCTTAGTCACCTTGTTTGGATGTATTTGGGGGCATAATTTATTCATCGGGTCTGAACCAGGGTTTAAGAAGGGTTTTGGAGGTCCACCATCTTAACGATGGTTCATATACTATGAACCTCCAAACCAAAACTTCTTGTCATGAACCTTTAGCCTATATACCTCTTAATATATCATAAATAGACTTGGGTCCCTTGTAAACTATACGTGGAGTTATGAGCAAAAGATGGTGTGTCTTGAGCACTCTACCAAACAATTTATGTAGGTTACTTTCTTAGCATTTGTTCATAGAGATGGGCCCCTAAAGTATACTCTCTCCTTCATATATCTCAATTACATAGGGGTAACTAACTTCCCTTAAGAGCCTTGGGTCTGGGTCTCTTTGTGCTAAAGGATATGTGTGTTCAAAGTGATAACTCAAACTACCTACTTAAGGCAATGGAGCTTGAGAGGGTATAAAAATAAAATGTTATCTCATTATATTTACTTTCTTTAAGCACCACTTTCATGGTATGGAACATCTTCATATACCCCCACATTACATTGAGTCTACTTGGTGGTCTGGATCTGCCATTGAAATGGATATTGGGTCTTGAGGGTTCATGGTGGCTTTAGTCCTTGAGGTGCTCAAACTGGGATTTGGAGCCTTAACCCACCTATAGATGCATATGTAGCTTCAATATTGTCAAAGAATTTTCCTCAATCCATTTTACATCATCTTCATTTGTTCTTATTTGCTCATACCATCTTGTCAACCCTCATCTCTCTTAAGCATACCTTGGCTATTACAATCTTGTAAAGGTCCTTGTAATAGTTAGTGTGATGAATTGAACATTCTATCTCAATTCCTTATAGGGATGGAACTAGGGCTCGAATATCATATCTTAATTTTTTACTATATCTTTGAGGCTTGTCTTCCATAACTATATTAGCAGGGTTCATTTACATAGTCATGCAAAAGGCTTATGTGTCCCGAGTATGTAATTCAGACCAGGTAGTCACCCTAGATTGTTATCATCATCATATGAAGGCTTCATATATACATGTGTCCTTATCACCCTAATATTCCTGCTTATAAGCTCTTATCATTATCATTTACTCTAGTCATGCATTCTAAATTGACTAAGTGAGCATAACTCACTATATGTACTTGAAAAATTCTCTTGGTCATCCCTTCAAACCTCTTGCTTTTTATGCCATTATCTCCATTATCTGACCACCATATTATCTTGAGTTTTCTCCTTTACAAGACACACTAGGTATCATATTCAAGGTAGGACACAAACCATCAAAATCTTTGTAGGTGGTGGTCTATGCACATTGACTGTTAAGAGAGATTTTAGGTAGGTCTTTGAGTAAACCTGTGTGTTTATGTCATATATGAGACCACAAGGGGTATTCCTTGAATCCAAAACAATCTCTTTAAGGTAGATAACTACTTAGTCATGTCCCCTTCCTTATACTCAAGTCTCATCTACATGTGACATCTTGAAAGGCTTTTGAAAAGTGGATCTAAGTTGTTTCCTTTAGGTGATGATTTGCTCTCTCAATAGGGTTTATACCTTTGTAGGTTCATTTCTCATAGTACTGATGATACTTGATAACCTTACAGAGTATCTATACCTTTTTCATATGCTTAAAACTTGGGTAGAGGGTTTAAACCTACGGGTGATGATTGGTAAGGTCACTTGGAGCTTGAAGCTTGGAATTCAGGGCTTATAATGAGGTAGGTTGATAGTCATGAGGTTATCAAATGGTAGAGGTTATTTAAGGGCTTGGATAAAATTGTGGATTCATACCCAAAATGATCTACAAGGAACCTAAGCATCTCTACACACATACATAATAAATGAAAACACTTGGAGGTCATTAATCAGGTGTATGTGATGAGAAATGGAAACCTAGGACTATTTAAATACCTTAACTTTTGCTAAATATCCTTAGTTTTTGCTAAATAAGACTTTGAAGGCATTGGAGGGTAGATTGATAGTTTCTTGGCCTAAAAGTGTTATAATGAGATTTGAATATCAAAAGAGAAGGGCATTTTTATATGAATACAACATTCTTATGCTATCTTTCACTATGTTCTGATAGCCTATAAGCCGTTATCATGCAACACACTGCCCTTTCTTATAATGAAACCCAAACATATATGCAATCTCCCTTGAAACAATCATTTGATAAAGTTAAAGGTCCAGTTGACCATTCAACTTGAGATAAGGGGACCCAAACCTCTTCAAGACATCATCACTAAAACACAAAATATTGTTCATTCTTATATATATACATTGAATATCCTCTTTTACCAATGAAACCCTACTTGTAGTCTGTAGATAGTGGTAGTTTGGATGTTACTTGCTCCCATAGGCTCACATGTGTGAACCAAGGGTGGAGGATGCCATGGAAGGACATTGCAGGATTAGAGAAGACATTAAAAACCACTAGTTTGGTCAAATAAGCCAATAATGCATTGAAACTATTCCCCACCTGTGCAAATGAGGAAGGTATCCAAGTTTCTTATCTTATTAGTGTTTGTTCATACAACACAAAAGACTAATCTTGAAACTAATTCCCATGATTAAAAGGTCATTAAGTCTCCTTCCTTTGGCCAAGATCTTCTATCCTCACCCTCTCTCTCCTATACAGACTGAGCACAAACCTAAAGTGCTCTCCATGGCTACCAAAGAGCTTAGTGGAAGAAGTGAACCAATTTTTGGCTCTTTTGGGTCTAAAATAATTTGACTTCTTTATTAGATGCTTATTTAATCTCCCCTTATAGACCCTTGACTCCATATTATTAGATTGATACAATATGGATCTGTACAACCCTGCAAGCTATTGTAACCTACATATTCCTTATATTTTCTCATGTTTGAAATCATGAATCATCATTAGTAGGCAAACAGAGGGAAAATAGGGGTCAAACAATGTTTGAAAAGACATGGTATGATTTGGGGAGCTGATGGGGCACATTTTCACATGTGTGGGGCCTATTTAGTGGCTAATGAAGGTGTTTGACTTATGAAGAGGATAATATTAGCATATGAAATCACTTGGTTATGGCAATGTGGTGATCATGGGGTCTTTAAAGGTGTATTTTATGGTTTTAGTGGCCTTTTGAGGTCAAATATCATCACTTTAGAGTCAAATACTCTCCTTTAGGTGAAGGTTATAATTGGATGGAATTTCAATACCTATTAAAAGGCCCTAGATCATGCTAAAATACTTCATTTAGGTTATCATATACCTTCACAACATTCTTATTTCTCATGATCTAGCCACACCCTGCATACCTTCAACACACTAGATAGATTCATGATAAGTCATAAGCCGCCATATCTAGTCATCTTCATATTGAGCACACTCAGATTATTAGGACCATACCAAGGCCTTTTATAGATCTTCACACATGTATAAACACAATGAAAACACTTGACATAAGTTCAAACAAAGGGTAAAGACAACCACTATGTTTTTCATGACATGACTAACATTGGATGTGCTATGCTTGACATGATAACCAATCATCTTACTTGAGACTACCTTAACACCTCAAGGAACATACTAAGGGTGACAAAAAGTGATGTTCTTGGGTTATAATGCATGGGTTGACTCCTTTATAGGCATGAGAGTAGAAATTAGTCAACACTTACCTCCATTTTCAACATGACACCTTTTGAAATATCCTCATGTGTGACTGTTGTAGGTGGTGATTTCTCCCCATGCACAGATTGAGGAGGGATGGGAGATTGGTCTTAAGAGATAAAAGTGATCTTAAGACCCTCATTAACCCTTCATGTTCAAAACTATCTTGAATAAGCATCAACTTTTTATAAGGAGGTTTGAATAACAATGAAAATAAGAAATGATCCATTACCTTAAAAATGCAAAAATACCTTAACTTCTCCGAATAAAGGAATTTGAAATGTTATTTTTTCATAAGCTTTAGATATTTATGAATAAATTATTCCATGGTTTCCATTCTATCTTGAGTTAGTTGATATGACACCAATTGAGGTTCTATTATCCTTGAGTTTAGCTTATAAAACAAATCAATACTTCTGACCCCTACTCTATCATGACTACTGTAGGTAGTCATTTCTCTTTGTGACACTTATCATCATTTCACCTACTAAGGCTTCCATGAGCATGTTCATCTGATCTCTCTATGTAATTCTCACTTGATCCTCTTGGATGAGGTAAGGAGATCAAATTAGTGTTCTCATTGTGCCAACCTATTTATTATCAGTCTCCATGATCTTAACTTATAGGCCTGCCTAGTACATTTAAGAATAATAGACCTTTTTGGTTCTCTTGATCCTTATGAGTGTCATTATACGTTTCAAAACTTCTACAGAGTGTAATGAAATAATCTTATGCGATTAAACAAACCTCCCAACCTTTGTGACTGCTTTATTCATGTCACTTGTCATGATATTCCTCTTAACTTGCTCACCAAGGTCTGGTGATAAAGCTATGCTACTAAACCTCTAAGTGTTCTTTTGTACCTTAAGAGAGTATGGTCTCTTAAACCTCATTGAACTTCCTTCAATGACTGAATTATACCTCTCTAGGCATTATGGTTGATAAGTTCATGTTGACCTCATTAAGATACTTTTCAAGCACTAAAAACTCATTAAATACAGTTGTACCTTGTTAAAGAGATTATTTCACCAAAACCATCCCAAAGGAGATTGTACTAAAGATGGAGATATATGAGATTTTTATTAGATGAATGAGGTGTGAAATGACTTAGGAATTAACTTGGGAATCCGTTAAGATAAATACACTTTCTTGACAACTCAAATCATGCTCTAAAACTGATCAAACAAATCATTCACAAGGACACTATAGGAAATTGGTTTTGTGACATATGTACCTTCCTGGAAGGATTTACCTAATGAATCCATATGGAAGAGGTCCTATTTGACCTTGAAATAACCTCACTATAACCATTCTTCCCTATTGAATCTTGAAGTGAAGAAATAGAGGAATACCTGGACCTTATCTAGATGAATAGGCTATTTAGACCCCCTACACTCTTAGCAATTATTCATAAAGATGGGAAATGAAAATGATAAACAATACCAAAAAATTGAAGGATATTAGGGTCCCTATAGTTTCCCAAGATCTTCTGGCTTAACTCTCTCTCTCCTACATGTACTGTTAAAAAACTAATGGCCATCCTAGAGTTGCCAAGGAGGCCAATATGGGAGAAAAGTAGGTTTTCTTCATTTTCTCACCTAAAACCTATTCCAAGCCATTTATTTGACTTTATCATGAATAAATAAGGTTTTGATGGTTCCTTAAGAAAAATTTCACCTTGAATAAGTGTATATATATCCTCAAAACAAGCCTTTTTGGCACTAAAACTGCAAGAATCACTTGAGAATCTTCATGAAATTGTTGTAAAATGTATCTATTGGACCCTTTCATGTCTTAATAGGTAAAAATAACATGAAAATAAAAGTTCAAAGTTACAAGGGTGATAATTTAACCTGTGAAGTCAAACTTGTCAACAAGAGCACAAGAATTTTAAACTCCTTAGGCTGGAGAGTTGTTGCAATCTGAATGATTTTTAGATTATCCGTTAATCTGATATTGACTTCAATGATGTCTTCATCAAGAGATGTAGAACTGATTTGTTCATTTATTGGTGCCTTGAAGATGTTTTTACTAATAAAATATTCTTGATTAGTTTAGCTTTGATTTTGATATTCTAATAGCACCTCAAAGAGGTTTTCGCTAAGTGGTTAGAATTTTTTATTTTGATTTCCCCCAAGTGCCTCAAACAAGGTTTACTAGGGGACTAGCATTTTTTATTTTGATTACCCCTAGTGCCTAAAACACGGTTTCACTAGGGAACTTGTCTTCTAATTGGATATTTTTTTAGATCACCTTAAATTTTGCAACCGTTATGTCACTATGGAATAAGTGCATCGAAGTGTGATTATGTTGGTCCTAATCAATGCGTATGACATAATAGATGTCAAGATAAGGGATAGGATGGTTGATGTGAAAATGATGGGTGATATTGATGGATGGATTAAATGTTGCATAATCCTTTTATTGAATACCATGATAACTTTCTTTGATCCTAAAGGAAACTTCTTGAAAAATTATGGAAGGATCATTGATGTATTCAAATTGATTTGTAAGAGATGTGTAATCAATGTTGTAAGATATTGATTATGATTGGGATGTTGATGCTAATATTGGATTTGAGTCTACTATAAATGTTGATGCAGATACTGATTATGATGTTAGTTATGATGTTGATTATGATTTGGCCTCATGGAGAGCTTGTTGGATTGTGTTGTCCACAAGTACCTTTTTCACTTCCTATTTGGTAATGAAGGCTTTGAGATGAAGGGATTTAAAAAGAGGGATGTTTTGTGATGGATGAAAAATGGGTTTTTGGTTGATGATGGGTTTTTCAAAGATGGGATCATTGAATGAGGGTTCATTAAAGATGGATGGATGGGCACAGAGAGACTCATCAAAATGAGGCTTATCAAAGAAGGGTTCATTAAAGATGGGTGTGTGGGCATAGAGAGGCTCATCAAAATGAGGCTCATCAACTATGGGAGGATGGTTGAAGGGTGACTCATCAAAGGTTGAATTGTTAAAGATGGGTGATTTAACAAAAAAGTTAAAGATGGGTTGACTAGATTGACCTTGATGTGGAAGTGGATGAGTTTGATTATGATGGAGAAATAGATCTTGGCATATCTGCATTTGTTGATTCTAAGATGTGATTATATCTGGTTCTATTTTGATGTCTTTGTAGTGAATCAAATTTTGGATATAAATTCTTAGTTTAACACATATATTAAGAGAATGACATTGAGTTTTATGATACACATAATATTTGTCTTCTCTATACCACTCAGGTTTTGGATTTTTTCATCAAAATACATGGTGCATAGATACACAATCATGTTTGTCACAACTAGTTAGTAAAATAATTCCAAGGGTTCATTAAGAAGATTATATCATCCCCATTTGAAACCCTATTTCGAGGTAGATGGACTTGATTCTTGATGTAATTGTTGTGACTCAAGGGATTGATGGATGTTGGATAAGGGTGACAAAATAGATTTCCATTTGCTAGCTTGTTGGGGGATGTGATGATCAAGATTGTAATATGTCGATGAGATGTTTGATTGATGTTGACTATTTTGATGTGGATGGGTTCGACTTTGCCTACTTAAGATCGAACTTAAGTTTTTTGGATCATAATCTATAGGAATTCAGGCACTTATTTCTAAGAGTCACAAAAATACAATATCTTTATTCTCATATAGGTACTATTCAATTTGGACTATATCTAAATCTATTTTGGATGCCATAAGCCAAGATGGAATTTAATATAGGATAAGTTGATGTGATTTGGTTAATTAATGTGATTTTATTAGGATTTTGGCTTGTATGGGATGTGGGATGTTCAATGTTTCATGTTTCATGTGATATTTGATTAGGTTGTTTGATATTATTAAGCTTAGATTAGATTTTGAATTTGATTTGGATATAAAAAAGATGGATGCTGTGATTTCATCATTCCCAACTAATAGGTGCATGAGATTGAATAAAATATGAGGATAAGATGTGATTTGATTTTGAATGTGATTGATTTTAAATCAACGTAACTTGGTCATAATAGACCTAATTTAACTTTTTTTCAATGTTTAAATTTGGACTTGGTCAAAGTCCACCAAATTTAATTTGATTGGACTTGGTCAAAGTTTATCAAATTTGACTTGATTGGATATTTGACTAGATTTGATGTTTGAATTTGGTCAAAGTAGACCTCAATGTTTGATTTTTTTACTTTATTTGAATTGGTAAAGTTTGAATTTGACTTGATTTCAAAGTTTGACTTTTACTGGACGCTGGAAGGTGGACTACAAAAGATTGACCTAGTTTGACTTGATTTGATTTGATTTGAAAAAGGTGCACTAGATTTGGATAATTTATTTTAAACTGAATAAAGCTCAAAATGGACCCAATTGAATTTTTGATGTGGCTCAAATTAGATAGAGTAATGGTACCATACTAACAACATAACATTATGATAACATAAGATGAGTCTTGATTTCAATTGAGTAATGCCTTTTCATGTAACATTTGTAATGGAATGTGTCAAGATTGGGCTTAGGTAAATTGGACTTTTTTGACATGTATAAGTTTGACACGCAAATATAGGTATGAATGATAAACAAAAAAAAACATAAGTATAAGGATTATAATTAGTGTAAAATGGGTGTACAATCGATATGTATCCCACATATCTACCTCACAAGAAGTGGGAATAGGTCAATATTTTAACCCTCACTTTAAGCAGTATGTCATGAGATCTTAAGAGAGGTTGGTTTCCCTTACACTTCAAATAGTTTGTGACTAAATGGTCTTAATCAAGGCTTAAACAAGACTTTATAGATGGTCCTTGATATACCTCATGATACGTTGGTTTCAAAATTTTGTGGAAGAAGAATAACAATAGGCAATTCATGGGAGGGTCTAACCCCTTTGCAATCACTTAAGCTGTAAGTTTTCAGTAAAGTGCTATCATAAATTAAAATTCAAGGGTGCTGTCTGATAGCTTAGTATCAAAGATAAACCCTTTGCTTTCGAAAATTGTGCTTTATATCCCCCACTAGAAAATGGGGCTGGTACGTATGTTGGGGAATGAAATCCTAGTCATTATGCCCTAAAGACATGCATATGGTGATAAATTCCACCTCATGTAGCCAAAATAAAATGGTTGGTTCACTATTTCTAATCCTTAAGATCCCACAAGTGGGCATGAAAAGAGCATACTGTAGCTTCACTTCAGTAAAAATTAGTAGTAACCTATGTGCTTCTTATCACCCAAGATCCCACAAGTGGGCAAAGGGGAGCATATGCATAATAAACCAACCAAAAACATAAAAAATAACATGAATACTCAAATAGAAGAAAACACAAGTATTTTAAAGCACCAAATTTTAATGTTGTTTTATTATAGGTACATCAAAGTAATATGTTTGTAATGTGTTTGTTAGTAAAAATATCGACTTCTTTGACTCATGAAACTAGTAGAAAATAAACTAGTGTTTGGATTTATGGCCTTTAACAAGAAAGAGGATGTTGAAATTTTGATTGTTTACGTCTCAATAAACTGACACAGAGTGATTAAACCATTTATTAGAATAATTATATCATTTCTAGACTCAATATCAATGATCTACAACTAGAGAATAAAGAAAACATAGAATTACTGATTTCGTCGATTAGCAGGGCAATCTCACCAATATATATGGTAATTCTACCAATTCCAAAAAAGACATAGACAAAATGAAAATAATGATGATTTCAATAATTAAGTTGTTAATTTAACTATTTTCAAATGCAATATCACCAAAAATATAGAAAACACAAATAATGCAAAAAAGTTATCCTCCTGATTCTATCGATATGCAAGTCAATCCCATTAATTCTCAAGTTAATTCTACCATTTTAGTTTATGATTATGATGTTTCTATAAAACTATAGTCTGGGTGAAACCCAAGAGCAAATACTCTATTTTGCAGTGCAATTTTATTGATTCAGATGATGATTCCATCATTTCCCCAAAAACACAAAAAATATAAACAATAAGGAAGCAATATCGCCAATTAACAGGGTGATCCTACCATTTCTAAGAATGTTTTTGTTATTTTTTTCAAACACAGACACATAGGTGAAAATGATTCTGCCAAAATGCACGGTGATATTAATATTGTGAAGGAATGATTAAATCAATTAGCATAGTGTTTCTGTCGCTAACTTGGGAATGAAAAGTTGATAATTATTAAAGGAAACGTGATTAAATTAAGATCAATCTTGAGATAATTTCCTTCTTAAAGGATGAATATGATGTTTCAATCAGAATGTGGGGTTTTGGTCCCACCAAGCATGCCATATGCAACATACTTTTACAAAGGGTTATTTTATGTTAGTATGAAATCAAATTCACATTTGTCAAGCATACAACTAAGCATAGGCCCATGTCCTCTGATTGAATATGACAAAGGTAATATAAAATAAAAGACGATTGTTAAATCAATTGTTCGATGAATGATTATGCCGATTAGCATCGCGTTTCTACCACTAACCTTGGAATGAAAAGTTGATAATTTTTGAAGGAAAAGAGATGAAATTAAGATCAATCTTGAGCTAATTTCCTGCTTAAAGGATGAATATAATGTTTCAAAGTAGAATGTGGGGTGTTGGTCCCACCAAAAATGCCATATGTAACACACTTTTACAAAGGGTTATTTTTCATTAGCATGAAATCAAATTCAAATTTGAAAAGCATAGAACTAAGCATAGGCCTATGTTCTCTGATTGAGGAAGACGAAGGAAATATAAAATAAATCAAATAAATGACAATTATTAGTGGAAAAGACAACTAACAAATAAGCATTCAATACAGAACAAAGTGTTGTTCAAATATCCCTACAAAATATTTAATCACCTCCATCACACACCATCCAAATCATCCATAGTGTAAGTGGAAATGTTGTAGAAATGACTACATGTCATTGATCAAACCTTGTAGTTTTTTCATGGCATTTTCCCTTGAATCTAACAATTGCTTGAGGGCACTACCCATTACATATGTAGTAGTTGTTTGGTCATCCATTATAGCTTTGGATTTATCATCTGTTACACACTTAAGTTCAGTAGTAGCCAAGGAATTATTGAGATGTTGTCTCTAATTTAACATTCCTTGAGCTATTTATTTTGCTTGTTATGCAATGGTATCAAAAACTTGATCATATTAATCAAGTAGCTCATAGATTACCTCAGGACCTCCCCTTATGGCCTACCCTTATAATCTTAGTATTTGCAATCATAGTGCATTCAACCAATCCTTTGTGAGTTGCTTCAACAGGGCAGTGAGTTGTTTATCCTCAAACATTACCTAGTCACTGAGCATTTGTGTAACTAGTGTGTGGCAAGTGTTATTGATAAATTTACATGCATTGGTAAGCTGGGTGATCAATTCTTTGTTATCTTCTCTCAATCAAAGAACTTCCTATTCCAAGTTCAAGGCCTTCTACATAATTGACTCTTGGAACATAACCATGCCTTCAATTTGCTTGGATATTTGTATCTAAGCAACATCTAAAGTTGTTTTAAGTGAAGTAGTGGCAAGGGCCATGGATGTCATAGAGGTTACTGATGGAGCTAGTGTGAATTCTACCAAAAGAAGTGCAAAAGTGGTGTGTTGGGTGGATGTTATGGGAACATCCCACAATTTCTAGATAGTGATATAAGATTTTGACTATGAAGCCTCCTCTTGCACACCTGATTATGTTGTTGGCTTGTGTTGTGCTATGTGCTATGATTCTTCCTTGGATTGGGCATCTTTTTAATTTTTAGCTTTGGCTTTAGCCTTAGCATCTACCTCAACTTAATCTTTGGTTTGTGTCTCAGACTTAGCCTTAACTTCAACATAAACTTCCACCTCAGTCCTCACTTTATCTTTGGTTGCTTGATCATCAACTACTTGCTTGGCTTGATCTTCTTTGTCATTTTGTTTTACTTAGGCCCTGATTATTACTTCTAATTGATCTTTATTTCATTGCGTAGCTTACACTTCTTGTTATTTTCTCTCTACTTCATCATGTTCCTTTTTCTTTGCCTTCACTTCTTTGTCTCACCCAATGAGCCTCTACTTCCTTGACTTGCTTCTTCATAACCTATGCTTCTTTGTCTTGATTTTTCATAGCCTTTGCTGCTTCAACCTAGTTTTGGTACTTATCTTATGTAGATTTTCATTCTTGTTATTCTTCCTACATAGCTTCTTGTTGCTCGTGTTACAACTCTTATGCAACTCCTTGTTATTTTAATTCTTTTTTCTTTTACTTTTCCTCTTCCTTTCTCATTTTCTTCTCAACCTTATTTTACTGCTCCTCTAGGTCCTTTGGTTATTATGTAGCTTATGTTTGTGGTTCAGCCTAAGGTAAAGTTATTTCTTCAAATGCCTTTATGATCTATGGTACGCCAAGCTTGATGACTGATGAAGTGTTCTTTGAGGAAGCTTATTCTATCACTATACCTTTACATGCAAATGTCTTCTTCCTAAAGATAAGTGGAGGAGTGAGGGTCTATTTTAGTTTCTTTGCCAATTGGCCTTGGGGTTATGGATGTGTTTGTGTTACTTTATATTCACCCCTTTCTTCTACTTGCTCTCTGAAAGATACCATTTTTTCTTGTACTATTTAAGATAACATTACCAAAGGATGAGTCCTTGGATTACATGTCAAGGCTAGAGGTAGACTCTCCTATGCAGGTTAATTCTATTGGTGTGTAGTAGAAGATCCCATAGTTGAATCTCTAGAGAATATTTTGGCAGCTAATTTATTTCTATCTACCTCTTGACCTACAGTGTTGACAACAATTAGAGGAGGTTGAATGATGTCAACCTAGAGGTCTTGGCCTTACTTGATTTTTCACTTGGTAGCTGCGCACTACATTTTAAAAGAAAAATTCTTTTTCCTCCTCCTTGTCATAAACTTCACTAATGATGTCATCCAATAAGGTTTTTAAGACTTCCTACTCCTCCAATCCTATTTTTGGTAAGTCACTCTCACCTGCCATCTTTGGAACATTTGGATTGTCTAACTATGACTTTG
This sequence comes from Torreya grandis, assembly GCA_037957365.1. NCBI lineage: Eukaryota > Viridiplantae > Streptophyta > Pinopsida > Cupressales > Taxaceae > Torreya > Torreya grandis. Next base: position 928,697 of record JARHVA010001621.1, read on the forward strand.
TGTGATGTGTACTCTTCTTGGGCGGTGGAGGTGAGGCTCAATACATAGGTTCCTTTATTTTACCTTTATCTTGTTGTGATATGGATGTCGATGTTTGCATTAGAGCCTATATTTTTGCTTGTTATTATCCTTGTTTTTATTTTGGCACTAGTTGTTGTCCTTTTGGGGTAATAGATCACAAAGGTGGCACTATCTACATAGTAGAGCTTTTTGCCTTCACACTTTTGCTTGCACATCCAACATTATGATGAAGAATGGCATTGTGGTTGTAGTTGGTATTACTAGCTCATGTAGTTTGATTTGAATTTCATTATGCAAGTTGGTTACCAATGCATATTGCCTTAGATACTGCATGACATCCTGAGGTATTTGAGGGTGTGAATTAATTAAAATAGGGACTAAATCCACCATGTTGAATCTACGCAATTACTCATAATATTATTTTATTCTTATCCATGTAATGTTTGTTAAGGTAGTAGTAGGCCAAAAATTTGTAGAGACATTGATTGGTCCTTCTATTGATTTCCACTATATGAAACATAGAAGTAATACCAAGAATTGATACTAAATTTTTTGGGAGGTACTTGCGAGTATCTTATTAATGTTGGTGGTTAGCTCTATTTCTAGAAACTTAACCACTTAAAGTATTCATGTAGGTATATCATACAATTTTTGATATCAATTACCCCTTTTGTGGCATGTTTTATTTGCTTGGTTATTTACTAGAATCACTTAGTAATGCACTCAATGAGGATGCGCACTAAAATATCATCAATCGAATCAATTGGTATCCATACCCTAGTTGTATATGTATACATATAATAATTTTATTAACTTTACCATTTACTAACACTTTATATCTTGCAGAAACATGTTGAGTTTCAATCTCTCTGAGTGCATGCCTTAAAGGGTGCACCGAGAAAGGGGTGGGAAGACCTTTAGTGCTTCACAAGATTGTTGTGGCTTTGTATCATTCCTAACATTTATCTAACCATTTTATATCAACACAACCTTATCCTATGTACTTCCCTAAGCCTTGTCTCCTCTCTTGCACCCTCCTCTAGTTATTTTTTGCCTTCATTAGCCCTTCCTAAGCTTAAAACCCTTTTTGATAGTTTACAATACAAAGTTGAATGGGTGGACTTAGTATTCTATTTGATATTTATTATTATCAATCAATAATATAGAGTTGAATATGCTGACTTAGTATTGTAATTGATACTTGTTATTATCAATTAACAATACAGAGTCGACTGGGCCAAGTTAGTATTCTAATTGATACTTATTATTATGAATTAAAAATATGAAGTCGATTGGGCCAACTCTATAGGTTAAACATTAAGAAATGTTTATGGTTAGATTCAAATATATATACACATCCATTTATTTTATTTATTAAGAAGGGAAGAGAAGAATAAGTAAGATATATTATGCATATACTTATCCACCATTATACGTAAGGATCAAGCTCATGGTTTCATACTCTCTTTGGAGATCCAAATATTGTATTGTGGAGAAGTATTTTGGATGCATTAATAGGTCATGTAGTCTATAGATAATTTATCCTTGTCATCCTTACATACCACAACAACCTCTTGTGAAGCACCTTAGCCAAGGGAGAGATTGAGGCTCAACGGGTTCGTCTTCAAAGGTAAGTATTCCTAACTTTGTTCCTCCTTTGTAAGAGTATATATATATATGAATTTGCACTTATATTATATGTATTATATATATATATATTTATATATATATATATATATATATATATATATATATATATATATATATATATATATATATATATATGCATTTGCACTTATATTATATGTATTAAGATTTCATATACATTAACATGAGTATATGTATTCTATGCATGTTTAATTTTCATGTTTATTACACCCACTTTGTGCCACAAGCTTTGGTGAGCACTAAATTAGATTTTACTTTACTTGTTATTAGTTTAATGAATATGAAAACATAAGACCTAGTTAGGGTTACTACATAGTTTTTCTTGACTTAAGGCTTTCAAACCCTCGTTAGTGATATTATTTATGGTAAGAGATCCCTTGGATAGTTCTAGTAGATCTGCATTGGTCATGAACTTGATTATCTAATGTATCCCCAATTAGAAGTGGAAGTAAGATTTATCTTCTTTGAACTAGGATTAATTTGTAGACCTACTGCATTTCCCATTGCATATAGTATACTTCTCCCTGGTGTCAAAATGAATGGGTGAAGTGGTTGAATTGTATGGGAGAAGGGATTTATCATAATTTGGGAGGCCTGTAGCTCATGTCATAGCTTGAGCATCAATCCAAATTATGATATCCTAAGAAAAATTAATCTCACGTTGATTATACCTACTCAAAAGGGTAAGCATTAGCTCATTAATTTATCCAAATGTGTTTAGATTAATCAATCTTTATGTATCTAAACCTCATAGTGGATGTGGGAGCATTAAGGCTCTAGCTTCTGTAGCTTCTTGTGGCCCAAGTGCAAACAAGGTGGCTTCTGATTTATCGATGAAGTCAAAAGGATCATGGTCATTATATTTAGTTTACCGTAGACCCAAGCCAATCCCATCTCCTCCTTTTGTGCAATTGGAAGTGGAATTAATAATGGGGATCTATTTATTGTTGTTGTTATGACCTGAATCAAAGAATTTTTTGGATTGTTCTTGTTCTAGTTTCTACTTGGTGAACAAGGAATTATTTTGAAGGTAAAACACATAATTCAATTGTTACCTAAAGTATGTAATGTTTGTGTGTTATCCATGCCCCTCATTATATGGATTTTTGGTAGAAATATGTCTCAATGACTTCTTTAAATACACTACCTAGTTTTACATAAGTTTTCCTCCCCTCATTAATCTTACTTAGTGAAATTTGATATGAAAATGACCCTTTTGTATCTAAAATTATTGATTTACCCATTAAAAGTTATTTGAAGTGACACAATATCCTTTTGTCTATTCCATTTATTTTATGATGCCACTTGTCAATTAGTTACATAATATTTCTTGGGAAGAATACAATCTATTCAAGTGCCATGTCATTAACAGTCTTGAATGACCATTATCCATCCTTTCACCATACCTTTCTTTTCATCATTGCCTTCCCAGATTTATTTATCAACCTCTAGTAGTTGGTTCTAGTTTTGCTTCTTTATGCTATCTCTAAAATTTGATCGTACCTTACGATTGTAAATGCTCCTTATTGTTGTGGTGCCACTATACAAACATACTACCCTAAAAAACAAAATAAAATGGAAAATAAAAAATGTTAAACAATAAACCTAACTACATGGTGATACTCAACACCCACTCATGTTATCATCAAGAATGATAGAGATTAAAGGTGGTAAGGCTTAAGCCTATAACTATTTATTCATCATGACAATATGGTTCCCTGCATATCTTTTAACATAATAGTACCCTACTATGAGATCTCACGTATATCCCTTCTATTTGATGCATATTTTTCTTGGGAATTCCTTAAACCTGTCATAAAGTAATACCACTTACTCTAGATAGAATTATTTAGCTCACAAGTTGTGGTCATGCCATGCCTTCTGACTTAACTTGTATATCTCTTATGTCCATTGTTCCCTTTTTCAAATTTCCTCCATTTTAACCAAGTCCATTAATTATTTCTTTTGAGAGTCTTAATCGCCCAACCTCATAATCATTACAATATGCAAGCTCGTAACAATATAATCCATAGACATTACTACTTCAATCTCATAAACAAGATGAAAGGGAGTAAAACCTATGGTGTGATTGTCATTCATTTTGTATATGCAAAGAACTATAGGATTTCAATCCTCCCAGTCATCTCTCTCTACATCACATATTTTAGTTAGTATTTTCCTTAAGACCTTGCTTGATGCTTCAACCTATTTATTTGTTTTGAGGGTGATAAGTCATGCTTTTATGGTATGATATCATAAACTCTTCAATGAGAGTTTTGATAGTATTATTCATAAAATGTGTTCCTTTGTTGCTGACCAACTTGATTGGACATCTAAACCTTGTAATAATATTTTCATATAGGAATTTGGCAGTGTCTTTTGCACTGCAACTTGGGATTGTTACTACTTCCACCCATTTGGTGAAGTAACCTATTGTAGTAATAATTTACCACACATATTATTCAAATGGTTGTTCTATGAGTATTGGAACAAAGGGCATTTCATCACATTGATGTGGCTTTTTCATTCACTAGCAAACATTGTAATGCTTAGCTACTTAATGTGCATCTTAAAATAAGGTTAGCCACCAAAGACCACTCTATAAGATTTTTATTATAGTAACTTCACCTACAAAGTGACCTCCTACATTTCCTTGATGAGATTCTTGAAGAATAAGTGGTTGTTCATGTTCTAATGTTACTATGCATAACACATCATCTCTGCGTAGGTTGTACAAAAATCCATTGATAAGGATATATGGTATAACTCAAGTGACCATTTGCTTTTTTCCCTTTCCAAATAGTGCACAAGTAAATTTCCTTTCTCTAAGAAGTTCATAATATCCTCCATATTATTTAGGATTGTAGTAACCCTTTTAAGTGTGCATCTAGGGACTCATCTTATATTTCTTCTAGCTCTTCACCATTATGTAGCCTACTCAAATGATTTGGTCCAATATTTTTTCATACTAGCTTTACATTGATTCAAAATTGAAATTCTTGAAACAACATAAGCCACATAGATATCCATCCTCCCAACATCAATTTGTTAACCAAGTATTGTAATGCTTGGTGATCTATAAAGAACTCAAATGGTGTAGGCAACAAATAATGTTGAAACATTTGTAATTCAAACACCATGTCTAAAGCGTCTCTATAGTTATACTTATTTTCTATTTTTTATAGCTTCCTACTGGAAAAATATATGGGATGATCCAACCCACGTTCACTTGGCTGTGTTAAGACAACTCCTACTATGGTACCGAAAGCATCCACATGTACATGAAATGGCTTCTTCTAATTAGGTAAATCTAGAATCGATGTTGTTACTAACCTTTGATTGATCTTAATAAATGTTACCAGGCATTATGTGGTATCTTTATGCAACATTTTCTCTATTGGTGCAGATATGGCTTTGGTAGTGTCCCATATGATTAAGAAAGGTGTGCACTTATATAGAGTTGGTTGGAGGTGGCATCCCTACTATCACAATATTCTTGGCTAGATCCACCAAGATACATTTGCCACATACGACATGACCCAACAAAACACCTAAAGGTGTAAAGAACAAACACTTATTTATGTTCAAATCAATGTGTAAAGATCGACACCATTCTAACATTAGTCATAACTTGGACAGGCGATCTTTAAACAAGAATAAAACAACCCAATCATCCAGATAAACTTCTAAAAAGTCATGAATGAAGTCTCTAAATTCATTAACTACAACTATAGAGAAAATTGTAGGTGATTTATTTAGGTCAAATGACATTACCTTATATGTGAATGATCCCCTTTCTGTTGCAAAGGTAGTCTTAGCTTGGTCCTCTTCTACTATCAGAATATAATGATAGCCATTGAAACCATCTGTGAATGAATACACTTCATTCCCCATGATAGACTCAAGGACTTAATATATGAATAGTATTGGAAATGGGTCATTGATGTAGGCATCATTGAGTGCGTGATAGTCTCCACAAACCCAAATTTCTCCTATGTTTTTTGGCTGCACAACTATAGGACTTACCCATTCTATTTTTTCCACTAGATAAATAATTCTAGCTTCTTGCTTTCAATCTAAGTTGTCTTTTAATTTGATTTTAATATTAGGACAGGTCCTATATGAGTTCCTTTTAAAGGTTTAAGTGCATTCTTTCAATTCTATATGCATTTCTCCTAATGATGGATCTATACCTTTTACTTCAGAGAATTTGATTGGGAATACATCTTGATAATCTCGTAGTAGTTGCAAAGCCTCTAAAATTTGTTCTTGCTCCCATTAGTATCCCAAAATAGAAATCTTAGGAACTAACTCTATTCCAATGTTTCATTAAATCTTCTTTAAGGGTTCTTGATACAATTTGCTTGACCCACTCAGTAGAGCTACTTGTAGAATGTGCTTGCCTTCTAGCTATGGAATGTTTATGTTACATGGTCTTTTCTCTTCAAATTGTTTTGTGCTTTAGACTGGTATTATTTTAGATTCATTATCTGGTTCAAAGAAACCTTCTAAATCTAAATCTCTATCACTATCACTAGATTTCATTAGAACATCTGTTATTCTATTGCAAGGCTTAATAAATCTTGTTTTTGTTGAGTGGCCTTATAATTTTCAAGAACTAGATTCAAATCATGTGCTATTTCCTATTGGGATAATGATTATGTTGTAGTTTCTATATCTTTTGCTAATCTATGGCATAAAAATATTTTGAGTTATTATAATACATTATGCACTAGTGGATTATTGATTTAACCTTTTAGGGTTTTATTATGAAAATCTATGTTTAGATTAAAGAGATAATATGTCTAAATAAATCAAATAAATATGCAATTATTAAGTACTATTTTGTTGTGATTTTGACCCTTTTTGAGTTTATAAAATTATAAATAATAGGTTTGAATATACACTTATCTAAAAATTAATTGTCATAGATGATCTGGTTTCTAAAAGTTGAGATCTAGGTAGTTCTGAGTGTCACAAATAAGATTCTGGTATTTGTTTACTCAATGGACAGTAGCGGGCAATATGGATAGTAGCACCATGTTTATGTAGTGTCATTTAGGTGGAAGGAGTGTCCACTTTGTGGAACTATACCTATTTTTTGGGATTACCTGTGCCTATGTTTATAGGTCTTGTTCTTACATGCATGAAACCTGAAGCTCTGTGTTGTGCCTAGAAAGCCTGATTTCATGTGCAAATCCAAATCCTCCTTGTAAGTATGGCATGAGAAATATTTTTTTGTGTTATTAGGATAGACTGAGCATCCTCAACACCCCATTATGAAGAGATTTGCCTACATACCAATACTTTGAAGAGGGATCAAGCTTGATATAGTTCTCCCACCTAGTGCTTGATGCAAGTTCAAGTGAATGCTAGAATGAGAGTGGGATTGGATGCCTTAAATGTGTTTGAGCTTTGAAATGTTTGAAAACTAGGCTTAGGGCTGATATAGATGATAGTATGCAAAAGTAGTGGAGAATAGGGATCAAATACATTTATTTTTCTCAACTTTATCTTTGGTTTGAATAGTTTTTGCATATCTAGTCAATAGAGGTGAATTATACTTATATTTATAGAGTTTTGTTACTTGTACAGATAAAAAAATGAGATTTGGCTAACCTTAAGAGGGGCACACATTTAAAAAAGTATCTGTTAGGAATATATAGGGCTGAGGATAGTAGTGCCCAATTGGGGACACTAGCGTCATGTGGTTGTAGTGTCTCAAATGTGGTGCTAATGTCCTCTTTGTAGACTACTAAGAAATTTGGATTGGGATCTAAGATGACAATTATAGTACTATGTTTTGATTGGTTTGAGGTGACTATGGTCTACCAAATGATTGGAAAAGTAAGTCTAATGCTCAAGTTTGGGTCTATGTCTAGCCTAGGGATAAGTTAACTCAAGCGATACTCTTAGCATCCAATTACCACTTTTAGGTGATTACATTTGCGCCCCCACGCCCCCCTCCCTTTATGCTAGTAATGCAATAAAGCAAAATGATTAGTATAAAGGAAAAAGAAGTGTAACTAGACTTACCATGGAAGTAAAGCTTGCATAATTGAGTTTGAATATGCAAATCTGGTTTTGCATATGTGGAACATGATCCAAAACAATGTCTTGCAATGAAACATGTAAAAATTAGTCCTTACTTAAGAGATGATCGAAAGCAAAAGACCTTGTTAAAATGAAATAATTGAGTAAAGATGAGTAAAGAGAGAGGAAAAGAATGAATACACCTCATTAGGTACATGAACCAATATATGAACCTGGTGATAGCTTATGTGTATGAGTGTGCATAGTGATCATTTCATTGAATAACTTGAACTGATTTGATGGCTTTCTCAATCCTCATATAGGTGGCTCAAGAAATTAATCTAGTTTTGTCTCCATCATTGCCCATCCCTTCTCAATGGATCCTGATCTTTGTGAATATCTTGGATAAGACTGTAAGTGTGTCTAACCCTCTCATGTAGGTGGCTTAATTACTCAATTAGGACATGAATCCATCATTTCCCACCTATGTGAAGTAGATGCATATGTAATTATACTATATAAAGTGTTGAAAGTATCTAATTGAGTAAATCTAATTATGTATTTGAATCCATAGCCACTTGGGTATATTAGGTAGCTTTGGTCCACTTGGGAATGCCAACCACTATAGATGGAGTAAGGCATGAATCTGGTGACAACCTAGAATGTGATAGCAAGTATATATAACATAGACAATGACATGGAGTTTTCCATTCCATTTGATCAACCTATGTGTAATTGAGTGTATAAAAACTAATGTGTTGTGCACATGCCCCCAATCTAGTATATGGGTATATTGAATTTGAACTATGTAATAGCTGAATCTATGTAATTGAACTTAATGTATGAGTGATCATGCCATGCATGATGCCCCCAAATATGGGCAACTAGTATGAATCTGAGTTGAAATGACTAAATCTAAGTTAGATCTAAACATAACTATCAAACTTATGACTATATATGTGTAAATATGTATTATACCTAGTGTACTGGTTTGTATGATCTAGACTATCTTGAAGCTAATGCTACTAGACAATAGATCCTTATGGTGCCAGTGTCTCAATTGAGGTGCTAATGTCTACCTAGTATGATTTTTATGTGATCTAAATTGAATTCTATGTCTTTGTTCTATTTTGTGTTTGCTTTGAGTTTGATGTCTGAAACTGAGCCTGTGTGCTGAAATGTATATGTGAATAATAAAATAGGAGCATGATCTTTGTGACAAACCCATATAAATGCTCCCTCTTTTTAGGGTAGTTATAAAACCTATGTAGGAACTTCCCTCTAAAGAAGTAACTTTGTACAATGTGTTAGCTGGAGCATGCATGATATTCCAATATAATGTAAAAACATAAAATCAAAATGTAAATGTATCTGAGCATAAGTAGGTAATGTAAGATGTATGTTGTAATCAAGCATTACATAAAGGTATCAAGATAGATGTAATCAATATATATGGCAAAAAAAATTGAGTAAATACTTAGGGGGATTGGGTAAATACTTAGGGGGATTGGGCATGATGTCCATCACAACTCCCAAGTAGGAAGGGTAGATGCATGAGGTCCCTTATTGAAAATTGGTGTGTGTGTGTGTGTGAAATAAGCAAATACAAGTTTCATGGTGTAAAATCATACAAGGAAGCAAACAGACAAACACACGAGGCACGTAAAAGATAGGTGAAGGGGGCACAATGCAAGGGACATGTGTACATGTCACTAAATCTAAGAATGAAGACATACAAGGACATGTCCAAATGTCCACATATGCAAGCAACAAGAAATTTGACATAAAGCCACATAGAAGGACATGTTCAAATGTCTGCATATAGAAGTAGGAAAAAGCACACACAAGGGACATGGGCACATGCCCAAAGCATACAAATAGAGAAGTGGCATAGAGCCAGAGAATAGTGGCATATTCAAATGCCCTCGAAGATGGAAGAAGAATATGAACACAATCAAGTCTAATCTAGGAAAACTAGAAATGAAAGCATGTATAACCATGTAATATAAATCTATGTAGGTGTTAGGATGCATATATACTAAGTCTAACTCATGATAGTTAACAAAAATTTTGAGCAATGAGGAGAAACAATCAATATCAAGATAAATTAATTCATAAACTTGAATGTATAATATGTAAAGATAAAACTTGGTTATAACAACTATGTTGGAGATGCCCCCAATGGTTAGATGTATCAAATGTATAAACCTAGATCAATGTAAATGCCCCCCAATGGGTATATGATAGCTGGTTTGGATCAGTATTGTGGACTGAAATCCTATCTATAATCTACAAGCACTTGACAAGAATAAGTGAAGCATATGTGTATGATAAAACTAACTATACTAGGATAGCTATCAATATGCAATATTTGACTAGTAGAAATGTAAACATAGTAATGCATACAATCTGTACAATTTTGTGTTTTCTAAGTATAAGTTATATATAAGCGAATGAAAATAAACTATATACAAGGAACAAGAGAGATAAGGGAGTATGTACAAGTGTAGGGACCATACTAACCAATAAGTCTCATGGGAGACTCGCTATCACTGTGACCTGTGTCAAATGAGGGAACTATGATTGTGTGGGTGGTGTGAAAGGGAAACTTTGAGCCCTTGATTCTACTATGTTGTATAATCAAAGTGTGAAGCTGCATGAGTAGTGATGTAATGATGCTATGGAACTGACTATGATGCCTTATGAATTGTAGGGGAATTAAGGACCCACCTTGTAGAAGTAAAAGCTATAGGTGCCCTATGTTTAGAACCCCTAGACCCTAAAATAACTGATCTCAATGTAAACTGAGTAGAGGAAGGTCCTCTAGAATATGTGATGTATCTCTAATGTAATGGTATCTCTAGTAATGGTCTCTATGGGAGAGTATGTGTACGTGTAGATACTATAGAGGTAGACCTGGACTACTTTGAGGACTCTATTAAACACTATGATGTATGAATATGACATATATTTTTTGCTATGACTAATAACTATGTAATATCTGATAATGCTAGAATTGGAACTAGTGTTGGTGTTGGAACTATAGCTAGAAACTATGTTGGAACTGCCTATGGGATGGGAAGAAGATACTCATATGGGACACCCTTAATCTTAACCACCTAGTTATCATGTTATAATTGAGGCATCGATGTACTATAGATGGGACGGCTTAGAGATGTTGTAACCATGGCCTGCCCAATACTATATTAAATACACATGCACTAGGCACTACTAGGAACTGAGTGGCTATGTGTGCTAGTCTAACTGATAATGGAAGCATAATCTCCCTGATGGAGCTCTGATCATGGCCACTAAAACCACTAATGACTGTATCTATGGAGAATATATCCTGCTCTATGTAGCCCAAGTGCTATAAGAGTGTCATGGTGCACATGCTTATCCTTGACCTATTGTCAACCATAACACTATGAATAGGATGGTGGTCTATATATGCTCATATGAAGAGTGCATGCAAATATATGTCATCATCCATAATATTTTACTCTGAAAATGTGATAAGTGGTCTAGGTGGCACTATAGTGTGATACATGCCAATAATGTTATGTAGTGGATGTGTCTCCTCTATAACCATGTTGTAGGAATTTGGTGGTGGATGAGCCTGATATGTATAGTGAACACTTGATGTGCCTCCTACCTCATTAGTTATATGTTTTGGGAAATGATATGAAAACATATTTAGTGCCTTAGCCTCTATGGGTGTGCCCACATCAATAATGTTAGCGTCAATGAGATCTTGTATCTTATGCTTCAGGCTAATGCGTATGTTTGTCATGTGGCCTAGTGCATGTGATACTCACATAATGCAATTGAATCATAACTCTTTGGAAGAGGCCATGTCATATCAACCTATTTAATGGGAGGGAGAAATATGACATTGCATTCTAATATATGTTTTAGAACTCGTGCTGGTGACTCTACAAGATTAGTGAAGACTCTACACTGAGGGGTAGATAAAACCAATTTGGGAGAAGGCTCATAAGCTATGTTGACTATGGATTTTTTATCACTTTTGTTTTCTATGGCCCTGACCTTATATGGAGGTTTGTTTGTACTCTTAATAGTTGAATTTGATCCATTTATGTATTTGAGTTTGCCCATTGCTAAGAGCTTAACCTCTCTTTCCTTGACTATGTGGCACATATCTATAAATGTGGGAAACTTATTGAATAAGATAGCTTCATGAAGTGATACTAATAGAATCTATTTAAATATATCCTAAAGCTCTTTGTCTGCCATGGGGCTTGTAAATTTAGATAATATTATCTTATATCATAAGACATAATCTATGATCAACTCATTTGACTTTTACTTTAGTTGTGCCACTTGTGCATATGAAATCTTATCATTAACATTGATAGACAAGTGTGCTAGGAACATTTTAGATAGAGGATTGAATGCTATGATAGATTAATTTATCAAATAATAGAACCACTATAGGGCATAATCTTTGAGACTGTGTGAAAATAACATTGTAAAGAATCCAATCATTGGACACATAGTCCATGCATGCTACGTGAAAGGATCTAAAGTGATGCTTTAGGTCACCCTTGTCATCATATAATCTAAGCTTAGGTGCCATGAAACTAGATGGCAAAGGATTTGTTGCTATGTGATGTGTCAAAGGTGTATGCAAAAGAATGTTGGAATCTAGGGCATGTGATGGATTAGTTACTCCCTGCTCAAAATGTAACACCTTAGACTATAGAGTAAGAATATCCTACATAAGGGATTGTAAATTTGGAGGAGAAGATCTAGACACAAGTGGTGTAGTTGTCATTGATGGTTGAATAACAATATTGGGTTGTGTTATTTGAGTTGGTTATGTAGGCCCCATTGAAGGTGTAATGACATTGTTAGCTGGAGGGGTTAATTATTCACCAATGTTTGTCTTTTGGAGTTCTTATTTAAAAATATTTATGAAATCATATTGTATATCCTTATGTTTGGATACAAATTCTTTTAATTATCGCTTATCGATTTCATCAAATCCATTGTTAAATTATGCCATTGTAGGTTGAAAAGTAGGAAAATAAGTTTGTCTATTTTGAAGCTTTTAAGAATAGTAATATATGAAAGTTTGAAAAATTTAATATATAAGTAAATCTAATATTTTTGGAATTAAAATCTGAGTATGGATAGAAAAGGATACAAAACCTAAGTGTGTCTAGGGTCAGGGTTTTTGAATTTAGGGTTTATTTTGCAATAATTGAAATTAGATGTTAAATAAATTGAAACCCTAATATTAATTTGATTTTAACTAGCTAGGTTGTCCAAAAAAATTCATTAAATTAGAAGTATTTAGACCTAAATTTATTACACAAAATTTGGATGAATGCAAGCTAGGCTTTGAAGCGATATTCAAAGTAAGATGGTTTCACCAAATGATTTAACTTTTTAGGATTTTACTATGAAAACCTATGTTTAGATTAAAGCGCTGAGATGTCTAAATTAGTCAAATAAATATGCAATAATTAAGTACTAATTTGTTTTGATTTTGACCTTATTTTAATTTCTAAAAATAGTAATAAATAGGCTTGAATATAGACTTATCTAAAAACTGACTATCATGGATGGTCTAAGTTTTGAAAGTTAAGATCTAGGTAGTTCTAAGTGTCACAAGTAGGATTTTGGTGTTCATTTGCTCATTGGACAGTTGCATCATGTTTGTGTAGTGTCCTTTAGGTGGTGGCAGTGTACCTTTTTAGGACTATTCCTATTTTATAAGAGCACCTATGCCTATGTTTATAGGTCTTATTTCTATATGCACAAAACCTAGAGCTCTGTATTGTGCCCAGAAAACTTCATTTAATGTACAAACCCTAATCCTCCTTGCAAGTATGGCATGAGCAATAATTTTGTGTTTTTTAATAGGATGGAGAATTGTCTACATAGTAATACTCTGAAGAGGGATCAAACCTGATGTAGTTCTCCCACTTAGTGCTTGATGCAAGTGCAAGTGAATGGTATAATGAGAGTGGGCTTGGATGTCTTGAATTTGCTTGAGATTTGAAGTTTTTGAAAACTGGGCTTATGGCTACTTTGGATGGTAGTATGCATAATCAGGGCAGAATAGGGATCAAACACCTAGATTTTTCTCAACTTTGTCTTTGGTTTGAATAAATTTTACATCTATTTTCCATCTAGTCAATAGAGGTGAATTAAACTTGTATTTATAGAGTTTTATTACTTGTGTGGATAAGAAAATATGCTTAGGCTAACCTTAGGAGGGGCACACATTTGAAAAAGTATCTATTGGGAAGAGCTAGGGCTAAGGACAATAGTACTCAGTTGGGGACATAATGCCATGTGGTTGTAGTGTCCCAAATGTGGTGCTAATGTCCTATTGGTAGACTAATGAGTAAGTTGGATTAGGGTCTGAGATGACAATTCTGGGACTATGTTTTGACTGGATGTAGATGACTATGGTCTTTTGAATGACTATAAAAGTAAGTCTAATGCTCAAAGATAGGTCTATGTCTAAGCTAGAAATAGGCTAACTCAAGCGACACTCTTAGCATCCAATTACCAGTTTCAGGTGATTATAATTATCATCCTCAAATGTAAAAGTTTGAATGAAGCCTTGTTACACTTATGCCCAATGTTTAGTCTCTCTTTAGAATTATTATTGCATGTAACAATCCATGGGTAGGGGTGCTAATGTATAACTTAAAATGTGTACCCAATACCTTGGCTCTACTCTTTATGTAGTCCATATATCCATATATTGGTGAATGTGTAGCTCATGACATTGGCCTTCTTGAAAGTATGGAAATTTCTAATTTCATATTAGGAGGTAACTAGATTCATGCACACAAAAATGTACATGCTTCCTCTCAATGAATTTTCAAGTTCCTATGCAGAGCCCACCAAGTCACAATAATTATTTATAGCGCACAGTTAAGAGTGCCAAACCTTTGATACACCTTTGACACATTGTGTTCAAGACTCAAAATGAATGGATTAAGGTCCTCTTTCATAAATTATTAGGTATCTGACATTCAATAGTGAACACTATATGTAAAGGTTATATCTCATGATCTCTCCTAGCCCAGTTCAACATATGCATGTCTGAATCACCATTGATGGAAGATTTTGTTTACCAAGTTAGAACACCCTTTGGAGTAGGTTCAGTATAATCCATCATTGTTTAACCTTTATTATACAAAAAATCTACTTCAAACTTGGTTGAATATTGCACTGATGGGTAAACACATCCTTCTATATGAACTTACAAGGCTAAATACTTTATTATGATTGGTTTGTACATTGGTTTCTCTTAATGCTATGAAAGTTATGGTTTTCAAACTTGATACTCTATAAGTCATAAAGTGCTTTGTTTTTCATATATACTAACCTTGAACCAACTATTCCCACCATATGCATAAGGAGATTCTGATTCTTATAGGATGATATACAACTTTTGCTTAGATTTATTAAGGGGTATGACCACTATCTTATCCTTTTGATGTAGCTTTAGCTATTTGTGCACAATGTTAATGGTCATTTGGCCATCATAATCCCATTTATTACCAATTAAGGTTTATAATGTTTTTTCATTATCTTCATATAAATTACCTCAAAATCTCTACGCAAGCTGAGCTTAGTCACTTTAATCTCAACATCCTCCAACTACCCAATGGGATCTACCCTCCCATAATCCACAAGATTGAGAGTAACTGGGATATAACTCAAAGCTGGTTGACCAATAGCTTCCCAATTTGATCATGGAATCATGTTAATCATGATACCAAAGTCAAATACTGCATTTAAGATCTCATATCTTGTTAGCTCAATGTCCCATACAAGAATCCATGTCTCATGAGTTATTAGTGTTAACATACCATACTACTTTTTTAGTATGTTATTGACCTTGTAGTACACATTATAGAAGATTATGCAAGAAATTAGTAATATTATATGAAATATCTTCATTATGTTGTGTGCTAAGCAATTTTAACAGGTCTTTCAAAGAAGTCACAATGCCCTCCTATCTCATGATCCTTATAATTTATCTATATATTTGAGTATCAATGGTTGTAGTATCGCGTTATAATGTCATTTATTATTATATCTCTTTTAGAACCTACATAACTTGGTGCATCAACATCTTTTCAGTAGTAAGATTAGGATATATATCCTAATATACTTTTCTAATCCATTGATCTTGTGGCATTTCTAATGGCAGTAGCCCCTGTTCTGCTTTTTGTTTCCTAGTGACTTCTTGTATAAATGCATTATCCTTTGGCTACACATTGATCATGTTTATGTTGCATTATGGATTCTCCTTCCTTTATTTTTTGAGCAGTAGACAATCTTCCATTTGATGTTGACCTACAATTATGTAATATATGTTGTATTTCCATTTCTATGGATTAGCAGGGTATTTTTTCACATAGTGATTATATTTTCTACATAAATAACATTACATATGAGGTCATGTTTAATGATTGTCATTATCATGGCCTCCTTGATATCCTCCATTATAACCTCCTATATAGCTACCTCTATTTTTTTGGTATCCCCATCCTTATAATTTTTATCTAGTGTACCCTCCTTATTGGGTTTGTTGTGTATCATACCCTCTATATTGGTAATGTGGTCAGATTAAAGCCCAATTAGATTGTTATGGGCTTAAATTATTCCAATAAGACTAATATCATTGTTATGGGAAGATGACATCTAGCCAACCAGACCGTGGGGTTGGTACTATGGTGATGAAGGTATCCACTGGGGACTACTTTGTGTCACACTTGTCATCTCCACATTTGGGTCTGGGATACTCTACTTTGTAGTTGGTAACTATTGCATAACAATTGTGAAGACATTATTAGTAATATCTTCTTTTAATTCTTGCAAATATCTACAAATACTCTCATCATGTTTGGTTGATTTCTAAAAATTACAATACATACTCTGTGACTTCTGAATATATTGTTGTAAAAGATGGCACTTTGAAGTAGGATATCCAACTACCCTATACAGTTCAAAAAACTTTGTTTTAAAATTTGAACAATCATTTCTAAGGTGTCCTTCTCATTCGTATTCTATAAACCATAATCCTAATTTAAGCTTATCATTCTCATGCATCTCATCCATTTTTCTCATAAAAGCATCTAATTTTGATTATAATTTAGAACCTGTTATAGGAATTTCACTATAATCCACTCCATTCACAGAGTAATAGATCAAGAGTTAGCCTTAGTTAGGAACTGGGTCTGTGCAATATCAAATATAATTCTTGGGTGAAGCCTTTCTATGAACCATGTAACCTTATCCTTGTCTTATAATATGAAATCAATTTTATTCATAACATCAGAAAACCTATGATCATAATCTCTAACCAATTCTCTAGACTTTTGTCAAATATCCTTTAAGTCTTGAATAGTTTTGCTTGTACATTTATTTAACTTATACTCTGCTACCAACATGTCTTTAACTTGTGTCATATCAAGAATATTTACATTTATTTTATAAATAAACTCCAAGGCTCATCTTGTAAAATCCCCTATGAGTTCACATTTATTGACATTATCAAATGTTACCCCTTAACATTCCATTTCATACCATAAGTTACCAAGTATTACTTTGGATATGATCTATAGACCCATCATATGGAATTAAAGAAATGAACATACCTATATTGAGTGACATAGTCAACACACTTGTAGTTGTTACCACTGGTTTATGACCATTGACAACTATGACTGTAGGTATATGTGCATTGGTGACTATTACAAACTTTTGCACACTAATCTTCTCAAGTGTCCTAAAAAGGAATCTTGATTCTTTTATTTTATTCTTATTTATTGCCTAATTTGTCTTCACACTCAACTTTCCAAACTTGTTTGTAAAGGAATCAAACCAATTTGTATCCACTTCTTATCATGCATTTATTCTTATCCCTAATAATATATTGGACTAGGGGGATGTGTACTTGTTAAATGAATGATCTCTAATTTAAATATCATCTAACTTTGAACTTGAACTTGTGATAACTCTACATTCAAACATTACTTCTTCCCAGGAACTTTATTTTCTAGGTCTAGACAAATACCCCTTCATTAGTTGTGATCTATTTCTACCTTCTAGATGCTTTATTGCTCACCTACCTTCTTCTTCCTACTACATGATATCCATATCAGATTTATCTCTATTTTATTATTTCTCTTCATCGAGCCCTTTTGCATACTCTACACATTCTTTGCTTTTAGCATATTTCACAACCTCTCTTTGCATCATTCTATTTCTATCATATTCTTCCCTACCCCTAATAATATTTACAATTAATTTTATATTTCTTATTTTATTCCATTGTGTTTCTTGTCATAGTTCCCTTTTTGATCCTAGAATGACCATTTTCGCTCTAGTTCTTTTTGCCTTTCATTTTTAGGGTGTCAATTTCAAGTTTATTTTACTTAGCTCTACATCATTCACTTCTATACGACACATACCCCCATGGTGCCCAAAACAACTACTCCATATTAGATTGAGTAAGTACCATGTCCTTTTCAAAAACCAACATTTTTATCAACATAGGTAGTCACTAAAGAAATTTATCATGAATTCCTCTAACAAACATGTCTTATGTAGCTTCAAAATCCAGGTATCCTAGCATTGGAAATTTGGTGCTATACCCATCAACTGTAGTCCTAGTCTAATAGTCTGTTGCATGGTTTTAATTTATATCTAGATTGCATAGTCTATCTAACTTCTCTTCTATCCAAACTATAAGCTCTATCCCTCTGGACTTAAAGCAATAATATTACAAACTAGATAACCATGTGGCTAATAGGTTGGATAATTCACACCAAAATATTTGGTAGATTTCACCATAGATGTGCTCTTGGATAACTTTATTCACATTTATCCTAGCTCTCCTTGCCTCTTATTTTACAAAATTATGGATTCTATCATCTATCCATCTATCTACATCCCTCTATTTAGGCAACCATCTCAATGTATTTTAACCAAATGTGTCGATAGTCACCGCACCATTGTTAGTAGAAGTTCTTGTAAAACTCCATAGCATGCTAAGTATAGGGATAACTTGCACAGTAAAGAAAAAAGGTAACCAAAATATGATAATTCATATTGAAATAACATTATTTAAAGATAAAGGCACACTTATTATACAAAAACACATAATTAACAAATAATAGACAATATGCATGTGCATGTGCATGATGAATAATAGTGAGTATGCACAATACATTGGTAAAATATATTTAGGAAAACCATCTCAAAATTATTATAGTAATCTTTATCACACATTAAAACCATATTCAACTACAATTAAGTGATATATATATATATATATATATATATATATATATATATATATATATAGTATTTTGGAGTGATATCTTTTCACATTCTAGCCTTTCAATATGCCATAAGGAAAGACTCTTTATATTCTTCGTTATCTTCCATATGCTTATAGGGTCACATACATACAAAAGATAAAATCATACAATATGCATGTGTGTCAATTCAATATACTTTATGATTTTATTACCCTCATTCTTTACCCAACATAATGAATGGCTATCAATATCCAAAAGTTGTCAAATATATCTATGTGATGAGTTTTCCCATGTGGCAGTAATTAGGGGAAAAAACTTGGGGGACACCAATATGATAGTGCTACCACATCCCTCCTCTATAGAGTGGAGAATTAGGTAGCATCAAGTTAAATACACTTCAGGTCATTTTATAGAAGAAACCCAATAATTTTAACTTCTTGTAGATAGACAAAATTTAAAGAACTCGTATGTTGGAAAATAACTCACACAAAGAATTTATGAGAGGAATTTGGGATACCTCAAACATTCTAATAGAGGATATTCACTAGGAAATGTCATCCATATGGAGTTCTCCCACTCCATCCTATAAATGTTGAAGGATTGAAAACCTATTATGTTGGTTTGGCAGAGTGAATCCCTCAAGTGCAATGGAGCAACATTTAGCCCCATATCCTATTGGGGAGAATCACCACTGCCATGGGGTGGGTTATGAGACTACCTAAAGGAGTTAGTTGTGGAGGATATCCTAGTAGTAGAAGATTTTTTTTGAAGATGCAAAAATTTAGAAATGATTATTTACTAGGCATGCAAGGTTTTAATAGGATGGGGAGGAGAGGTGGGAGCCTTTAGGGAGGCCTTGGTTATGGAGGAATAAATTATAGGGGAGGGTTTATATCCTAACTATAATTTTATGCTGGTGACCATAGTCTAGCCATTGTTTTTATCTGCCACCTTGGGCTTATCAAATTTTAAAGGGTCTGAGGAGGGTTCTAATCGACCCATAAGGGGACAATCTTTGATATGATGGTCATGAGCTTGACATTGAAAATAAGTATTGGGTAGGTTAAAATACATAACCTTATACTCCCAACAATCATTACTGACTTGGATATGTATATAATCTTTTAACTCCTTATATAAATCAACCTTGACATAAAATCACCTTTTAAGGCATGCAAAATATAACTTGGGTTGCTCATAGAACAATACCCACCCTATGGGTTGGACTATCTAGTCAAGAAAAAACCACAATGGAATTGTCAAGCCGAGAAGTTTAATTCAAATGGACACTTGAAGGGAGGCCTGCTTGGGTGACTTTGAAATCCTAGGTCTAGTTAGATGAAATTAAGAGCATGTTCCTGAGAAACTGACAACTTGACTTGGTTAAGAATGCTTGGACTTCAGAGGAACCTTTAAACAAAAAAATAAAAAATCATTTGGTAAGGTTTCAAACCCTAGTAAAATGGACACTTGAGGGCTCCCACATGTGGAAAAACCATGCATTAAGGGAATCTTATGAAGAGATATGACCAAAAAAATATGCAATAAGAGGGTAATTCTCATACCATTGATAGACATCATAAATTTCATCAATTTGTAAACATACCCAAGGCTAAGAGGGAGGGTTAAAAGGTTTACCTCATATTACACATTTGGGACAAATTTCTTGGCTTGCTTGGGTGTAATTTTTCTTATTGTGTGTAACAATAATTACAATTGAGAGTGTGGAGGCCATTAAATAAGGCTAACTTTCCCAAAGGGTAGTGTGTCTAGTGTAGTAAATTCATTGAAACCCTAGAGTTTCCCATAAAGGTGGTATGATAGAAAAACAAGTAAGCTAATAAAAAAATCAAGTTGGTAATGGAAAAACACTAGTAAAGCTCTGGTAGTCTCCTTTCAATATTTTTAGATTTGTAGTCTTTCTTAAAATTTACCCTATATAAATATTTTAAGTGTACTTGGTAAATTTTTTAGGAGATAATATTTAAATTTTCTATATTTCTACTTATAATAAAAGTTAAAACAAAAATTATCCATTAATAAATTTACATTTTGGAAAATGTTTCCCTATAAAATAAGATTAGGTATGGAAAACTTTCAACTCTTCTTTTTTGGAACTACTTAATCTTCCCCCAAAAAACTTGCTCACTCCTTATTAAAAAAAAAAAAAGATTTTAAAAATTTCAATTTTTTTGACTTTCATTTTTAATGGGACCAAATGCTCACTAAAAAAAAGGAGCAATGGCACCCTCCATAGAACCCCTATCTCAGTCTCTCACAAGCTTGAAAATCTCTATCAATAAACATTATTTGTTCCATTATAGCACCAAATGCATGGTTTCAAATTTATTACATGTTATAGTCATCTAAAAATTCTCCTTGCATATTTATTTATAATAAAATTATATTATTCTCATTGCTTATGAGTTGGATTAAGTCTTGTTGGCATGGATTTTCATGTTATGGCATTCCAATCATGTCTCCCATCCTTTTCTATCTCTTTCTTCCTCCTCCTTCCTTATCCTTTGATGTTTTTACATATTTGGGTTGGCCCCTTCTCACCCAATTTAGGGTCTCTTGAGGGTTGTGGGTCCTTTCAAGTTGGCCTTTATGCTTTTTTGTTCTCCACTTATGCACTAATGAAATCCTAATTTGAATTCAAAAGGTCTCTAAATACACATGAACATTAGTATAATTAAGATAACCAAAAAGCTAATAAGCACAAGCAATCAATACAAGAATATAGAGAAGGTATTTAAGATGAAAGGAAAACTAAAGAGCTTTTTTCATTTACTACTATAATCACTTAAAAGTGGTGTTTGAGTGCTAAGAGTGCTAATTGAGACTACCTATCCCTAGCTTAGCCTTAGACCTATCCTAGAGCCTATTATCACACTTATCTAGCCTTTGTGTGGGGCACATGCATCCCTAGTCATCCCTAAGGTAGTCCTAGACCCTCATTTCCTAATTCTAGCCCTTTGTGCATAGTCCTATTCCACTTGGACACTAGCACCATAATAGGGATACTCATGCCACATGGCATCAATGTCTCAAAAATTGTGTTAATGTCCTTTCCCTATATTTTTTACAAATGGACATATTTTCAAATCTAGAACCTCTTAGGGTTGGCCTTGACCTCTGTTAGCACCCACATAAGCATTAAAATAACACACACACACACACACACATACATGACTTTTAGCCCTCTAACCACTAGATGGAAATTAGATGTAAAATACACATTCAAACTCATAACAAGTTGTGCATAATTAAGGTTATCAATCCCTATTCTACCCTAGTTATGCATAATACCATCTATAACAACTTTAAGCTCAAATTACCTATATTTACAGTCTCAAACACATTCAAGGCACTCAAGGCCACTATCATAATATCTTCACTTGAAATTGTAGCAACACTTAGGTGGAGAGAACTATATCAAGCTTGATCCCTCTGTAGATTATTGGTATGTAGGCAACTCTTATCACAATGGTGTGTTGAGGATGTCCAACCTACCCTACTAACAAACACACTTTTCAGCTTGTATAAATCGGATGCCCTAGCCACATGGAGGATTGGGGTTTTCTCATAAAATTAGTTAAAATAGGCAATATACATAGTTTCAAAACTTATGCACATAGAAACAAACCTCAGAGATCCAAACACATATGCACCTAAAAACTCAAGATAGTCTTGTAGAAATGACACTACCACCAATATTAGGATACTACCACCACATTTATAATAATAAAATTACTATCTAATTAGGGTGCTACTATCAAGCAGGGGTTATAATACCAAGATCCTATTTATGATACTCAGACTAGCTTCTTCCTCAGTTTCTAGCCTCCAAATCATCTGTCTCAGATGTTTTTCAACTAACTTCTTACTTGCACTATTTATTATTATTTTTAGAAAAGTCAAAGTTAGTCAATTATATAACATATTAGTGGATATATTTATTTCATATTATTACCCTAATTTATTCTACTCAACTCTTTAAATACATAGGATTTACAATTGTTAAGTCCTAAAAGGTTAAAATAACTACTATATTCTATATGAAATTAAATATTCATTGTAGCATTGAAAATCATAGTAGATACACAATGCATCAATGGGACTACCTAACTAAATTACATTTTAGTTGTGTTTTTTTCAATATTAAATACCACTAAGGGTGAT
Source organism: Torreya grandis (assembly GCA_037957365.1). Lineage (NCBI taxonomy): Eukaryota > Viridiplantae > Streptophyta > Pinopsida > Cupressales > Taxaceae > Torreya > Torreya grandis. Next base: position 951,928 of record JARHVA010001621.1, read on the forward strand.
AATAAATAGTTGGAGCTTAAAAATTATGTTGACCCTAAGCACATCTCAAAAAATAGCAATTTCCTTATCTTTTATAAGTTTAATTGCTTTATTAGGTTTTGAAGAAGAAGATTGATTTTCCAAAAATTTACATGAGATTTCATAAAAGTGACTGGTGTTTTCAAAGCCAAAGACATGGTAAACATTGAAATCAAATCAAACTTTGTCTATTTAATGTTTTCCAAAAATGTGATATTTAAAGTTCTAGGTACCAAAAATGTGATGTGTTTAGTTGGGAAAGTGCTTAGATTGCTACTTATTGTCTTACCCTTAAAATAATAATTTTGATGTTAGGATATAATCATTATTTTTATATTGTGTGAAAATCAAGATAATTATTAAATGATTTTATAGACATTAAATCTGAATTATATAGCACCTCAATCTTGTCCACTTGGCAAACACCTATCATGGTTACACCCTTTAGTTCTAAGACCTTCCCAATGCCTAAAGGTTCATGTCTACTATCTTTGTGTGCCAAATTTATTATCTATAAGTCTAACCATATGTTATTCTAATGAATATACCTTCTATATTATGGAAAATTCTCTAAACCTAATCATTATCCTTTTCTCCTAGTTTTGGACTTGTACATATTTTCTAGCTTCTTGAACACTTGCATCCCTGCTAGATGTATATGTCGATGCAAGCGTCCCTTTTCCAACTAAGTGTCTAGTGCCTAAAAATCATCCAATTTATAAATTTGGCATATCCTTATGATCAACCTAAGCGATTTAGTGTGAGATATTTTCAAAAAGGATTGGTATATATACAATATCAACCCTCATTCATTCCTCACCTAGTAAATTCATACCTCTCACATACAAAGCAACAAAATAACTATCAATCAAGCATTCAAGTGAGAAAATATACCCTATTCATTGATATTTCCATATCAATCATATGAATAGTCTATATATAGGTCTGAAGTACTAAAAGAGCAACCCATGAGCTATATTTGGCAAGTTATAAGCTAGGTAATTGTCTGTACTTGCTTATCACATATTACATCTTTGTGCACAAAAAAACCAACACATAGGGGAGAACTACATAAGTCTAAGGCCTTGTTTAGAGTATTGGCTATGTATTCAGTGCCCATTGACAAAGGTGTCCTTGGGGAAGCTTAACATTGTATGCACACTAACCCATTTTTCCCATAATCAATCTAAGGGTGAGGAATCTAGGGTTTGATCATTTGATGAAGAGTGAAAAATTGCACACATAATCTATATACATCAAAATAAAGGCAACAAAAACTTCATAAAGCTTCAGTTGGTTGCATCCAAATCCAATTCGCATTCTATACATGACACTTGCATTCAAATTAGATTCTTACATCAATGCAATTGTCTAGATCTAATAAAAGCATTTGATACCATAAATTACAAAATTATAGAATTTGACAACTATGTAAGGATCTTGATGCAGTCTACTTCCAACCTATTTCAACACATATTTGTATGCTCACAACAAACTAGCTAAGTTCTCTTAATTTTGATTCATGGTAATATCAATCAATAGGTTACTCTCTATTTTTGGCATATGTCACTGATATTTAAATTCATAATATTGTTTATATGAGTTTGAAAATTAATTGGCCAACTATAGATTTGTTTATCACCCTTATCCTTAATAATTTATATATTTTGACCCTATGTACCCTATATTATTTAAAATTTAGGGTTAAACATTTGGTAAACTTGACCTATGAGTTTTATTGTCACATAAGTATTTTATATTTGATGTTCTTAGCCTTTTTTGCCCTAATATTTATTTCCTTTTTTTCATTCATCATGAATGATATATATTATTTTGATGATTATGATTATGAAACTATCTTACTCTCTATCAATGGAGGAGTGAAAATTGACCCTCATTGCTTTTTTCCAAATGCACAAGAACTTCATCTCAAATATTTTAATGGTGGTAGCTACCATCCATCTAACTAGGTCCATGCCACCACCATCCCAAGAGCTAAGTTGAATAACATTAAAAAAGATAGCAAAACTTTTCCTTTATTTCCTATATCCACATTTGATTCATATGGGAAAAATATTCCATTATATGATTGGATTTTTTTTACCAAATGCATAATGACATCATGGATGATTTATAAACTACTCGAAAAGAGAATGTTTCTTAAAATGCAAATGGCTTGACATAATACTAACACAAATATCACCTCATTCCACAAGCAACCATTTGCATAATGTATAATTAAACATCCTTATCTACAAGGTTTTAAAATATAAGAATGACTACTTTTATTATAATAATAAATATCTATTTAATCACATGACTAAATATGTGCATTCTTTTGGTCAATGGGCTAAAGATGACAAAATATTGCTAAAAGCCTTTCATATGAGTATAATCGATGAAACTCACAATTGATTCTATAACATACCTAAATGTTCATTAACTATTTTTTCACAATTAGAGGGTGTTTTATTTTTGGATTTCAACATACCCAAGGGGTATAGACTTACATTAGAACATTTATAGAATTTCAAACAACATGATGACAAATCCCCTCAATATTATGCTATTCGATTAAAAAGTACATCATATGACTTAACTTTTAGACCCTTGGATTTTGAATTGTAATTCATATTTAGTAGAGGTTTTATTTCACCATTATGGGAAAGAACATTATAAAGACAATGTGAATAATTTACATACTTATACTTGGATGTTCATAGATATGTGTCATTCATACTCACACATTCAAAAAAACTTAACATCTCTCCTAAATACAAATTTTTTATGCCACATATAAATGAGGAAGATGAATTACCAAACTATTTTAAGTACTTTTAGAGTTATACAAGGCAATACCCAAGTAATTAAAGTTATTTGAAAAGAATGACAATATTCATATTTATAAAGTACAATTAGTAATACAAGCTTTCCTAATTTAGCATGTGTAAGTAAATATTACAAGTAAAAAATGACTAAGGGATAAGAAATAAAATATCTTAATTGATGTTTTGTTATAGAGTATGACAGTGATTAGGAATCATCACAGGACTATAACATAGATCAAGGTTCCATTCATTCTAAGTTCTAACTGTGTTTGACCACTAGAAACTTTCATCCAAGTTAGACACATGCATCGAGGAGAGTGTCCTTATATTGATGCCAATGTCTAGAACCTAATATATATCCATTTTCAAATCCATTAGTTGGGTTTTTTTGTGTTTTTTATTTCCTTCCACCTAATATATTTATATGTTACACACAGGCTGTCAATCTCAATTTCTTGATCATAAACCTAAGTCCACTTTTTTTTCCATTGAATGATGCCCTAAAAAAATGGGTTAGTGAGCACACAATGTCAAGCTGACCCCAAAGACCCCACTATATGTGGGCACTGCCTGTATGTAATAAAAAATGCATCATGTCTATAAATAAATCCTAGCTCAGAGAAGATAGAGCATACCTACACTTTTGATTGGGAATAATTTATTAAGTGGGTGCATGACCAATATGATGATATTCTAGACTTGATTAAGGGATCACTTGTCACAATATACCATGCTAGAAAGGGTTCCAAAGCCCATGGTCTAACATAATCATGCAACAACCCTAAAAGAGTCCTAGGTTTAATGTTCACTATATTCTAATAAACAAGAAAGTAAATTTAGTCTAGTGTTCACCAAAGCTTGTGGCACAAAGTGGGGGTTAGAAATAAAACAAACTAAAATAGACATGCATAGAAGACATATACTCACATCAATGTATACAAAACCCTAATGCATGGAAGAGAAGCACAACTAGATTATTTATCTACTCTTATAAAGGAGAAATAAAGTTAGAAATACTTAACTTGAAGACAAACCCACTGAGCCTCAATCTCTCCCTTGGCCAAGGTATTTCACAAGAGATTTTTATAGTATGTAAGGATAACAAAGACAAATCAACTCTAGGATACACAACCTATCTATGCATCTAAAATACTTCTCCACAAGATAAGATCCATATCTACAAAGAAAGTATGTAACACAGGTTTTTTCCTCAAGTAGAATGGTTAATAAGGAGATGTTAATTCACACTTATTCTTCTTCACTTGTCTATTCTTAAATGGTTGGAAATGAACTTGTATATATAGGTAGATCTTGCCCTAAATCCTTTTAAATATGTCGATTGTACAGGGTCGACCCAGTCGACCCTATATTTTTTAGGAGATAATTAACTAGGTCTTGAGCTAGGTTGACTGAAGGGATAACAAAACTCCAAGTGAAAAATATCCCTAAATAGTATAGGGTCAACCCTGTCGACCCTATACGATAATTAAAGGTTTAAAACTATACAGGGTCAACCCAATCAACCTAGTACAATGAACTGGTGAAAGTGGGTCAAGGCAAGCACAAGGAGGATAAAGCATGACAAATAAATGGAATGGGTAAAAACAAGAAGAATAATCTTAGGGTAAATGATTTTAGGATACAAGTGTGTAGATGGAAAGTGGCAAAAGGGACAATAATCTTATGAAGCACTAATGGTCTGCCCACCCCTTTCCCAATGCACCCCTTAAGGCATGCACTTAGAGAGATTGAGACTCAATGGGTTTATGTAAGATAAAAAGTGTTAGTAATTGATAAAAGTTTGAAAATATTATGTGTATATATATGCCCCACTTGAAACTCATCACGTGTCATGTAAGTACAACACATGATGGTGCTTTTGGAAATAGAACATGATAACACACAATGATGATGCTAAGTAAAGTGCAGTAAGTAGCAAATAAGATAAATGAAGGGATAAAATTGAAAAATACATACCTTTACTTACCTTAGTATTATAGATAAAGAAGTAGATTGCAGGATAAAGTGAAGGTGTCTAATGTGAAGAACACTAGGTGAACCTATAGAAGTTAGTGTAAAAAATATTTAAAAATTGAAATTTTTGGAATATAGGCATATGATAGTAGAAAAAATTATCTATGTCATCACAAATCCAATGCATTATGATTTAAAAAATGGATGAATAGAAATGAAGACATAAGCAAAAGAAAGAATCTACAGAAAAAATAATTAAAAATTTTGAATTTTGAAAAGTGATTTTAAATAGGGGAAAGACAAGTCATTTGGTTATTTTAACTTGTGAAAGAGATAAAAAAGATCTCTGGTGACCAAACAAGCTAGGATGGAAAGGAGATTACAGGCCAGATGGGGAGGGGCTCCAGGAGCAACAACACGGGTTCTACAAGTATGTAACTATGAATCTTAAGCCAATTTTTGAGTATTTTGTTGAATTAAGTGTATTTTATTTAAAAATGTGATTTTTAGAATTTTTGTATGTCAAAATAAAGCAAAATTAGATTTTATAGGTAATAAAAACCAATCAGGTAAATGGGTTTGAAGTAATTAGGAAGAAAATTGCAAAAAGGCACTTTTTAAAGAAAATGCAAGGGGTCGACAGTGAAAAACAACTGGGTCAACCTAGTAAGGCTGAAAGAAGGCTAGAATGGCTCGAAATGACCAAGTAAGGGAAAAAAGGATTGAGTAGGCTAAAATAGGTAAAAATGAAAGAATTAAAGTAGTTTAGGCTTGTTTTTAATTAAAATTATAAAACAAAAGAATGTATTTTGACTATAAATGACATGAAAGATATAATACATCTTTTATTGTTTCTTGGTTGCAGGGATGACCTAATTATTGGAGATTTGTAGACATGTCTTGGCTACAAGATCTACTAGAGAGTCTAACCATAAGAGATAGGGCTAGGCTACTAGCCGTAGGCCTAGGAGGGATATATGACATGTGTAGGATTCCCCTAAGCATGGATTTGTTAGTCATGTTCCTTGGATGCTGGGAATGATTGACTAACACCTTTAGATGGGAGGTGGATAGGGATGTGGTAGAGGTATCTATCACTTTGGAGGATGTGCATGCCATCCTAGGGCTATCGATAGTAGGAGAACCTATGACTATAGGCATACCATATAACCTAGAGGAGAGGAGAGAGCTATGCATTTGGCTGTAGTGATACATATGACATAAGCATATATAATGACCCTAACCCATATGACATAGGTGTAGGAGTAGGAGAGAGAGACACACATGGTGACCTTAGCCTAGTTGGTAAAGGTACAGGCATGGGTGGCACATCTAAAGGGATATACAAATAGATTTAGATCTTGAATGACCTCTTTACAACATACTATTCAGAGGAGTTAGACCAAGGCCTTGGTAGGCAGCGTGGCTAGGCCATGAGATATATAGGATGGAGCCTAACCATAGAGTTGGAACATTATATATATGGTTGTACTTGTTGTATCAAAACTCATGAGATGTAAATATGATGTATCATTTTAGCTTATTGATGTTGATTATGTATGTTTTTATTATCATGGTTGTCACTATGGATGCTTTGGATATATTTCTTTCTAGCACATGTATTTAGATGTTGTTGTATATGCTATAGGAAATATATGAGACATGGTTTCTTTTTTAGCACTATGTAGAACACATGCATGGTTAAAAAAAATAGACAAAAAGACCATAAAATATAATCAATCAAAAATGTACTACACACTATTTCAAGTTTGGAAATGTGTAATAACAAAAAAATGACTAAGTATAAAGAACTAAGGGATGGTAAAACAATATGGTAAAAATAAATTTGTTCTAAAACCAAAGTGAAATATTTTTACACCAAATTAAAATAAGTAAAATCATACTAAACCACGTTGGGAAGTATGAAAACAATATAATAAAATGGAAGGTATGAAAAAGGGCACAAATGATATAAAAACAAATTAAATTAAGTCAATCAATTATACCAAATCATGTTGGGAAATATAAGAGAAAAAAAAATGGTAAGAGATTGGTCTTAAATTGATCACATTAATTCAAGATGGGAAGTATGAAAAATTCAAGAAATGGTTGTATTCTTACATGCACTTGGAAAATAAGAAGATAAAAGTGAAAGAGAAATGAATTAAGCATAAAACACACTAAATAAAGATGGGAAGCATGTCAATGATGTGTAACTTCATAATCAATCACATCTTATCTCATATTTGATGCATGTAATTTTGCTTGTGACTTATATTATTAGAAAATTTTGTGAGGAATGTCGGGTCCTATTTGTAGTCTTACACTGTAACTCAAAAAGGGAACACCACTAGGGTGGAAAAATCAAGAAAAATTAGGTAACAAATATTGTGGGTAATAAGAAGGAAAAAGGTGGTAATTTGTGAGGAATGTTGGGTCCTATCTATGGTCTTATAATATAACTCACAAATGAAATCCCAAGGGGAGTGATTAGTAGACAAAACAATATTTCTCAAGAGGAAATATGAGGGATATAGGTAATGAAAAAGATAATGTAAAAATAAAGATGTAGGCATCTTATGAGAAGACCTTAGGAGACAAGAGGCATACTAAGGACATGAAAAGACACTAAGTGACTAGTGATCATCAATGTGCAAAAGAAACCTATTCTCTATAGACACAAAGATTTGTAGGAAAATAAGTGTGCTACTAAGATCAACTCATGAAGGTAAATTGGTACAAGAAAAGGTAAAATTGACCTACCTTCCCATGACATGTTCCCCATTCCTTAGGACCGATTATAGATTCATCAGTCTACTGCAAAGATTGGGTACTTGCATGAGAAATTAAGTAGCACTTTAAGATTTTTTCATTCTCCTTTTATAATCTACTAGCCTACCACACCCTAAAGGACCTCGGCTCTACCATGAGGCCAACTATGGAGTTTTAGCTTTGATTAAAAGTAGGATATGTGCTTTAAATCACATCTTTTTGTGTGATTTAACTTTTAAGAATATCTTTGGCTTTTACATCATTGCCTTTTATTTTAAATGATTTGGCTTTTAATTTTTTATGGATTTTTAAGATTCCTCTTCCATACAAATTTGGAATGATAAATCATGAGAGAAGAAGTGATACGCATGAATGAGCTTTAGGCTAAGGCTAAAGGAAGCTGAGTAACTAAAAACAAAGACTGACTAGGACACTTAGGCTTAACAATAAATTAGCATGTGATCTTAAGTCTCAACTATGTATATGCTTAGTTTGAGAAAAAAGGAAGAAGGGAAAATGGATATCCAAAGGTGGCCCTGTAATGAAATTACTTCAATAATTAAATATAATAACAGAATTATCTCCAAATATGACTGAAATATATCCAAATATATGATAATAGATAAGCCACTTCGAGGGGGCAACCTCCACAAGCTTCAATAAGAGAAGAATTCACAATATGATGATAAATAATTACCCACTACCTCCTATATATAATCTATCTAAGCCATGGTTACTCCATAGGCTAACCTACTAATCAAAAGAAATCATAGATAAATGTAATATAACATCAAAGAGGGATAAGTAAGCCACAAGTCGGCTAATAATATCCTTATACATGTGATAAGTTAGGGGCATAGCTTGCCCTTCCCCTTCAAACCAATGTTGTCCTCAATGTTGAACAACTCTGGATGTTGTTGCAAAAAATCTTCACCTTCCCAAGTTGCATCTTCACTGCTCTAGTTTTTCCACTTGATCAAATATTCCCTAATCTCTCTGGTTCTCAACCTCTTAGTACATGTTTGGAGGATCTTTTCTGGTTCCAAAATGACTCATCCTTCTTCATCTAGTTCTGGGAGCTTTGTTTATGTGAAAACTTTCTATCTAATGACCTTCTTCAAATAGGAAACATGAAATACTGGGTGTTTGTGAGATGAATGAGGTAACTCGAGCTTGTAAGCCACACTTCCAATTTTTTGTAGAACCTGATAAGGGCCATAATACTTAGGAGCAAGTTTGTTGTCCTTTATCTATTGCTTCAAGGACATCTACTTGTAAGGCTGCAAACAAACAATACCCAATCACCCACCTCAAAATTTCACTCACTACGGTGTTGATATGCTTGTTGCTTCATCCTAGTTTGTGCCAAGGCCAAATTCTCTCTCAAACTAGCCAAAACCTCTTGTTGATGTTGAATGTGCTCTTCCACATCTCAAACCTTGGTATGCACCTTTAATGAAGAAGTGATGGAAGGTGGACAGTAACCATATAGTGCTAGAAATGGAGACATTTTAGAAGAGGTATGAAAAGATGTGTTATACCACCATTCTGCAAGTGGTAGCCATTTAACCCAATGTTCTTGTTTATCTGATACAAAACAACAAGGATACCCATATAAACATTTGTTAACCACTTCAACTTGTCCATCATATTGGGGGTGGTAAGGTGAGCTATGAACTAGCTGAGTACCCAAACAAGAAAATAGTTTAGTCCAAAAATTACTAGTGAAAATAGGATCATGATCACTTACAATTATTTTTGGGGTTCCATGTAATTTGAGAACTACTTCCATAAAAATATTCACTACTGTACTTGCTAAAAATGGGTGTGAGAGAGCACAAAAATGGGCATATTTTTTAAGCCTATCCACAATGACCAAAATAACATTCTTACCTTCAGAACAAGGCAACCCAGTGATGAAATCCATGGAAACCTCCTCCCACCTTTGACTATGAATTGCTAATGGTTGTAACAGACCTGGGGTATTAACTGTTTCACGTTTATTCTGTTAGCATATCAAGCATTCTTCCACAAACTTTTGTACATCTCCCTTGAGTCCTTCCCAAAATAATTATTTCTTAATTCTATGATAAGTTTTCAAGAACCCTAAGTGTCCCCCAATTGGAGATGCATGCAAATCTACAAGAATCCTGTGCTTAAGCTCTAAATTTTTGCACAAGTATAACCTACCCTTATACCATAGGACATTACCTTTCCATTCAAATTTTTTAGAGGATAAATTACCTTGCTGGAGATTTTGAATCAAAACCTGTGTATCCTTGTCTTGCTCCCATTCTAACCTAGCTTCATCCACCCAATCTGCTTGTAACATGGACATTGTACAAAGTAATGCTTCTGTGGATGCATCCCGTCTGGATAATGCATCTGCTACTACATTATATTTAACCTTCTTGTCGATGATTTGAAAATCATAACCCAACATTTTGGTTACCCATTTTTGTTGTTCCTCAAATGATAATCTTTGCTCCAAAAAGTATTTGAGACTATCATGATCCATTTTCACCTTAAAGTGTCTACCCATCAGATAAGGCCTCCATTGTTTAATTGCATGAAGAATAGCCATCATTTCTTTCTCATAGATAGGTTTTTGTAGATTCTTACCTTTGAATTAACAACTTTCAAATGCAATGGGTCTTCTTTCTTGCATTAGTACTGCCCCCAATCCAGATCCAGAAGCATCACATTCAACAGTGAATGTCTGTGAGAAGTCTGGAGTAGCCAAAACTGGAGTGGTGCACATAGTTACTTTTAATTTCTCAAATGCTTTGGTGGAATCATCATTCCAATGGAAAACATCCTTCTTTAGCAATGCAGTGAGTGGAGCTACTATGCTGCCATAACCTTTCACAAATATTCTATAGTAACCTGTTAGTCCAAGGAACCCTCAAAGGTTTTTGAGAGTTTTTGGCATGGGCCATTTCATTATCACTTTGATCTTTTGGGGATCAACTTTGACACCTTCATGGGAAATAATGTGACTGAGGTACTCTATCTCCTATACTTCAAAAGCACATTTAGATGGCTTCGCATAAAGTTGGTGCTTCTCCAAAACTATCAACACCTGTTTCACATGTTGCAGATGTGCTTCCTATGTCTGACTATAAATCAATATGTCATCAAAGAAAACTAGCACAAACTTCCTTAAAAAAGGCCTAAAAATAGTGTTTATCAAGCTCTGAAAAGTAGATGGTGCATTTTTAAGACCAAAGGGCATTACCAAAAACTCATAATGGCCCTCATGTGTTCTGAAAGTAGTTTTATGAACATCTTCATTCTTGATTCTAATTTGATGGTACCCCGAGCAAAGATCCAATTTTGTGAAATAATTAGCACCATGCAACTCATCAAGTAGATCATCAATTACTAGAATAGGAAACTTATCTTTGATGGTCTACTTGTTGAGTTCCCTATAATTTGGGCACATCCTCCATGTGTCATCCTTATTCCACACCATGACCACTGGTGATGAATATGCACTTTGGCTATGCTTAATGATCCCTACCTCCAACATCTCATGGACCATCTTTTCAATTTCACTCTTTTGTGCATATGGATATCTATATGGTCTGATATTTGGTGGTTGACTACCTGGAATTAGTTGAATGGCATGATCATGTTCTCTTTTTGGTGGTAGTCCTTTTGGCATGGCCCCAAAAATAGATGAGTGGTCCTCAAGAATTATTTGTAAATCAGGATGTGTAGATACCTGTGTGGGTTGAACTTCTATGGAGCATAATCATGTAATAATTCCCTCTGCCCCCTTTTTTAACATCTTGGTCATCTGATGTGAACTAATCAATTGTGGATATTTTGCATGTAATCCACGTAGTTCAATTTTCTTACCTTTAGAATGAAAGTGCATGAATAGTTCTTGGAAGTTCATCTCAATGGTACCTAAGGTTGTGAGCCATTAGACTCCCAGAACAATGTCTATGTTACCCATGGGAATAGCAAACATAGGAGAGTTGAGATTGTACCCACCCATAGTAAGCTTAATACTATGGCATTTGCCTGAACAATTAATTGTGCCACCATCTACAATCATGACCTAAAATTTTGGTGCTGGGTAGATGAAACAGTTCAATCGAGTGGCCAACTTATGGTTTATAAAGTTATGTGTGCTCCCTGAATCAATCAACACTATCACCTTCTATTTCTTGAGGAAACCCACCACCTTAAGAGTTTGTGGAGTGCTAATACCTGCAAGTGCATGACAAGAGATTGTAGGTTGGGAATCTTCAGGTACCTCCTCTATATCTTCCTCATCATCATTAGAGGCATCATCTGCTTCTTCATCTTCATTTGGTCCCTCAATGTAGAATAACTTCTTCTCAGCACATCTATGTCCTTTACTCCACTTGTTGTCACAACTGAAACATAATCCTTTTGCACACTTCTCTTCAATTTACTGAGGGGTCAATCTAGTAGGTGGAGGAGATGTTGGTGATGATATGCTATGATCTTTGAAGTGAGTGAATGGCTGCTTCTTGTTGGCTATGAATTTTTCCTCAGCTCTACGTGCCATGATAATAGAATCAAAAATCTTAAGTGGATTAAAAATGCATACCTCATGTTGAATGTGGTCCTTGAGTCCACCCAAAAATAGGTCATTCAAGTTTGCTTCAGAAATTGTCTCCACACGTAAGGATAGGTTCTAAAAATGATGAATATAATCCTTGACAGAGCCAGTTTGTCACAATTTTGCTAGTTGGGTGAAGTAATTCTCTGTCACACTATTGCCATAGTGTAATTCTAGCTCCTCTGTAAAAACTGACCAGGTGACATTGAGAGTCATCTTTCTCTTTTGAGCACACAACCATCGATACCAAATGAATTGATCAGGTTCAAGATACAAGGATGCCATGGTAACCTTTTATTCACCTGGAATCTGATGTAGGTCAAAAAAACTCTACATTTGGTTGATCCAATTGAGTGGATCTTTTCCATTAAATTTGCGCATATCCACCTTTGGTAATAGGTTCCTTTGTGGCCATGGAGTTAGATTTGAAATAGACTGGTTAGGAGAACCACCTTGGTGGGTTTGTGAAATAGAGTTAGCTTCATGATTTGAATGATTAATGTTCAAATCCATCATGATATCGCCCAAACTATCTTATATGGATCACATATTAGATTGTATGTCTTGCACCTCACTCTGAATGCCTTGCACACTATAGTCAAGCTGGCTCACTTTGTGATCTATGTCAGAAAACCCTAGTATAAAAGGTCTATTACATCCCCCTTTTGACTCCATCTCTTCCTTGTTAGGAGTTTTACCTAGAGTTTCAACACCCTTTCCTTAGCCCCGAGTTTGTGGACCTGCCATAAAAGGGTTTTATGATGTCAACCCTTATTGGCACTTTTGACCCAACTTTGACCAAGCTATTTTGGAATTATGTCGGCCTCAAATAAAATTATACAAAGAACATGCCATAGCCAAATTTTTCTAAGATTTCCAAAAATGTAAATAACTCAGAAAAATTCTTTGAATTGCGCACTATAGAGCAATTTTATGAAAAACCATAAAATAGTGATAACTTTTGTAAAACAGATCCAAATGATCTAAAATTTTAATGGAAGGTTAATTTCATTATTTCACACATCTATTAAAATTTTTGAAGATAAATTCACAACCATTTTTTATATATCACAAAATTTAAAAATTTAGTGTTTCGCCCACAAGATTGCCCAAATCGCAGCTCTAATACCACTTGTAATGAAATTACTTCAAGAATTAAGTATAATAGCAGAATTATATCCAAATACGACTGAAATATATCCAAGTATATGATAATAGATAAGCCACTTCGAGGGGGAAACCTCCACAAGCTTCAATAAGAGCAGAATTCACATTATGATGATAAAGAATTACCCACTACCTCCTATATATAGTCTATCTAGGCCATGGTTACTCCATAGGCCGACCTAGTAATCAAAAGAAAGCATAGATAAATGTAATATAACATCAAAAAGGGATAATTAAGCCATAAGTTGGCTAATACTATCCTCATACATGTGATAGGTTAGGGGCGTAGCAGGACCGATATAAGGAAAGTATAATGAGATGCATTTTTTGATAACTAATCACATGGTAAAAGGAGACAAGGACTAAAGGGAATAGGGTTTGTATAACCAAGTCACAATGATAATTATCTATGAAAAATAGAGATAAGAAATCAAACAAGTATGAAGAAATAAGAAGAGAGTTTTGAGAAAAACTCAAGAAAGAAATAGAAAGAAATGATAAAGAAAGACAATCATATGCAAAGATAAATGATAATATAAGCAAGATATAGTACAAAATGTAAAGAACACCATATAAGAAAAATGTGAATTTGACACAATGTCAAATGATATAACAGATAGATAAAAATAAAATTGGAAAACACGTCCAATTAACATGTAAATGGAAAAGGCACCATTCACGTCCTCATAAGTACTGATAAATCTACCCACACACATTATCCAAGACATCAAATAAATATCTATGAAGCTAGATACAAAATGTTGGTAATGTCTCATAAATCTTTAATGAAAACTAGGAAAACACTTCTCTTCTAATTTCCTCAACTAAAGAGTAGGAATACTCGATAGATCATGTTAAGGAGGGAGACTAGGGAAATGATGCTCAAGAGAATGCATGGGAGTGGGATCTATGGGAGATGAAAGAATCACCAGTGGAGAAGGATCCATAGGTTAGTGATTCATAGGTAGAGAAGGATCCATAGGTGAGGGAAGGTCCACAAGTGAAGGAATCATGGGTGGAGGCACAAAGGGTGATGAATAGACCACAAAAGGGGATGAAACCAAAAGAGGTGGAGCCATGAGATAAGAAGGAAGAGCCTTCTTACAAGAATGCCCTATGGGAGGAAAAGAAGGTCCAAGAATAAATACAAGTTGATATTTAAGGTATTGTTGAAGGATGTGGTAATAATTGGTGTGATTGGTGCCAGATTGGTGCCATAGATAATACACCTCACCATACTTAGGCATGTATTTAGGAAGTACCTTCAAGGGAGGTATGGATTTTTTTGAGGAAAGAGAGGAAGGATGCAAAGTATCAATATATTGTCACAACTTGTTATAATGGCTAGAAGAATGATTTTTAGTCCCATGAAAGTAACTGATATGCTTTTGAGTGGTCTTAGGAGAAGCACTCATAGAAGGAGGTATAATAGGCGTTGAAGAATCTAAAGAAGACTTGTTAGTTCATTTGGTAGGCAATGAAGCCATCTTAGGCAAAATAAATAATCCATCACCAAGAGAAGATGGTTATGGAGGAGGAATAAAACTAGGCTCAACAAAAGGAGAAATGGGATGAGATGTAAGGGTAGGCTCAAAACAATAGGAGCAAGATCAAGCTCAACTATATCAAGAGAAAGAAGAGGATCAACTATAGTCGGAGTGGGAATGGGTTCTGATGAGGGCTCTACTAAGGGAGGAGCAAGATTTATAGAAGATATAAAGAGGGTTACAGTAATTGTTTCAGAGAAAATTTGCTTGTATTCTTTAAAAAGAAGAGAAAATAAACTTGAGAAGGGTATGGTAGAAGACCCTGATGTGTTGTGCACATGTTGATCTAGATGGTTGTAGATACTCCTATTTGGCTTGGGAGAAATGACCTGTAGATAAGAAAGCACTCAAAGAAAAGGTTGATTAATTATATAGTAGGGTGGATTTATTAGCAAGCTAGATCCAAGAAGCATGAGCTTCCTTGAAGGCTGTCATTCCACACTTTTAAACAATCAAGTTCTGAAAGATAAAGTACTTGCATATATCACAGAAGATACTAAAATGAAATACAAGAAGTGATCGATAAATGAATAGGTGAATTTAACTCGTTATAGAAATAAATAGATTGATATTAATGCTAAATTAATCAAGTATGGTCCAAAAAATTGGGTGAGGCTTTGTGATCAGGCAGGGGATCTAAAACTAGGATTTGGTTAAGGTCTGGTGGCTGAAAATAACTTATTATTTATTTTTTTGACAATGACTATCAATGGTTAGGGTGACTATTGGTGGTTAGGGTGATGATCAACAATTGAGTAACCATCAATGATTAGGATAGATCATCAGTGATTAGGGTGACTATCGATGGTTACTATGCTTTTGGTTTGGTTAAAGAAAACTGACTGGTGAAGTTACATAATGAGATTTTTGAAGGTGGGTTCAGGTTGGGTTAGTCGCAAAATGAAAAGAAAATAACTAATTACTAAAATAGATACTTATCTTGCTGGTTGCTAATCTAAAGAAGAGTTGAGGGATTTGTCACTAAATCTTAGAGTAATTTTTATAGAGTAAAAATTCTTGGCTATTGGCCAATGGATGACAACACTTCGGATCTCTATCATACTTCCTAGTTCGCTGGTTCATTGGGAGAATGACTTACCAAATAAATTCTGGTACAAGAAGCTCTTAATAGTTGTAGATCCTTTTTCACCTCCTACTCCTCTTTCTTTATAGGAAAATGGGAGAGGTGGAAGTATAGGTTTAAGAAGAGGTTTAACTTTCTATCTAAATTTAACTTGGACATGCATTGATATGTGAGTGGATTAGGTAAGCTAATTATAAAAAAGCAATTTTTAGTTGAAGTGGGTGTTAGGTGTTCAAGCAGTGAAAACTTGACCATTGGTGGTCAGGCCTAACCATTGATGGTTAGGGTGAGCATCAATAGTTTAAGGTCAAAGGCTAAGTTTGGTTAAGGCAGGTTAGTGAACTAGTTTAGCTATTTAGCTAAATAGACTTAGGTTTGTGGTCAAAGGGTGATTCAACATCTAAAACTATTGTGTGAAATTTTATAGTTTCTACATTTGCCCCTATTGTTATGCAATTTGTATCAGCAAGCTATAAAATAAAAATGGATTATAAGTTTAAGGTTAGGTTGCCCCATACATGGGAGGAGGTGTTCCCCCTCAAACTGAAAATCTATGAGGTGAAATAGAATTGGGTGCAGGTTTGATATGTGGGTAAGTTGGTAATGAAGTAGGTCATAGGTTAGGCACTGAAGTGCAAACATACACACAAAGTATGATTAAGTGCAATATCTAAGATCATGCATTGACTAGGTTATCATAGTTGGTAAAAATTAAGGTTGATACTAGAAGGATAAGTGATAAGTGGACCATATGACTATATGTGATGGTTGGGTTACGCTTGTAAACTCAAGTCTCCTAGACAAGGTTAGTGTTCTCACAGGTATCTAAGGTAGGAATTACTCCCAAAAAGACACAAATTGGTCGAGTGTGCATAAAGTAGTGTAAGTTCAAAAAACTTGCAGTATGGTAATTTAGTTGATGTGGTCAAAAGGACCAAGGCAAGGTCATCATAAAATATGCAGTAGTTGGGCAAAAATGACCAGTGGTGAGGGGACATGGTGGTTGTTAAGGTGGGTAAGGGAGGTGATCTCCATAGGTGGGCACTTGGTGTGGGTATGTGCTACAAAGTTTATGAGAGAAGTTGGTGGTTGGAGGAGAGAACCTAAAAATTATAATCATAAACGGTCAGGGTAGACCCTTGAGGTCGACCATCGATGGTCACCCTAACTGTCAACAATTAGGTGTTAGCCCTAAAAAAGAAAGGTCAAAAAGACCACCACAAGCCTTTTTGTACTCATTTGAGCATATTGACTTAGGGTGACAGGTATTTGGCATTTTGTGAGAAAATAGTTATGGGTTGCTAACATTTGATTGGTTAAGATTATTGAGGTGGATTGAGTTTGGCTGGAGAGTTGAGTTCATTGAGGATGTAGTGCAAATGACAGAGGGAACATGGCTAAGACTTGGGTCCTCAAGTTCCTCCTTGATGATGGTCGAGGAATGAGGTAGGTGGTGTATTGTGAATTTGATAGAGTAGTTTCAAATTTCGAAAATGAATAGTGATGTGAGGTTGTTTGTAGATTTTGGTTATTGGTAACCTAGGGTTTAGGGTTTTGGGCAATGTTTATTTGAGTGGAGAATTGGAACTTGTAGTTGGTTATTCAATTTGGTAAGGGTAGGGTAGGGGTAGATGTAGATATATGTAGAAATTTATAGGGATTTATGGTGTTTAAGTAGGTGTACTAGGAGGGTAGGGTTTGTTTGGTCCACCAATAATCACCCACAGTGACCATCGATGGTCACTACCAACTGTCGATGATCGGTAAGTGACCATTGTAGGTCACTTGACTATTGGTAGTTGACTATAATAATAGTCAATCATTAGTGGTTGATTAAATGGTGATGTGTTTTTTAAAAGTTAAGGTTAATGGTTATTAGAGTAAGGTTGATAGTTGAATGTTAAGGTTAGTTTTTGAGGATTTAGGTTTTAGGTAATGTTTAAGGGTAATGGTTAAATGATAGGTCATGGCTAAGGTAAATAGGTGAAGGTCATAGGTTGAAATGGCTAAGGGTCATGAGAAATGGTAGGAAGAGGTAATATCAAGGTTTATAGGTTTAGGGGTTATTGTTTGGGTAATGGTTAATGATATAGGTTGATAGGTAATAATTTAAGTTAAGGTGAAAGGTGAATGTTGACTGTGTGGGTTAAGGTTGTAGTTGATAGGTTAGATGTTGAAAGTAGAGGATTAGTTGTTAAGTGGTTTGCATGAGATAGGTTAAAATATTTATGTTGTAGATAAGCCATAGGTATAGGTCATAGTAGGCAAATGTTAGAATAGGAGGTAGGTGTAATAGGTAGAGTTTGTAGGCAAAATATGTTAATGAACTAAGGCTTTATTGATATCAAAACTTGCAGGTACGTGATAGGATTTAGATGAGGGATAGAGTGCCTTAGATATTTGACAATATTCATTAAGGTATGATTGTTGATGATTGGGCCCATATGGAGGAGGTGGGCCTTGATGGTATAATGCATTACCAATATGTTCTATGGGATATGGTGATGTTAGTGTTACTCATCGAGAGATGGGATCCTACCACTAACACTTTCTTATTACCTACTGGTGAGATGATGATCATGCCTGAGGATATACATAGGATCATGTGATTACCCATATAGGGTGAGTCGATCTACCACATTGAGATGGATGAACAAGATGAGTTTATGGAGATCTTATACAGGGATGACCTTGATTTTATGAGATGACATGTAGGGGGTTTCACTACACACCATTATATTAGAGGGATAGGGATGCGAGGTGGCTCTTGACTATGATGATGATAGTGATCACCTATTACACCTTACTTGATTCTAACATTGGGAGGTTTCCTTATTTGTTGTTGGGGGTGCTGGAGGAGATGTTTTTAGGTTGCACAATATTTACATGGGCACCTGTGTTGTTAGTTTAGATTTATAAGGAGATATGGGGATTTCGATCCCACAAGAGGTATGGGATCAATGTCAGCTTTATTTTTCACTGTTGGGCCTATGTACACATTTGAGTGTTGAGATCTATAGGGTTGGCATGGGAGGGCTATGTGCAGATGGACTTTAGATTAGGATTCATGAGGTGGAGAGACACTTTTTCCCTCTTAGGACCAGGAGGAGGGGTACATGACATAAATTGGTTCAGAGGCTTACTAGATGCCTTGGTCATTAGAGATGTGAATTGGAGACCATATGTTATGTTTATAGGATGGGCTCACTATGCCTGACACACACTATCCCTATAGAATTACTGATGGATATATGATAGATGGGATGGTGAGATAGAGCTGATACCATTTGATAGGGTATAGTAAAAGTTCATCTTGGTGTAGGGTATCTTTGGGGTGTTCTCAAGGTACAAGAGGGAGGATGCAAAGTTTTTGATACCTAATCCATAACTAGTTTAGATATTCATGGATCATGAAGAGCTACTGATGAGGATAGAGATAGATGATGTGTCATAGATGGGTATCCTACATGGTACTAAACACTTTATGCTATAGCTAATATTGGCCCAGATAATGGGGGTCAATAGGATATGGATGTTGACCTAGCTAGGAGAGGTGGTCAATAGGCTCAGGTGTATGGGGTTAGTGGCCCAGATATACAGGTAGTGACTACTCAGAGGGACCAGGCATGAGTAGCCCTAGCCATAACCTAGTCATCCTTAGTAGTGGCTTAAGTATCACTAGTAGCAACATAGGGTTAATTGGTCACTATTATAGGTGAGAGAGATTAGGTGAGGGTTCAATTAGCCCTGGTGATGTAGGAGAAATACTCTCTTTAGTAGGTAGGAGGTGGAGTACCAACAGCTATAAGACTAGTAGGGATGATTACCATGCAAAGATACGTGGCTACTATGAGGCCTTGGTATTTAGGCATTGCCCAAATAAGCCCTGATAGGGTGAGTATAGGGATAGGATGGTAGGGGGTGAAGGTACAACAATACTAGGTCAGTGGGTTGCATCTACAGGAGGATAGATAGGTACAAGAGGGTAGGCTCTTGGAGGCAATGGTGCACTGGGAGGCATTGGTACCTTGAGTTCTTAGTTTGCTTATGAGACATTATACTTATTATGTATATGATTTTTGATACCGACCTACAAGCTAATACAGTGAGATGTATATTTTGTGAGAGATATGTGTATTGTTGTATAAATGATGATGATTATGTGATTATAGACTCATGATTTATAGATATGATCTTTGCATATAGATTGTGGTTCATGGTTATGATGTTCATGTTGATTATTTTTTATTATGGTTATGCTCATGATGATGTGGATGTGGACTCACCTAGCTATGCATATGATGATATGTTTCTTTATTCATTTTTATTATGATTTTTGATTTGGATTGATGTGATTATGATGATAATGTGATGTTGTTTATGATTATGATCATGTTTATGACATTTATGATTACAGTTCTTGATGCTTATTGTTAATGGATGATTTTTGCTATGGTGTTGACATGATGATATTGTTGTTGTAATCATGCTAAAATATAATGAGTATATGCTTCCTCATTTATATTTAGACATGTGGTGAATATGGTTTATTACAATTATGATCATGGATGGTTTATGCTATGATGATATTATTATGGATTTTGATGATGATATTATGTGATGTGGTTATGATTATGGTCATTTTGTTTAGATTAGGGTGAAGCACATAAAGTAAGTTAAAGAACAAAACTAGATGTGAGAAGGAGAAGATAATCTAAGTGAATGTATCAATCAGTGTGAGAGAAATAAGGAGGCATGGTGCTTCTTCTTTGGCAAGAATGAAAACAAACTAAAGTTGGACTAGCTTAAGGAACAAAATCCTTGTTAATGCTTCACATTGGCGCTCATTAGTCAGTTTAAATAAAGGTGTCTTGATCACATAATGTCAAGTAAGCTTAAAATCCCTTGCTTATAGTGTATAAAGGGGAGATGGATGAAGGTGGAACCTTCTTGTGAGACTAGCTTACCTCTTTTAGAGGTTACCAAAGAGTTAGTATAAATAAGTCCATGTCACATGATGTGTATATTGATCAATGCGATAAGTCTACATATGAAAGTCAATTGCAACTATCAAAATTATTTTGCTTTTTTCTAATGTTTGATAATGGGTCCTTTTCTAATTTGTTATTATTTTGGAGGGGTTGGGGAAGATGATCGATATGAGAAGCTTCCAAGAAATGGCTATGCTTTTAAAAATTCTTTACTTAGCCATCCTTCAAGGGAGTGGTCTAAATTTTGTGTGCTTTGTTTAAGGCCTTTGATAACTATCCTTCAAGGGAGTAGTCTACCTTATATTGAGAAATTTTGATATGTTTGTGTAGCTATCCTTAGAGGGAGTAGTTTGCAAATGCTAGAGAGCGACCCAGATAGGTTCTTTTGATTTTATTTTGATGTTTGCTTTTGATGTCATGGACTTGCTTATATAGGCTTAAAGGGTCACCTTTTATGAAGGCAAAACTAAAAGTACAAGAAGGTTGATTAGGTGTAAAAGAGGTTTAGGTGATAATGACTATGGGAATCCATCCTAGGAAAGGGGAAAAAAGTACCATGAAAATCATGCGGTGGGTAGAACCATGATACCCATTATTTAAGATTAGGCTATGGTTGTGATGGATAATCACATGATTTAGTTTGAATTAGTTGTTCCTAAAATAAGGAGATGAATGTGGTTTGAAAATAAGGGATGAGCTTAAGTTGGACAAAAGGTGAGTTTGATCTTGTTTTAACAAAAGAAAGGATGCAAATGTGAAGTAATGAGGGGCTCAAGGTTTGGGTTCCCTTTAAGAGAGGATAATCGATAAGATCCTGATACATATTATACATTATGATATAAGGTTTGAGCTAATTAAAAGTAAACTTACCTCACTTTCTTTTCTCCATATTGGTGATATGTTGATTTTATTTGAGAACAAGGTCTTTGATATTGAATTGTTACACTCTGAGGTGTGTGTTATAAGCATGCTTGATGCATTCTTGATAGATGTGAAGATGAGTGAGTGCTGCTAAATGATGCTCATCAAGTAGCTCAAGTTGGGTTAAGCGTTCTTGATGATAATCACTCTCAGAGACAAGATCTCATAGGGATATGGAAAGAAAGGGAATTTGGACTTTGAGAAGTGAGATAACCTCTACTCCATGAACTAGAGAGAAAGGGGTAGCACCTATAAGGGTTCGAATGCTAGTATTATAGGCCCAAAAGGAAATAAGGATGTGTAAATGCCAATCCTGACTATATGTATTAACCATTTTAGTTAGCATGTTATTGATATTTTTGTTAGAGGCTTCTACCTGTCCATTAGCTTGAGGATGATAGGGTGATGAGAAACTTAAATTAATACCAAATGCGTCACAAAGACTTTGGAGCCTGTTTGTTTTTGAAAGATTTGACATTATCGATGATAATTTTATGAGGAACACCAAAATGACATATGATGTGATGGTTGATAAAGTCGATAATCTTTTCAGCTTTAGTTGAGACAAGAGGAATATAATATATCCATTTAGTAAAATATTTTGTTGGAGTGATGATAGAATGGTATTGCTATGAAGAATGGAGGTTAATTTCACCAATGAGGTCTAAACCCCATTGTGAGAAGGGTAAAAAATATATGGATACATGAAGACTATGACTAGGTGCATGATGTAAATTAGTGTGTTGTTGACATTTAACACACTTTTTCACATAATCACAATAGTCTTGGTTAAGGGTAGGGTAATAATAGCCAAGGTGAAGGATGCATTTAATGTTGCTTAGGCCACTAAAGTGTCCCCCATAGATCTCATCATGCATTTCCTTGATATCATGAGAGGCTTTGTGACTATGTAGGAAATGAAAGAGGAGGCCATCAAAGCCATGTTTATAAAGTATTCCCCCATTATGGTATAACATGAGGTACTCTAGGTAAACACTCATCGAGCATTTCTAAAAGGAATGATGGCAAGGTTGAGATAGTCAAAGGTTTGTTGATAGTAAAGGTTCGGTTGGGTCTCCTCCACATTAAAGATGGTGGGAGAGTTTGATTTGACATAAGAGGGTTAGGTAAGTCTATGGATGATGATAAATAGCTTAGAGTCAGAGGGTGTAGATGGGATTTTAGAAGTGAGGGAAACCATCATATCGACAAACTTGTTCATAGATCACATAGTGGTTTGGATATGGTAGTGTTTGAATGATGCTAAGAGTACGTTAGAAAGTGTTTGTACTATTATAAAATAACATTATTACATTGATAAGAGCCATTGATTTTACTCACCACAAGTTAAGAGTCACCAAATATGTTGATCATTTTGACTCCCAAGGCTAATGCAATTTGTAGGCCTATCATTAGGGCTTTGTACTCAGCTATATTGTTGGTACATTCAAAATCTAGTTTGAAAGATAAAGGAAGAGGTTCACCATGAAGGGGGATAAGGATGATGTTGGCTTCCTCACCATGTTGACACTTTGATCCATTAAAGAACATGGTCACTTTATATGTGAAGTCTGCCTGAGAGAGGGTTGTGATGGACTCATCTAAAAACTCAAGAGGAGGAGGTTGATTATCAGTTAAGGGTGTTTAAACCAATTGGTCGACAATGACTTACCCTTAATTTGAATTCTACTAAAGGAACTCAAGGTCAAACTTAGCTAAAATCATGAGCCACTTAGCCATACATTAATTATGGTAGGGCTTGAAGTGCATGTACTTCAGTGGGTCAGTGTTGGTGATGACAAAGGTTTGTGATTAAGAACGTAATGACAAAGTTTGGTGGCCACAAAGACCAAAGTGAGGTAAAGTTTCTTAGTATGGGTGCACTAAGTTTCATACTCTATAAGTGTTTGGATTATATAGTAGATGATTTGCTCCTTATGCTTATCATCATGATGGACCAACATTGCCCCTAGGGAGTGGTCGGTGGTGGAGATATAAAGGTAAAAAGGTTAATCCTCTTTTGGAGGAATGAGAATGGGTGGGGAAAGAAGGTAGTTCTTAAGTGAGTCAAAGGCTTGTTGATAGTCCTTATTCCACTTAAAAGATGTCTTTCTTAAGAATGTGATAAAAAGGTTGGCATAAATTAGATAATTGAAAGATGAACTGGTGGATGGATTGAAACTTCCCTTGTAGGCTATGAAGTTGCTTAAGGTTGATTGGAGGAGGCATGTCAAGGATTGCTTTGAATTTGGTGGGATCAACTTTGATTCCATGAAGAGAGACAATGAAGCTAAGAAGTTTGCTTGATAAGACCCCAAAATACACTTCTTGGGGTTAAGGCAAGCATGATAATGGATGAGTCACTCAAAGATAATTTTAAGAATAGTTAAATGATCTTTATGACATTTAGATTTTCCTTGAAGGTCATCAACATAGTCTTCAACAATTTTGTGATAAGGTCATGGAAGATGTAGGTCATAGCACATTGGTAGGTTATACCAACATTTTTCATTCCAAAAGGCATGACCCTATAGTAGAAAATCCCCTAAGGAGTGATAAAGGTAGTTTTATACTAATATTTAGGGGTAATCAAAATATGATTGTAGCTTGAGAACCCATCCAACAAAGATAACATCTCATGGTCGATGTAAAGTCAACTAACTAGTCATGCTTGGTAGAGGAAAGTCATTCTTTGGGAATGTGAGGTTAAGGTCATGAAAGTCCACACAAATGCAAAGTAATCATGTGGCTTTGGTGAAAGGTACAATGTTTAAGACCCATTGGGGATAGTCAATGGGTTAAATGAAATTGATGGTTAGGAGATGTTGAAGCTCTTCTTTGGTGATAAGGGATATGTGAGGGTGCATTAATCAATGTTTTTACCTAACATTATTGACATCATGGTTGGTGACTATGTTGTGGGTAGCAGTGGAGGGATGGATTCCTAGTATGTCACTATAAGACCAAGAAAATGCTATGCTATGATCTTGTAAGGAGAGGAAGTCCTAAAGTTCTTCAAACTTTAGTGTTTGGCCAACTCGAATAATATGTGGGTTATTTAGAGTGCCCAAGTTGATATCCTTGATAGATTTATTCAACATGGTTAAAGTATCAGGAGGAAGTGATCTATGGATAGAAGAATATGGTGTACCAAGATAGGTGAGAAAGGAATAATAATTCTGACATTGAATGATGTTAATGGTAGGAGAGTCATCTCCTATCATCTCAAGATGGGTTAAAGGAATGGTTATGATTGCCCCATCCTTTTGATAAGTTAGGGGTCTAAGGTTGATCATGTTGATGAAAATTTTTTTTAGGGGGGATGATGTCAGAATCCTTAGTTGTCAATGGTGGAGTGTATGGTGAGGATGGGATTTCTTCATCAATGATGGTAATGGGAGGTGGGTTGGTTTGTTGTTTAGGTGGCCTGAAATTGAGGCCATGATGTTCATGAGGTTTTTGGGTTTTGATTAGAAGTAACGCATGCAGCCCGTGTTCATACCAACCTAGACCAAATCCCTTCCAAGCACACCTATAAAGGTATGTTTTGGCAAAATCTAGTTTATCTAGATAAGAGAAACTAGACGTGAATGGTCAAGGTGAAAAATAGGTGGTAGAATTGTCAAGGGGCTTATCAAGTCCCCCATAGATGAAATTATTTTGATAAGTTGAGGGTCCAAAAGGAATAATGGTTATAATATTGGGGTCATAACTAAGTTTTTGGTCAAGATTACCATACTCTTAAGGAGTAGGAAAGGTGTCTAGTGTCAAAATGTGATACTCCCCCAATGAAAGATGTTAGAAGGTTGATTCTAAAGGGTCCATTGTGTGGATTTGGGTGGAAGGGATAGAAGAATTGGTGGATGCTTCAATGGTAAAGGGAGATGGGGCTTTATATTTTCTCAGTGAAGGCTTGTTGGATAGATGAAGGAGAACATCAATGGGTTGGTACATCATGTTGCATGATGTGAAAGGACTCAGGTCAGCTTGTATGGTAACAACTTGAATTTCATGATCAAATTTAATGCATTGATGTAGGGTGGATGGCACACAACCCATAGAACTAATCCAAAGTCATCTCAAAAAAACATTTTATTGGAACTTGCCTTCTACTACATAAAAGAGCTCAAGAAGTGTGCATGGTCTTAGGAAAATGTGAAGGATAATAGTTCTTAGAGTTGTGGCCATGGTATTGTTGAATGATAAAAATAATGTAGAGGTTTCTAACATAATGCTCTTAGGTAATTTGAGTTGGTTATATGCATGGGAGGAGATCATGTTGATACTAGATCTCCCATCAATCATAACCCTCTTGATGCATTTTTAGTGGATGTACATGGTAATTAAGAGGGGAGGATCTGTGTCATCTGGATATATGGAAGGTATTTTTGAATCCTTAAAGGTAAAAAGGTTGGAAATGTGAAGAGCTCTGACAAAGGATACTAGAGGTTGTGGGTCTTATAGTTAGGCCTCTATGGATTGGAAAGCCTCTATCATCACTTAGTGATGATGGGGTGAGGTATTGATTAGTTCATACAAACTCATCTTTACTAGCATTTGGTGAAATTGTTTTAGAGCTACTCATTGGAATGATTTAGATGGGTTGGATTGAGAGGGACCTAAGATGGACACCTTGGGTTTGGTTGAAGTTGGTTGGTATTGGCTAGGTGGTTGGGTGGTGAAAGAGGGTTATATCCATGAAATGGAGACTTTTTCCTTTCCCTTATCCTTTGGTTGAGCCTACGATCATGTGACCACATGGATGGTATGGATTGGGGTAGGAGTCAGGGTAGATGATTTCTTTAGTTCTTCTTCACTCTAAGGTGAAAGTGGAGGAGTAAGTAGGTGTTGGTTAATGGCTATTAGTTATTGGATTGGTATCAGGTTCATAAGGGGATCATCTGATAATAAGTCATCCTCATGATACAGTTGATGGGCTATCACTTGGAGAGATTTATAGTTCTCCATGTCATGCCTAGGTGTCTTATGGTATGAACATACTACTATGCCATTGTACTAAGATGGTTTAGGGTTATGTGGGTCAAATGGTTTGATGGGTGGCAAGTTTAAGCAAGATTATTGTAATAGCCTCTATATGATGGTTGAGTGAGACTCAAGTAATGGTGGAAAAGGTACAGGTGTCTTGGTTTTGGGAGTTGAGGTGGAAGCCCTTTTAGGAGTGGACTTAGTGGTAGAGGTTTTGGGTAAATGAGCATTCTTGGCAAACATTTATAGTTTTGGTAGGGTGGTTGATATTTTTGGGTAGACATTCAGGAGATGAGCGGTTTGTCTAGAGATGATTAGGAGATAGGAGTTATGTTCATGGGTGGCTTGGTGAAAATAAACATGGATGAAAGTATACGTGATGGTGTAACCAAAAGTGGTGGTTGGATTTTGATTGGGACGGTTGGTTTCCCACTTAAGGTAGAGGGATGAGGTACCAAAATAGAGGTCAAAGTGGAGATGGGAGGCATAGTTTGGTTTTTGATTTTTTAGGTGGTTTTGCTGCCTTCTTTGTTGGATTAGTCTGGGGTTTGTTTGATAGGTTTAGTGGGCATAAATCCAAATTTACAGATGGGTGAGTAATGTCATGAGTAGGAACTATGCCAAGGTTCTTGGTGGGTCTAGATAGAATGGTAGAAGGTCATTTAGTGACTTTTTGTGAGTTTGGTTCTGATGGTGCTACTATAGTTTGATGGGTAGAGGTGTTTGATGGTTGGGTTGTGGTGATAGTGGAAAGTGTAGGTCATTTTGATGATAAAGGATCTTGCTTGGTTCTATATAGGAGTCCAAGTTTTTGCCAAAAGGTGAACCAATCTAGGTTAAGGTTAGATACAAAAACTAATTTATTAACTTGTTTGGAGAAGGGTTTATAGATGGGTTTGAATCCCCTGGTAGTAGATGCACATGATAGGCCCCAGGGTTGAAGGGAAAGGATGATCACCTTTTTCTATTCTTGGTCAAAAGGTTCCAATTTTTGCTAAGGCAATTCCTCAATGGGAAGTAGGGAAAAGTGGTTTCTTCCTTAGGAGTGGTCTCTAAAGGAAGAGTGGATTGTTGTATGATTGAGGAAAATGATAAATTGGTAATGGTTTTCTCCTCTGATGTGCATATCAAAGGAGAGGTTGGTTACTCCACTACCTTAATAAATGGAGTAAGGGAAGAGGTAATTTGGTCAATAGTTTCCTTAGAAATAAATTCACCAAGAACCATATTGACAGTATGGGCCTCGTGATTATGAGAGGATTCTACTTTGTTTTCATTATTGGTGGAAGGAATGTGGTTTGGAAATAGTTGTTTGAAGATGTCAAGCATTGGGGTTATCCAACACAAGTTTACCTTATCAATAAGAGTTTGGATAATGTTCTTGGGGGTACTACACCTACTAGCATCATATCCAATGACTCAATGGAAGGTGCACAATTCATTCTCCTTGTACCAACCATGCACAGGATGAGAAGAATTGAATTGCTGTGGAGGTTTGATCGAAGGGAGTTGTATGACATTGGCCTTTAACAATTTCTCTAAGACAAAAGCATGACTCTTCAAGTGGAGTAAATTGCTTTTGGGTGTTGTCATTTGGGTGCTTGGTGTTTATATTGGAGGAATTAGAAGAGTTAGATTGGTTGACAATAGGTGGATGGGTGGTCTTAATAACAACCACATTCATGGTTCCCTTATTTGTGGGGTTAGTGTTGGTTTGGTCATTGGGTTTAGAGGAGGAAACCTCATTTGATTTGAAGGTGGAATTCTTGTTTCTCAATTTCAACTTCCACTCATCAATGGCTCTATTCTCTAGTTTTTGTGCCATGGTGAAAGCTTCATTAAAGTTCCTAAAGCTTTGGAGCCATAAATTAGAGGAGATGTGTTTGGTGCAAACTCAAGAAAAGAGTTCAATCAGTTTGGGTTGGGGTAGAGAGAAGGAGAGTTAGATTATCAAACTTTTCCAACATGCCACAAAGTCAACAATGGATTCATGATCAAATTACTGAATGTAGTAAAGATCAGTGATGGAGACTTTTTTAGAGATGTTTATATAAAAGTGATCTAAGAAAATTTGGGCTATTTGGGCAAAAGAAAAGAGGGAGTGATTTGTAATATCACTATACCAATCTAGTGCTAGACCTGATAGAGATATGGGGAAAGTATGAAGAAAGAGAGCATCATCGTAGGCAATCATATAACACGAATGCCTGAATGCTCTTAGGTGATGTTGAGGGTCCTTCTTACTCTAAAACTTTGAGAACTTTGAAATTTCCCATTGGGGAGGATATGGTCTAATGGGGATGGGTGGATGAATTAGTTCGTTATAGATTTGGTCATATGATAAAATATTATGAAATCTAGAAATGGATGACTCTAGCGTAGTCATTTTGTCCATTAATATTTTGACAAGGTCAGTTTGGGGTTGTGCACCCCCGTGGTTGTAGGGTAGGTTGTGTTAGGTTTGGGTAGGTGTAACATATGTATAGTTGGTGGGGGGTTGAGAGGCTACCACATGTTGGTAAATGTACATGGGTGGTTGGGATGATGCCACATATGAATACATGGAGATAGATGGTTAGGTAAAAGGTAGAGGTACATACCCTTATGGGTTAGGGACATAGCTCAGGTTCTATACAATGGGCACTTGTTGAGATATTAACACAGGTTGGGTAGGAGATATGGTTGGGTTAGTAGATATAGGGTAGGTGGTTACTTTGGTATTGATGGGTGGAAGGGTGAAAGGGTGAAAGGTATGAGAATTACCAAGATCTAAAACAAAGTAGAGGTAGGTAGGTTGGGAACAAGGGGAATTATGGTGACACTAGTAGAGGATAATCCTAAGGTAAGGGAAGTGTTGGATCCCAAAGGCTAGGTTATTCCTATATTAGGATGGTTATTAGTTGGGGAAGAAGGTGTTTGGGTATTGCTTACTTGAGTGGGTTAGTTTTGGATGGTGGTATTGGTAGAATTGTGGGTAGAAGATGATGCTTGGGTGACTAGAGGTTGAGTGGATATGGTGGCAACAAAATTAGTGCCCATAAAGTGGGATGGCATGCCATAGGGTAGGTCAATAGGCAAAACTAAAGTAGGGGTATAGTTAGATATGGTGTTAAGGTAATGCTGGAGGGATATGCGGTTGTTATCCAGAAAGGTGTCAAAGTTTGCATCACTTTGGGTAACCATCTAAGGGATGGTAGGACTCCTAGAAGGATGAGGAGAACTCTCTACATTTGAGATGTACTCCATGGACGAGGGAGAAGAGGAAGATAGATGATTAGGAGGTGGGTCCTGGTTTGCTTGGTTTCTTAGTTGTTGCCTAGTTAAAATCATGCAAATATGGAAAGGAGGAAGATACAAGCAATCTCACAACTCAAACTAAGAGAAGACATGAAAAAGTCAAGGAAACAAAACACACACTAAATCACATTAAATCCTAAGGTTTTTTTTAGTCTTTCTTATGGATTATGCCTTAAGTTTTGAGAATTATGTGACTAAAGTGGCTTGTATAGTAGGTACTAAAAAAGAAGTATATGGTTGGTTTTAGGTTGTGTTTAGGCTCTGAAAGGAATTTGTATTAGAAATCAATACATGGCTTGATATTGGGGCATACCCCCTCACTTCACACAACACAACAATAAGGGTGTTGGGTGCTTAGCCAAGATATATCGATTATCAAAGATTATACTTAACCATAGAGTTGAGTTGGTTCTCCCCTTGGTGATGAAATCCAAGTAGGATGGCTGAGAAAGGTGAGTGCTAGGTAGTGAAATCCTAGTTGGGCCTTATGTCAATGTTTGATGCTTGATTAGATGTAAGTGGTTTGGTGTTATGTGTGTGATAAGAGTGAAGCTACGAATAATTCAATTGGTTAATTAAGCTATGTGAGATAAAATAAGCAAGAAAATAATGTATGTAGCCAATTTTAAGGCTAAAAATGAAAATTTGATTTCATTGTATGAGCATAAAACAAGAAGAAGAAGCACCTAGATGCAACTATAAATCCAAGAAAAGACTCAAGGGTCCCATCGAACATGCTAGAATGTTTCATAGAAATTTCACTTATATTCTTTTAAAGGAAGGGAAAAGAAATTCGATAAGGGTATGGTAGAAGAACTTGATGTGTTATGCATGTGTTGATCTATATGGTTGTAGATACTCCTCTTTGGCTTGGGAGGAATGACCTATAAATAAGAAAACGCTCAAAGAAATGGTTGATTATTTAGATTGTAGGGTGGATTTCTTAGCAAGCTAGATTGAAAAATCATGATCTTCCTTAGAGGAGCTCAATCCACACTTTTAAATATTCAAGTTCTAAAAGATAAAATACTTGCAATATCATAGAAGATACTAAAATAAAATACAAGAAGTGATCGATAAATGAATAGGTGAATTTGACTAGTTAAAATATTAAATAAATTGATATTAATGCTAAATGAATTAGGTATGGTCTAAAAAATAGGGTGAGGCTTTGTCATCAAGAAAGGGATCTAAAAATAGGATTTGGTTGACGTCTGGTGGGTGAAAATAGCTTGTTATTTATTTATCTGATAGTGACCATCAGTGGTTGGGGTGACCATTGGCAATTAGGATAACTATCGATTATTGAGTAACTATAGATGGTTGGGAAAGACCATCAATAGTCAGGGTGACCATCTACTATTATTATGATTTTGGTCTAGTTAAAGAAAAATGATTGGTGTGGTTATAGAATGAGCTTATGGAAGGTGGGTTCAGGTTGGGTTAGTTGACAAATGAAAAAAAGTAATTAATTACTAAAAATAGATACTTAGCTTGCTAGTTGCTGATCTGAAGAAGACTAAGGGATATGTTGGTGAAGTTTAGAGAAATTTTAGTAGAGTAATGATATTTGGATGTTGGCCAATGGATGGTATCACTTCGGATCTCTATCATACTTGCTGGTTTGCTAGTTTATTGGGAGAATGACCTGCCAAAGAAATTCTGATACAAGAAGCTCTTGATAGTTATGGATCTTTTTTCACCTCTGATCATCTATTTATAGGAAAATGGGAAAGATAGAAGTGTAGGTTTAAGAATAGGTTTAACTTTCCATCTAAATTTAATAGACATGCATTGATCCATAAGTAGATCGAGAAAGCTAATTATAGAAAATCAAGTTGTAATTGAAGTGGGTGTTAGGTGTTCAAGCAGTGGAAACCTGACCATCGGTGGTCAGGCCTAACCATCAAAGGTTAGGGTGATTATTGATGGTTGAGGGTCAAAGGATAAGTTTGGTCAAGGTAGTTTAGTGATCTAGTTTAGTTAGTCAGCTAACTAGACTTAGGGTTGTGGTCAAAGGGTTAGGGGATGGCCTTTAGGGGATCTTGAAATGGTCTAGGGGTGCTTCAACATCTAGGACCATTGTGTGCAGTTTTCTAGTGTCTACACTAATATCATGACTAAACCAACTATGGTGATTAGGGTACCTAGGAAAATGGTAAGGCCCAATCCTAGCACAATCTATGAGCATACTCCTACAAGGATCCTAAAAAATGAGAGGTGTTGGTGCCATCTCTACCCTATGATAAGGAGGAAAAATATTAAAATTAAGAACTATAAATAAAGGAAGATAAGAAGATACAATAAAAAAGTCAAATAAAGAAGAATGATAATAGACAATCTCGACATCATGGGCTTGTGCAAGACCACCTAAAAATAGATCATCTAGGGAATAACCATCATCATAATATAGAGTATGAAGATCAATGACACAAGTAGGGATAACCTTGTCATCCGAGTAAGTGTGGTGAATAGAATGCTGAGTCTTGGTCAAGACTATAGGAATATCATTGCAAGGAGGCTTATGAAAATGAGATTACAAGGAAGTAGGAAGCTATGAGATGAGGTGAGCGAAGAGATCAAAAGTTTTAATCTTTAGCTTAATCTCATCAAGATTATCATAATTAAAATCTAAGATGTTAGGAGGAATTTTCTTAATGAGTTTGGGATGTCCATTTTAACCTCAGGTTGAATTAATGAGAAAGTTAAGACGCTGAGACTCACAAAATATAATATTAGGCAAAGATTCAAGATTATGAATCTTGAAGACACCACGGTCTTGGAATTATTTGAAATTCTAAGGGTTAGTGTCACCTTGAATCCTATAAATGGCTCCATTATGAGGGGATTTAACTCATTGGTAGGCATAAGAAGTAATGAATCTCATATGGGGAGTCCACGACCTACCAAGAAAGATGTTATACGTAAGGGGAAAGTTAAAAATCATCACCTTCATGCAAATAATGATATGTGGGATGGTAATGGGAAGCCACACACAACCTAGAGGAGGCATTTGCCTTCTATCATAACTTTGGTAGGTGTTGTGTGTAGAATTGAGATTATATTATGAATATCTAAGGGTCTTAATGAATTTGAGAGAGATAATGCAGGTGCCAGAACCCTCATCAATCAATGCATGCTTAACTTGGATATCACCTATTTTAACACTAATGAATAAGGGAGGATCATCCACATGAAGTAGAATCTCGTTGGGAATGATAAAAGCTATGGGAAATTTTAAGGTAAGAAAAGTGTCTATAGTTTCATCAATGTTGATAGACATCTCTTCACATTGTTGTAATATATTATCCCTGGATCCAGATAAGGCTTCTTCTCATCTTGATAGAGGAGGATGAGGGACATTCATCTTGAATAATAGTTACATAAGACAGTTTCTATGATGTGGAAAAGTCCTTATAAGCTTGATGAATATAATTTGGGATGGGATATTAGTGAGTTCCATGATGGGATCCCACTCATCATAACCCATAAGAAGTTTGTTAGATATAGGTGCATAATGATTAAGGAGGTCCTTGGGAGGAGGAACTGAAGTGCATCGGAATTTATGTTGATAAGAAGAAGAAGTCTTAGAACAAGGTTGTAAATCATGTTGTGATGATGAAGTAGTTGATTCAAGTTGATTTTGAGAATTGGTAGAAGAAGTGTTAGTAGAAATTTGAGTATCATTAGTGTTAAAATATGATGGAAGAGTGGTAGAAATAGAATGGGAAGTGTTATCCAGGGGATAATCAGAAATTGAATCATCAAAATTAATAAGGTCATCTTTCCCCAACTCATTTAAATGAGATGGAGATGAATCTTGGATAACATGATATTTTCTAGGTGGAGTGTAGATAGGTTGGGAATAGATAAAACCAACCACCCTTTGCATATTAGTCATGTTAACCACATTATCTTTAGAAGTGGATTCAACAAGACTTTATACATTATTGGTGGAAGGGGTAGGTTTGTCTTGATTGTCTTGAATATGTTGATAATTAGGAAGAGGGTATTTG
The DNA here is from genome assembly GCA_037957365.1 of Torreya grandis. NCBI lineage: Eukaryota > Viridiplantae > Streptophyta > Pinopsida > Cupressales > Taxaceae > Torreya > Torreya grandis. The sequence goes on from JARHVA010001621.1 coordinate 986,129, forward strand.
CAAATAGACAAATGAGCATTGACTTGATTCAAGGCTTGAGTTTTATCATGTGATTTATAATCAATACAAGCAATTTCATAAGATTGTTGACACTTTAAAATGATAGAGTCATGATCAAAATTAGGACCAAGAAGGAAGTCCATAGTTAAATTATGAAGTTGTCTACAAGTCTCATGAGAATGACCCCAACTAGCGTGAAACTAAGAAAACTTGTTAGGATTATACTAGGATTTCATAAGATGAGTAGGGTCAAGATATCTTGGAAGAGGCCTAGGTAGACACTTAAATAAATTTAGCTAAGGATAGAGGTTTATGAAAATTAATGTTGTTTAGTGATGATAAGTGAGGATTGGTATATTATTGATAAGGAGGAGATGGTTTTGATGAAGGGGTAGGAAGGACAACTTGAACATTATGAATGGTGTCATAAGAATCTATAAAACCATCATTGGTAACTTTGCAATTTTTATTCTTAAGTAAGAGACGAGGACCCATAGAAGGTTGGGGTGGCTTGAATTTATGCATAAGGAAATTTTGTCATTTAGCTTGGTTAATAGCCTCCTCCAATGTATGTGGAGAGAGAGTGTGGACCTGATATTGAAGTTTAAGAAAAAGAGAATTGGTAAAGAGATGGAAAAGATTATCATCAGCCATGTTATGTTCACATTTGTTTGACAAAGTTTTCCACCTTTTAACAAAGGCTTGAGCAATTTTGTTTCTGAGTTGTTTACAATTTATGAAGTGGGCCAAAGTGTTTCTAGGAAGATCACTAGTTTGGAATTATTAAACTAAAGCATTCACTAAATCTTCCAAACTAGTAATGGAATGAGTTCTAAGTTGGTTGTACCAATCCAAGGCATCACCTATGAGAGTTTTGGCTAAGAGTTTGGTAGTGGTGAAGGTGTTCAATTTGACCCAATCCTTATAACTATTTTGAAATGTTTTAGGATGAAGGGTGGGATTAGTTGATCCATTATAAGAAATTGTAGGTGTGATACCTCCTATATCAATATTGACAATTTGAGTAGTGAGAGGTTCATTTTAGAGATGCTTAATGGTTTTGTTGACCAAAGGAGGTTGAGGAATGAGATTGCCTTAAGAATATCAAAGAGGATGAGGGGGAACATTCCAATTATGTGTGCCCCAAGCCATTGGTTGAGGATGATATTGAAGATGAAGAAGGTGGTTTTGTATTCTTGTCATTTGATTTATGTTATGAGCTTGAAAGGTATGCATTTGATTGAGTGTTTATAACAATAGTTGATGTGTTTGATTAGCATTTTTGGAAGTATTAGAGCTGGTATTACTAGTTTGGGTACCACTATTGGTGTTGATAGGAGCTTGAAAGGAAATATGAGAATGTAAGGCACTAGTGGCAAAATTTGCTTGTGTAGCAAAAGAAGGACTAGTGAATGGTTGAGAAGAAAAAGCACTAGTAACATGATTACCTTGGGTATTAAATAATGCACTAGTGAACATATTAAGGATAGTGGATATTATGAGAGGCCCACTAGATGTATAGCCTACCATGTTAGTGGATTTACTAGGCATGGAGGTAGAAGAAATTAGAGAAGAAGAGGTCATGGTATGAGAAGGGGTCATAATCAAAGGAAGAGGCTGAGAATCAAAGTGGTACCCCAAAATCCAGTTGAGAATGTAAGAGCAGGTGAATGAGGCTCTTCAAATTGACCACTAATCATAAGATTATAAATGATAGAAGGGTCTTTTCCTTAATGTTGAGGAAATTTAAAGATAAAGAAGAGCATTTTAGGGGTATACTCTAATTTGGGTTGGTCTTCTAATGAGAAAAGAGGATTATGCTACGAAGAGGTATATGAAGGGTCCCATAGTTCATTATATGAGTGTCAATATGAATGTTATTAGAATCCAAGAGAGAATCCCTACTCTATCTATGGGAGACTCTATAAGGGTTGGTAAAATTCATCATGTCTATTGATTGCAACTCAGTATTGTCATTAAGTAAAAAGTCTATGATGAAGAGAAGGAAAGAGAGATGAGAAAGCAAGGAAATACAAAATGATAAAAATAGTATAGGGTCAATTGGGTCAACCTACCATAAAAATAGAGTCTATAAATAGTATAGGGTCTATTGGATCGATCCCATATAGTGAATAGAGATTGGAGTAAGATACAAGGTCGATTGGGTCAACCTAGTACAATAGAAAAGGAAAATTAAGAAACTTGTAATGGATTTTGAACTAAAACAAGATAACTTTTGCAAGTAATTTAGAAAAGAAATGACAAAAAGGAAATAAATAGTCAATTAGAGTAATGCTATCTAATCTAATTGAGGCACACAACACAAAATCTTACACCAATGATGACTAATTCAAGTTTTTACAATATAAAATACACTTGAGCAAAGAGCAAACAATCAACTTGGAAAGTAAATAGCTAATTAATGGGTCAAACTGAATGTTTATTAGAATATTAAGATATGATTTTAAATGTGATGGGAAGTTGGCTGTAAACAAGGAACTATAATGGAAATATAAGGATGGTTTTTGTTAGTTTGGGTTGAAAGGGATTGTAGTGGCAATGATACAGGCTTGGTATTGGGGCCTACCCCTTCACTTCACATAGTGTAGTGATAAGGGTGTTAGGTATTTATCTAGAATATACCATTAACCACACTTTATACTTGACTAGAGTATCAAGTTGGCTTCCCCCTTGGTGATGAAATACAAGTAAGTTGGCCTTGGATAGATAAATGTTAAAATGCTTGTTTATATTTTGTGATTTGGTCATGTATGCATAAAATAGACAATAGTGAAACTAAATGATTAATTAAAAACCACCTAATTGAGCTATGTGATCTATTCTAAACATGCAAGCAATAAGAAAATAAAATGTGAGCTAATTAATATCATATAAGGTTAAATCCAACTTTAAAATAAGGTACAATGTTGATATAGTCAATAATGTATGCACAAAATATAGAACAGAGTCGACAGGGTCAAACCTGTATTGTGGAAGCAAGGTCTGAAAATGAATAGGGTCGATAGAGTCTACCCAATTATCTAAACAACATAGAACATAGAATTAGGTCAACAGGGTTGATCCAGTTGACTATGCAGGGTCAGTTTTAAAGACTACAAACTGTAAAAGGAAAGAATTTAAAGAAAGAGACAAAGAGATAAAAAGGAACCTTGGTAGATCAAAGATGCAAAGAATGAAGATTGCTATTCAATAACCTTGATATATGCTTGCAAATTTTGTTAACTGGGTTGATTGGGTAGATAAAGCTTTGTAAAAACTTAATGTCGAGTGCCTAAAATGTACAGGGTTGATTGGGTTGACCTAGTAGTCTGGACTAGATGTCTAAAAAGCTAAAAACTTTATTGGGTCGATCTAGTATCCCGTACCTGAGATCCTGTGCATAGAAGTTAGATAATGGGTTAATAGAGTCAATCTAGTATGGCAAATATATGATAAAAATAATGATGAAAGAATGAAAGAAATGGAATAAGGTGAACAAATTCTATAAGGGTTAGTTTATGTTGGGTTTGCCAGAATGTATGTAATAAAAAATGAATCATGTTTATAAATCAATCCTGTTTCATCAAAGATAGGGCATACCTACACTTTTGATTGGGAAAACATATGTTAAGCAGGCCCATGACCAATATGGGGATCTGATAGACCTGATTAGGGGATCACTTGTCATAATACACCTTGTTACCAAGGGTTCCAAATCCTACAGTCCAACACAATCATGCAACAACCCTAAAAGAGTCCTAGGTTTAATGTTCACTCTATTCTAATAAACAAGGAAGTAAATCTAATCTAGTGCTTACCAAAGCTTGTGTCATAAAGTGGGGGTTAGAAATCAAACAAACTAAACTAAACATGCATAGAAGACATGTACTCACATCAATGCATACATTTTCCTAATGTATGGGAGAGAAGAACAACTACATTATCTATTTACTCTTACAAAGGAGAAATAAAGTTAGGAATACTTACCTTGAAGATGAACCCATCGAGCCTCAATCTCTCCCTTGGCCAAGGTGATTTACAAGAGATTGTTGTGGTATGTAAAGATAACAATGACAAATTAGATCTAGGCTACACAACCTATCTATGCATCTAAAAAAATTCTCCATAAGACAAGATCTGTATCTCTAAAGAAAGTATGGAACCCTAAGTTTTATTCCTCAAGTAGAATGGTCAATAACTAGATGTTCATTCACACATATTATTATTCAATTCTCTATTCTCAAATGGTTGGAAATAAACTTGTATATATAGGTGGATCTTTCCCTAGATCCTTCTAAATATGCTAGCTATATAGGGTCGACCCAATCAGCCCTATATGTTTAAAAGAGATAATTCACTAGGTCCCAAGCTAGGTCAATTGAAGGGCTAATAAAACTCCAAGTGAAAAATATTCATAAATAGTATAGGGTCGACCCTATTGACCCTATACAGTAATCAAAGGCTAAGAATTGTACAAGGTTGACATAGTCAACCTAGTACAATCAACTGGTGAAAGGGGGTCAAGGTAAGAACACGGAGTATAAATCATGCCAAATAACTAGAATGGGTACAATTGAGAAGAATAATCTTAGGGTAAATGGTTTTAGGAGACAAGTGTGTAGATGGTAAGTGGCAAAAGAGACAAAAATATTATGAAGCACCAATGGTTTGCCCACCCTTTTCCCAATGCACCCCTTTAGGCATACACTCTGAGATATTGAGACTCAATGGGTTCCTATAAGATACAAAGTGTCAGTAATCGATATAAGTTTGAAAATATTGTGCATATACACTGCCTACATAACCAATACTCTATAAGAGGGACTCAGACTCATGTAATTCTCCCCTATGTGTTGGATTGTGTGTGAAACATACATTATGTGTAATAATGACCTAGATTGTAACTTGGAAAATATAGCTCTTGGGGTGATCCTTCATTACCTCAGACCTGTGGATGTCATGTACCTATGATTAATATGGAAATAAGAATAAATAGGGAAGTTTTGCTTAATTTAATGCTCTTTAAATGCCATTTGGTTTGATTGTTAGGTGAGGAATGAATGAGAGTTGATCTTTATTTATATCAATCCATTTAGAGTAATAACTCGCATTAAAGCACTTAGATTGACCATTAAAATATGTTTCATTTGCAAATTAGATGACTTTAGGGAACTAGACGCTTGCGTCAGGGAAGGGCAATAATATCAACATTATTATCTATCTTGGACTTAAGTGTAGTGAAATAGGTACAAGATCAAAACTTACAGAGGTGTAAAATAAGTATATTTTAAACATTTTGGGAAAGATAGAATGTCTATGTCATCAATTTAAGACTTGTCAAACTAATATATAGGCCAAGGGGCATAAGATAAAATAGATTCAAGGCTTGTGAAATCAAAGACAGTGTAGAACTAAGAGAAATAACCAAGGTATGAGTTTGCCAAGTGTACAAGACTAAGGTGTGTTGGGTGAATATTTTGTCATCAATTGACTGATGACAAAATGGTTATATCAACCATAGCATAAGGAGATTTATATGATAAAATGGATGTGGTGACCACAGCCAAAATGAGACAAATCTCTTCTCTTAGCAAGGAGAGGTTCCCTATAACTATAGAATACTAATATAAGCTGAAAATAGACACAGGGGTGAAATCATACCATCCATATCTCTTTTTTTAGAGATGATGTTCAAAAAATATAGGAAAATTTTGGTGTAACTACTAAAGGCACTTCTCTTCTTTCAGAAATGATATTTAGCAAACAACAAGAATTCTTCTTGGGTAGAAACTATAACCATAAGAAACCCATGAAAACACAAAGTCTTTCGTTACTTCTCCCACTTATTAGGACAAAGAAACCATAGAATGAAGTGTAGCCCAAAGTCTCCACCTAAAACTACAATAGAGTAAAAGATTACGAAGGATAAGGGGAGCTCAAAGTCTCTCAAAAATCCTTTACACAAAACACAGAGTGAAGACAATTATGGTAGCACAAAGTCTCCCACAGTTGGCTTCAGGACATCTTCCAGCTTATTTCGACTTGTTCTACTTATTTAATTAAATGGACAAGACTGTATTTAGAAAAAGACATAAAAATAATTTCCTAGATAACACAAGTTATTTCAACACAAAGTCTGAAAGGTCACTTTCTTTCTCATTCACTTAACAAAATATGATTAACAGTTTGAGCTCAAAGTCTCAGGAATGCCTTTCAATTTGGGTAGAGCTTCACTTCTAATATTAAAGAGATCCTCCTTGGCCACTAAATGAGAGATTACAATATATAGCATTCAAAGGAAGACTTGGGTGCTTGTTTTCATGAAAATGGCCCATGCTACGTTGAATGCATTGGAAATTCTATGAAGGGGCCATGTTGGAACAGGTCATAGATCTTAACTTTGGCATTATAAATAATCTCAAATGTTTCCTCCTAAGCATGGGTTGCCTGGTCTTCTTTATGATGCTTACACAGCTATCCATTCACCTTTACTTAATGAAAAAAATAGGTCATGCCATTGAATGTGTTCTCTGAGGTCCACCTAATGAACTATTCCACTTACTAGAATAACTCTTCTACAGATATTTCTAGATTTTTTGTAGTCATTACCTCTTTCCTTGCCACATTTTGTCTCTTCCTGGTGATCTGAGCTCTCGGGGCTATCTTTTTGCTTTTAGCTGGCACCTTTGGCTCCTTTCTTGGCTAGTCGCTGAGTTTGTTCTCAGGTCTTTTGAAAATTAACGATTATTCCATTACCATATATTTGACATCCATGGGGACATCATCGATCGCTTGAACCTCTTTAAACCTTAAACCTTGAACTCTTTTGGTTCAATGGTTCAATGGTTCAACATTTTAATGATTCAATGTTTTATAAGGGGCCACGTTTACTTAGTTTTCTTTTATGCGCTCAAGGCGTTGTTGAACCAATTCTTTGAATCATTTAGTTGAACCTTTTTCTAGAATCTTCCACTTCATCCATTCTCTTGAAGATTCTGCTTGAACTTTGAACTTTTGAACCTTTGAACTCATTGAACCTTTGAACTCGTTGAAGGCAGGGTTCAATGGTTTAATGGTTCATTATTACTCTTTGGATCCTTTTATTCTTTAAATCTGTTGAACTCGTTGAACTTTTGAAACTTTGAACCTTTTAAAGTTCAAGGTTCAACGGTTCATTATAACTCTTTGAATCATTTTATTCCTTAAGTCCATTGAGTCTTTTGATTGAACCTCAGCGTTGAACTATCCTCAAAACACTTAGGAAATGCCTTAAGTATTTTGAACTTCCCTTTGAGAAAGCCCTCCTATTGAACCTATGATTTCCTTAGCTAAAAAGGCTTGAGTGTTTGAAAAACTTAACTGCTTAGAACATTTTTTGATAAAGAAAGAGAACATTTTGGCCTGTAGGACTAAAATGATCAACATGTTCTCCACAAAAACAAGTGATGGATTTTGGGAACATCTAACACTAGTTGGGGAACTTCCATCGATTGAAATTTTGAAACAATCAAAGGAAGTAGAAACCAGAATCTTAGTTCCTTCATCTATGCCATTGAGCTACAGAGTCATGCTTACCCAAAAAGAAAGGTGCCAAAAATAAATGAATAACACAAAACAAAGAAATACTATATATATGTACAATTAGACTTATCTGATACTTCAAGGATTGAAGTGCTTTAGATGCTAACCACTGTGAGGTAGTGCAAATAGCGTTCCATCTTGATATTTTAGCAAGAAACTATTTTCACCATTTAATCGATGAATGGCAAATAGACCTCTCCATAAGGAATCCAATTTTCCATGCATTCCTTTTGGTTCTCTCCTCTTGTCCCATAACAAGACTTGATCTCTAATCTAAAAATCATGAATCCTTGCTTTCTGGTCGAAGAGTTTCTTTATCAGACTTTGATGTGCAACAATACAATCCACCACCATAGTTCATTGTTCATTTAATTCATTCAAGCACATGATTCTCTTGTCGATGAAACTTTCAAAAGTTGAATCTTCTACTGCCTTTGCCAACTTCAATGCTGATAATTCCAAGGTGATTGGTATATCTGCATTTAAACTATACAGGAGTTGGAATGGGGACATAACTATCCCCCTTTTAGGTGTAATATTGTCTACCCATAAGATGTTAAGCAATGCTTTATGCCAGGTTCTCTGATTGTTATCTACCAGCTTCTTGATAATGGTCACCAAGTTCTTGTTGCTTGATTCTATTTGACCGTTTCCTTGTGGATAATAGTCAGAAGAGTGGGAGAGGATAATCCCATAATAGTAGTAGAACTAGGTAACTTCATGAGAAGAGAAACAGGCTGCATTGTTTGTTACAATCTTGGTTGGGACTCTAAATTTGGAAATAATATTTTTCTTGAGGAAATTACATACCACTTTTGAAGTAACATGCTTGAATAGAATGGCTTCCACCCACTTGGTAAAATAATCTTTGGCTATGGGAATATAGTCATGTCCAACACTAGAAGATGGGTTTACAATGCTAATGAAATCAATTCCCCATTACTGAAAAGGCTCTTTAATTACCACAAGCTTGAGAGGTAGCGTGTCTAACTTAGGTTTCCCAATGAACTGTTGACATAACTCGGATTTATGCACCCAAGTGTATGAATCTCAAAATAGAGTAGGCCAATAGTACCTAGCTCGTAGAATCTTATGGGTAGTCACGGGTGCAGAAAAATGTCCTCCACAAGCCAAATTATGGAAGGACTCCAAAAGTTTTCTCTCTTACACTTTATCCATGTAGTGAAGGAATATCCCATCAAGGTTCCTCTTTGACAAACCATTATCTCACAGGATAAAGTTGGCATCTTTCAAATTAACAGTCCTCTATTCTTTACGAGATAGGTGAGTAAGACACTCACCATAGGTAAGAAAATGAACAATATTTGAATACCACTCATTTGTAGTGGTGACAAACATAACTATAGGCATGCTTTCAACCTCTATTTCTTCATGCCCTACTTATTTTAGTATGTTATCAGCAATTAATTGGTAGAGACCTTTTCTCCGCACAAGCTTCATAGGTTTGATAACAAGATCAAACTCCTAGATTTTGGCAATCAAATTTCCCCTTTTAGTTCTAAACTCTTATTGAGTTAGAATGGACTTTACTATTATATCAGGAACCAGAGCAACAATGTGTGAGTTCAGGATGTAAAAATATAAGTGTTTTACCACCTTTACCACATCATAAGCATGCTTCTCCATGTTTGAATACTTTAGCTCATGAGCTTTGAGAGGACAACTCATGAAAGATATGGGGGAATCCACACCTTCTTTGTTTTTCTAAACCAAAATGGTTGAAAGCATGTGTTCAGAGGCATAGCTATATATTACAAAGTCTTTGGTGTAATCATGACAAACTAGGATTGGGGCATGGGTGATAGCTTCCTTGATATCTTGAAATGCTAACTTGCCTTCTTCAGTCCAGCTGAAAGTAGCTTTACCCTTCATCATATGGACAATGTGGCGAGTCTTCTCTATGAATTTAGGAATGAACCTTTGTAGAAAATTCACCTTTCCAAAGAAAGAATGAACTGCGGTCTTGCTGACAGGAAGAGCAAGCTCTTAGATGGATTTGACTCTTTCTAGGTCGATCTTTATGCCTTCTTAGGACACAGTGTGACCAAGAAGTTTACCTTTTGTAACCTCAAAAATTGATTTCTTAAGATTAAGAAAAATACCATTTTGCCAACATCGTTCCAACACTTATTGTAGATGATGCACATGATCAGGATGATGTTTAGAAAAGACAATTAGGTCATCCAGATATACCACAATGAACTTCCCCATTTCATTTCTAAAAGCAAGGTCCATCACTCTTTAGAAGGTGGCACCAGCATTGATCAAGCCAAAAGGTATTCTATGATATGTGAAGGTGCCCCAAGGTGTAGTAAAAGTGGTCTTATGTTGGTTTGTTTCACCAAATTCCACTTGATTAAATCCTGAAAAACCATCTAACATTGATAACATCTCTATGCCAATCACTGTCTACAGCAGCTGATCCATGATGGGTAGGGGATAGTTGTCTTTTAAAGATGACTGATTCAAATTTATGAAATCAACACATAGGTAAATTTCTCTATTCTTCTTTCTTATAGGGACTATGTTCACAATCCAGGTAGAATGATGGATTAGGAAAATAATTTTTGCATTCAACATTTTTTGTATCTCAGAAAGAATAGTGCCTGATATCCTGGGGTTGTACTACCTTTATTTCTACTTGTGAGGCAATGACCTAATCTTGAGAGAAATTTTGTGCTAAATTTCTTCAAGCATGAGAGATTTTAGATAATCATAAGAGTATGCCAAAACATCAATGTAATGGTGAAGTAGGGTAATGAATTTGAGTTTTTCATCAGGATTGCAACAATTCTCAATGATGACCATTTTGGGATTATCTTCTATACTCAAATTTATTTGATCAAAATTTTTAGAGGATTTTGAGTCCATTTGTGGCTTCTTGATACACCTATCATGCTTATTGAATAACTTCTCAAGAGAAACTAATCCTTTGGAAATTTTATTCCCTTTGAGCTGAAAGAACTTTTTGCCAGTTTTTAAATTTGTTTCAGGAGCTAATTCCCACTATGGAGATTCACTACCTTCAAAATGAAGCTTCTCAAAGCTGTCTGTCTGTTCTAACAAAGTAATGATTTGGTTTTCACCATTAAATACCTATCAATGGATAGTATTATTTGGTACACTTGGTCAAAAGACCAACTCAATAGTGTACTTATACTCTTTGAAATCTTGGTGAGGAACCATGAGAGTTGCAGAGACGGCCAAAGAATCTGCTTGATTATTGAATTCTCTGGGCATGACAAAAATACTAAAAGCATCAAAACTTTCAAGACTATCCCACACTAAATTTTGATAATATTGCAATCTTTCATTTTTAGTTTGATATAGATTTCTCACTTGACAAACCACCAGCTCAACATCTCCCCAGGCATGGATAAGTTTGACGCCTTTAGCTTGAGCGACCTTTAATTCGAGTAATAGAAATTCATACTCGATGGTGTTGTTAGTGTTGCTGAACTAGAACTTGTATGAGTAGAGAAAAATATCACTTTGAGGAGATATAAAAATAACTCTAGTTCCAAAACTAGTAGAAGAATTGCTACCATCAAATTCAAGAATTCAAATATCATTAGAATCTGATCTTCTATCAATTTTTTTCACTAGGGAGGGAAGATTTTTTTTATCTGTATTGCACCCTACCAATTCTTCTGATGTCTTGTTTGAATTTTTTTGATTATCACCTAGTAAACTTTCATCTGTTGAAATAGAAACATCTTTAATAGACAAAAAGTAATTACCCATGCCTGAAGATTCAAACACAATTTGAGCTTTAGGGGTTGATGTTTGGGTGACAATGTATTTCAACTCCTTCTCAATAAGTAGCCTTTGCATGACACCCTTGACAGGGATGCTCACCTTAGACAGGTCTATGCTCAACTCTCCACCAACATCCTTGTAAAAATTTTGGCCAAGCAGAATGCCGTAGGAGGCTGAACGTCGGCCACCACGACTGTCATTTTAATCCTCTTTTTTGGGAAGGCTGTGAATGAAAATTGGGCATCTTTGATCTATCCCAAAAGTGGCACTTTTTTATTTTTTATGGAGAAATATCTCCTAAAATTTTTAGTCAGTGTGAGCTCGAGAGAGTCTGCCACCTTGGTGGGCATCGCATTGTCAGAGGTGCCAAAATTTTTAATGCAGTTGTTCAGCTTATGACAATTTATCAGTAGGGAAACATAGAAAGGTTCTATCTTCTTAGGGGAAATAGGAGGAGTAATGACAAGATGATTTTAGGTAGATGTGTTCTTTGGGGGTTCATGAGTTACCTTCGAAACATCTTGTCCTATAGGGACGATTTTATTCTTGATGCACTCAACTAGCCTATCTAACTGCTCAGGGTTGGCCTGTAAGTATTCAAATTTAGACATTTGAATTTTGGTCTTCCTAGTATGGTCAATTATATCAAATGATTGAAAAGAACTAGGGATAAAAGAAGGAAGTCCATCATTCTGGGTTTTATTGGGTGTGGTATTGGTTTGAGAAATCTAAGCAGAAGGTGTAGGATGGTTTGAGGTACTTACTTTTTTATTGATCACCGGGTCCTTTGATTGGAAAGGCAGAGAAGTCCCTTGTTTATCAACTAAAATTACTGGTCAAGATTTTTCCCCCTTTTTCCTCTTATCAGCTTGTTGAGTTGACTAGTTTTGGGACCTGGTAAATATAGCGTATGATCCATCAAACACTTCTCCTTTACTTTTCGCTTCATCCTGATAATTCAGGAAACTAATGTTGGAGTCACTAGCTAATTCTTCTTCACCTTCTGAAATGAGATCAACATCATCTTCTTGATTTAACTTAGGTTGGAAAGAGAAATCATGTTCAGCTTCATGATAATGAACTGCTGAGTTAGCTGGTGCTGCTTCAATGGCAAGCTTCCCTGGTGGGGGAGGAAGGTGATTTGGTTGCCCTTAATTTTTGGAAGCATTACCTTGATATGACTGATTTGAAAACATCTTCCTTGGTATATCTCGATAATAAGGAGGAGTAGACATCCCCTAGGTCATTTTTTTTTAGGGATAGCAATTCATTTGCTAGCTTTTGCACCATAAGATTAGTGGTACATGCAGAGAAATTTTTAGAAGATGAAGAAGATTTATTTCTATTAGGATCTCTTCTTATTTTTTCTACCAAGATAAGATCATCTTCAACCTCAGTGGCCAAAATTTGAGCTACAGTAAGATCTATGTGGCCATCCTACCTCAATAGAAAACTCACTTCAGGAAGCTGAGAATTGATGAAGAAGCATTTAAGATTTTTAGGTGTCAGCTGATTAATTGTAGGAATCCTATTCCTCAGCTTATCAAATTTAGAAATTAAGTCTCGCATAGGTTCCTGAGGCTCCTTCTTCATTTATGCAAGCTGAACTAATAGGGAATGTGCATCTTTTGTTGGTTTGAATCTAGCCTCAAACTTAGTCTTGAGAGTGTTTTAGTGAGTCATAGTTTGTGCTTGCAGATGATAAAACCAGTCTACAATAATACCTTATAATGTTTTCACAAATAGTCTGACTGCTATGTCTTCATATTCAATGCCTATCACACCACAGGTTATGCAAAAGGCTACAATATGTTCATTAGGATGACCTCTCCCATCACCATAAAACTTGGGAAAATTATTTTTTGAACTACGAGGTAGTTTATGTAAAGGTGGGGTTAGATTCAGAGGAATGAAAGTATTACCCCAAGGGCCTTGAGCTGCCATGATATGACTATTGAAAGGAGGAATAACAAATCTCTGTGAGATATGTATAGACAAAGCTCTACTAGCAGAGGAAAGAGAATCTTTGCCTAGTATTGGGGACCTGACATTTGTAGGAGAAAAACTCCTAGTTCGCTAAAGGCAAGATGGTGGAGGAAAAAGATCAAAATTAATCAGCTTCACCAACTCAAATACAGGGTCAACAATACCTTGAGCTCTCTAGCTTTGTGTATACGATGGATCAGCTAGAGTGTGAAATGGAAATGGAAAAGAACTAGAACTACTTCAATTTGAAGCTTGAGGCTTGAAACTACGCATTCTTCCTCAGTGGAGTCACAAAAAATTGTTGGGTGAATATTTTGTCATCAACTGGCTGATGGCAAAATGGTTATATCAACCACATCATAAAGAGATTTATATGATAAAATAGATGTGGTGACCATAACTAGAATGAGACAAATCTCTCCTCTCAGCAAGGGGAGGTTCCCTATAACTATAAAATACTAATATAAGCTAAAAATAGACACAAGGGTGAAATCATACCATTTATATCTCTTTTTTTAGAGATGATGTTCACAAAATAGAAGAGAAATGATATTCAACGAACAATAAGAATTCTTCTTGGGTAGTAACTGTAACTACAAAAAACCTATGAAAACACAATGTCTTTCGTTGCTTTTCCCTCTGATTAGGATAAAGATTTATAGAATGAAGTGTAGCCCAAAGTCTCCACCTAAAATTACAACAGAGTAAAAGATTACGAAAGATAAGGGGAGCTCAAAGTCTCTCCAGTATCCTTTACACAAAACACAGACTAAAGATAATTATGGTAGTACAAAGTCTCCCACAATTGGCTTCAAGACATCTTCCAGCTTATTTCCACTTGTTCTACTTATTTAATTAAATGGACAAGACTGTATTTAGAAAAAAGACATAAGAATGATTTCCTAGATAACACAAGCTATTTCAACACAAAGTCTGAAAGGTCACTTGCTTTCTCATTCACTTAATAAAATATGATTAATAGTCTGAGCTGAAAGTCTCAAGAATGCCTTTCAATTTGGGTAGAGCTTCACTTCTAATAACAAAGAGATCCCCCTTGGCCACTAAATGAGCTATTACAATATATAACATTCAAAAGAAGACTTGGGTGCTTGTTTTCATGAAAATGGCCCATGCTGCATTGAATGCATTGGAAATTCTGTGAAGGGGCCATGGTAGAAAAGGTCATTGGCCTTAACTTTGGCATTCTAAATCATCTCAAATGTCTCCTCCTAATCATGGGTTGCCTGGTCTTCTTTATGATGCTTACACGACTGTCTATTCGCCTTTACTTAATGAAGAAAAATAGGCCGTACCATTGAATTTTTATGTTCTTTGAGGTCCACTTATTAGAATAACTCTTCTACAGATATTTTTGGATTTTTTGTAGTCATTCCCTCTTTCCTTGCAATGTTTTGTCTCTTCCTAGTGATCTGAGCTCTTGAGGCTATCTTCTCACTTTCAGCTGGCACCTTTAGCTCCTTTCTTAACTGGTCACTGAGTTTATTCTCAGGGCTTTTAACAATTAATGGTTATTCCATTACCCTAAATTTGACATCTACAGGGACATCGTCAGTTACTTGAACCTCTTTGAACTTTGAACCTTGAAATATTTTGGTTCAATGGTTCAATGGTTCAATGATTCAATGTTTTGTAAAGGGCCATGTTCACTTAGGTTTTTTTTGTGTGCTCAAGGCATTGTTGAACCAATTATTTGAACCTTTTTCTATAATCTTTTGCTTCATCCATTCACTTGAAACTTCCGCTCGAACTTTGAACTTTTAAACCTTTAAACTCATTGAACCTTTGAACTCATTGAAGGCAGGATTTAATGGTTTAATGGTTTATTCTTACTCTTTGGATCATTTTATTCTTTAAGTCCGTTGAACTCGTTGAACCTTTCGAAGTTAAAGGTTCAACGGTTCATTCTAACTCTTTGAATCCTTTTATTACTTAAGTCCATTGAGTCTTTTGATTGAGCCTCAGCATTGAACCATCCTCAAAACACTTAGGAAATGCCTTAAGTATTTTTAACTTCCCTTTGAGAAAGCCCGCCTATTGAACCTATGATTTCCTTAGCTGAAAAGGCTTGAGTGTTTGAAAAACTTAACTACTTAGAACATTTTTTGATAAATAAAGAGAGCATTTTGGCCTACAGGACTAAAATGATCGACATGTTATCCACAAAAACAAGTGAAATTTTTTGGGAACAATAAAGTGTTACATAATAAAAAAATGTTATCTACATTTCCCCGCTTTAGTCTAGTAATCAAATTTCTAGTTTAAAGGAAATAAATAAGTACTTGGGTGTGTATGCACACCTTATATTTTCTTGAGTTGAATTTGATTACTTTTATTGGTGACTAACCTACAACCAAGATCATGTTACAATGCAAAATTTGTGCCTATAATATGGGTTGAAATTACTTGAAATAGATTGAAATGAAAGAGCAAGGTTTAGGAGTACACATGTGTGTCAATGTAATCGCCTTGCTTATTGGCAAGTTATTTTGCAAAAGTTGTATCATTGTAAGGCTTTAAAACTTAGATTAGGATAAATATAGATAAATATTTAAAGTTCACATATCCAAAGAGATAAATAAATAGATAGAGAGAGATAGAGATAGGAAGGCACATGGCCCTAACTTTGGATCACAAGTGATTTGCCACATGGTAGTTGAGATTAGCTCAACCATGCAAGCGAATGATACTTATAACCTAGTGAAGATGGATGATCAAGTCCAACCTAAAAACTTGGAAATATTGAGTGATTTGATCACCTCAACCATACCAAAAGGTGAACCAATTAATGTAGTAGATTGGCTCAATATGGTCCATAAAAGTTTGTAGGGTATCAGTACATGTAATGGTTTTGAAGTATGAAATTGATTTGGATTTTTTAATATTAGGCACATGTTACATAACATATTCAACTTAGATATGTCTCATGTTGAAAATATGTATATAAATAGTACCAATATATATAGTTATGTCACAACTATGAATCTGAATCATAATTATGTGCATTACCTAATTTGGATAACTATTTAAGTGTGCAGGACATGATTTCAAAGCATGTCCCCACTACATATGGAGAAATATGAAACTAATATAAGGAACAATGTGGAGGACATATTTCCAAAACATTCTCCCACTATAAACTAGAGATGTTGAATACTGAATAGGTGTGAAGAACATGCTTCTAAAGCATGCCCCCACTGAATTTGTAAACTGATATAAGTACCATATACTGAATAAATGTATAGAAAATGTTTCCTAAACATGCCCCCAATGAATCTAAAAATTGTGAATGTGTGAGATTCATGCCCATATGACATGCCCCCACCGAATCTATAAATTGATATAAGTACCAAATACTGAATGAGTGTGGAGAACATATTTCCAAAACATGCCCCCACTAAATCTGAGAACTGTGCCAAGTGTGGAGATCATGCCTCTATGAAATGTACCCACTAATACAATCCCCATTTTATGTGAGGGAAAGATAATGACTAAAGTTACCTCACCCTCAAAAGTGTAATACAACTATATAATCTATGAATGTAACCATGTAGCATATAGAAAGAAACATGTTTAGGTAAATGTATAATTGAAGTGCATAAAAGAAATGTATGATAAATATCATGGTAATCTAGATAGTAAAAGTACAATCTCAACAAAAAAATAAGCACACACATAAAAGCACTCAAAATCAAGTCAACAAATAATGGTCCAAGGAGACCACAAACAAGGGGCATGTTCAAATACCACATAATCGAAGGGACATGACTTAGTCAAATTTTCATAAAAGCAAAGAATGGCATATTCAAATGTCCATAGTGTAGACAATGACATTATGCAAATTTAAAATAAAACATACATAGGCATGGGGGCCACAAATAAATGGTCATATTCAAATGCTCGAGCAAGTAAGACAATAACAAGATAATACACTCATAGGAGTACATAAAGGAAAGCATAAGCAACTAACATAAACATGTCATAGTAGCCCATGGATCAAATGTGTTAGGAAAAATTGTCAATTAGATAATGTATAAAGTACCCTAGATAAGATATAATCATGGATAAAGTCATGTGCAGGTACATATGTAAGCTCAAACATGATAATAAAATGTGATCATTGAATCGTATAACCTATGTATATCAAGATCAAAGTATAAAATTTTCCCAATGTGCATATGACATGAGTAGAGGGAAGGCCCAATATCTGAAATAAAAGTGTATCATGTATATGTGAATTCATGTATCACATCAAAGTAGAAGTGTGACACATATGTGTATGTAGGAGTAACTGAGTATGCCATCCATCAATATAGAAGTAACACGTGGATGTTGATTTACTTTTTAAGGTTATAGAGTGTAAGCCCTAGTTTGTTAAAGGGGTTGAGTATAATAAATCAGGGTATAAAATATGCAATAAATATAACCACTAATTTGTAATAGAATTGACCTAGTTTAAGCTTTCTAAAAATAGCAATAAATGATGTAAACAAGTACTTAGCTAGAAACTTATTGAGACCCATGATCTAGAGGTTAAAAATTAAGATAAGAGTTGATCAGGGTGTCATAAACAAGATCGAAGTGTCAAAACCCCTCCTAGATAATATCAACCTAACTAGATAATAGTGCCAAGGGTGTTAGTGTCCTCCGTTTGGTGTTATTGTCTTATGTGCATAACTACTCTAAGATTTTGGGTACACCTATATTAGAGTCTACCAAGCTTGTTTTTGTATACATGAGTTATGATTCCCTATCGGTGACCTATTTTGATTAATTTTCCATGTAAACCGTATACCTCCATGTTATTAAGGCATCTGATTGGCATAATTAGCAAAGTGTTATGTTAGTGGGGTAGGCTAAACATCCTTAACACCCTATTGTGATGAGAGTTGCCTACATATCAATAATTTGAGGAGGGATCAAGCTCGATGTATTTTTCTCCATCTAAGTGCTGGTACAAGTGCAAGTGAAGCTAGTATGGTACTAGTTTGAGTGATTTTAGTGATGATAGAGACTAGAAATCTATGTATTATGAGCTTGGGATGACTGTAGATGACTATATGTAGAAGTAGGGAAGAATAAAGATTGATAACCTTGATTATGCATAACTTATTATGAGATAGTTTATGTTATTTGCATATTATTTCCATCTCATGAATAAAGGGATACAAGTCATGTATATTTAAAATATGTCTAGGCCAACCCTAGATGGTTGTTGATTTGAAAATATATTTATTGGTGTTAAAAGGTAGGAAAAAAATAATAACACCCAAACTGGAACACTAACACCATTAGTGCTACTATACAAGTTATGGCACTAGTGTCTAGGTGGCAAAACTTGAGGCACTAGGGGATAGGATGCTAAAGTGAGGGTCTAGTACTTCTTTAGGGATGTTTAGGGATGTATGTGGCCTATATGAAGGTTAGATATGTGTCTAACTAGGCTTTAAGATAGGCATAGGGTTAAGTTGTGGATAAGTGGTCTCAAGTAACACTTTTAGCACTCAAGTGACATTTTAGATTATTACATTTACCCCCCCTTTATTCTAAAAATGTAATAAAGCAAACATATTAGGATAAAGGAAAAAAATACACCTAGACTTACCTAAGATGTGAAACCCATGAATATGGATTTGAGTGTGTGAATCATGCTCCATATCATGTCCATTAAATGAAACATGCATAGATCAATCCTTACTTAAGATATTTTAAAATCAAAAGACAAAAATGAGTAAAGAGATAAGAGAGAGGAAAGGAAAGAATACACCTCACTAGGTATGTGAACCAATGCATAAACCTAGTGAAATCTTATGTGTGCATGTAGTTAGTGATCAATTGGTGAATAAATTGGACTGAGCTAAATGGCTTATTGAATCCCCATTTATGGGTGGCTCAAGAACTCAAGCTAGCCTTAAGTCTATTGTTACCCACCCCTATTTTATATATCATGACCTATGAATAGCTTAGATTGGATTGATGGTGTGTCCAACCCTCCCATATAGGTGGCTCAAGAACTCAAGTAGACTATGACTCTATCATTACATACTCATGTGTAGTATATATATATATATATATAATTAGATTGAACAATGTAATTGGAGATGTGTAATTATAATAGGAATTGTATATTTTAGCTCTATGGCCACTCGAGAACTCTAGAATAAAAATTGGCTAAGGTACCACTTGGGTATGTAGTTAGGGACTAATCGGTAATTCTAATCACTAGAGATGGAGTAAGGCATCAAATATGGATTATGCTAGTACAAATGGTGTTTCTATTGTGCTAGTGAAAATGTTTGTATTAAGAACATAGATAATGACATGAAGTCTGCCATTCCATCTGATTAATTAGAGAAATTGTGAGCATATGGAAATAATGTGTCATGCACATGCCCCTAAATTTGACATTCATGCATATGGATTTTGGATTGAGTTAAAATAATATATATATGATTATCTAAAATTGAAACAAGAATGATCATGCTACTCATGATGCCCTCAATCTAAGCAAATTGGTATGAATCTATGCTAAATGAAAGAGTTATCAAAACTCTTCAATCAAGATCTCTCTAATGGATCACAACTATAGCCATTGATGCTTCAACATATACTCAGAAGAAACCAATTGAAAATAAAATCAATTATCATACACATATTGAGATATACAAAATATATGTAAAAGATTTAAAAAATCATAAAGAAGCATGCATACTATAAAGAAGAGCACTTGTTTATATAGGCAAGGCAAAACAATATGTAGGCTAAACTAGGTAATGTGGGACAAACGCTACATAGGACAAACCTAGCAAGCATGAGTAATAATATATTATAACACCCCCTCAAGTGAAGCTAGGGGCTAAAAATATAGGATGAAATGTGAAGCCATGTGTCCCTATGAATGCCAAACCATCTTTTCAAAGTACATGTATGTCTAGTCGCTGTAACCACCAAGTCAAAGTAGGAATGGTGCTGAATACAAAAATCACTAAACACAAAATACTACACTTTAATGTACTAGGTATAATGATGAACTTGAGAAAGAATAACTTGAACACCCTCTAATAAGATGGTGATAAGTGAGCACAAAGACTGGTGGGGATACTACACTGGTGTCACTAGTGGAGATAACACACTGGTATCACTATAAGAATCGCCAAGAAGGCCATGGAGTCAAGTACAAATCCTCATATGGGTTTTGACAAATAAAGGGCTTGAATATGATACCCATGTACAAAGGAGAAATACAAAATACACTCAAAAGTGAAAAATACATATAACTCTCATAAAGTGGAGAAAAGAGAGAAAACCCATAGGAAAAACACCCTCCTAAAAGAGAGAAAAGAAGAAAAGAGAGCTAGAAAACCCCCCAAAAATGATTTTGAAGAAGTCTACACTTTAAGTACTCACAAGTCATGATGGACATCAATCTTTACAAGTGGTCTGAATCCACTAATTGATCATAAAAACAACTGACACTAGGCTTTAACAAAATATCTTCAATCAATAAGACTATAAGTGGTGATGAAAGTAGAAAAGAGTACTGAATGTGCAAGGAATGCTCAACACCTAAGAATTAAAATGTACATCAAACTCACCCATACTACTAACTAGGTAGAGTGGAGGAAAAAAGGTCTGCATGAGTGGTCTGAATCCATTACTCGAACACTGAACAAGTTGACAATGTATATACCAGAATAACTCCATGTCATGCTAAAAGAGACTATCAAACTATCAAAAAAGATAAGTGACATTAGGATTCACTAGAATAGCACATTCAAGCTATGGGAGACTATCAACTATCAAAAAATTTGTCAAAAATATAAAAAAGGTCTCTCGAAGATGATGGCCCATGGTGGTGATGGAAGAGACAAACAATTGATAAAGTGAAAAGGTGCCCAAAATAGAGCACACAAACACATGAAGGTAGACAAGTCTAAATCAACAAACCTTCCATGGCCCTTTATAAATCAGTGTGAGTAAAATACAACCCATATACAAAAAAACACTAGATAGAAATAAGGAAGACACTAGGCTTCACCAAAATAAATCCAAATGAGGAGACTATTTATCTATCAAAAAATCCATCAATAGAGATGCTCCAAAAATAAGGGAGCGAAGAGGTATCATCATAGAAAAAGGTGAGGTGATAATAAAGGGGCCTCGAGGAGACATGACACAACTAACATTGTGTGAAAGTACTAATGCATGTTATGGGCTGATTTAAGAGTATGATAAATGGAAAAAAAAGTCATGATGTATGCAAACACATGAGAAAGGAATCAGTAGCCAAAAATAATAACCTATAAAGCACATGCAAATGGACATTAGGCTCAACCAAAAATGTGTTCAAAATAGTGTATGCATGAAGTACAATGCATGACCCATAACATATGAAACCCCATAATAGTGACAATGTACACTCAAGAATAGGACGTTGGACCCAGCCAAAAATGCATCCATGAGTGCAAAAAATTATGAAAATGTAATCCAAAAGAAGCAAGAAGGAAGTTTATGTTGCCTATAAGGGGATCTGACCTCCTATGAGACCAAACCTCACCCTATGATCTTTGACAGACAAATGAGATAAGATACATGTAAAATAAAGAATATTCCCTCAATAAATACTGACAACATAGTAAAAATGTCACCATAAACCGTAAGCACAATGCAACACATCCAATGTAAGGAGACCCCCCAAATGTATCACTTTATATTTTAGTGTGATTTATAATGTAAATAGGTCCAATGCATGGGAAATTGAAAAACATGAACTTTTGTAAAAAATGGTACTCAATTTTGAGCTACATATCAAAAGTTATTAAATAATTACATTCTCGTTGATAGGGTCTATTTAATAAAATTTGCACTAAAAGTCTTAAAAAAAGTACCATGGCTAAGGTGGACCTAGCCTTCCAACCATTCATTGGAACAAGCATGGAACCAGGTATCTTCTCAACCTAATAGAAGTCAAAAAATAACTCATCGACTTGATGTTTACAAGGATTTTCACGTCATAATATATTGATTTTGCAAAAAATAATTCATGCCAAAGGAAAGTGACCTACCCATTTATAATTCAACCTCCAAAACAACTTCCACTCATAAATAATCCCCACTTAAAGTCATTTTTAATAATGACATTAATGAAGGAAATAATTAACTTGACAACTATTAAATTGGTAAAAACTAGGAATTGCTAGAATTAGGCAAATTTGTGATCAAGACAAAATTTTAATAACTATTTTACCATTGCATGGAGATTTAACATCAAGTGGAAGATAGTGACCATCTTCACTAGTGGGTGGTGAATGAATAAGGATGAGTGCTTGGAGGAGACGGTCTACAACTACCATATGTAGCTTTATGATGAGACTATCTCGAACTAGCTGGGTGTTTTAACATGTATTCAAATTAGCTTGCTTTAAAATGACAAGGAAAACAAACACAACCATTTCCCCTTATTGGCTATTTATTTCACATTGATCAAATCACATTCTTTTATATAGTAGATATTCCCAATGACATGGATAAAGCAAAGATATTTTGGTGGGGTTCCAAAAATCTATTGTAGGTTCAAAGCAAACCAAAGGTAGACCCTAGTATTAGTTTAAAATATAAATTCAGCCAAGGATACCATAAAATATTCTAAAAACTCTATTGAATCTCCATGCAGGTTAGAATTGGAAGAGGAGGAAATATGCATCCCAAAGATAAAAGATATTGCCAAATACAATGATATGCATCTAGCAACCAAAGGAGAAGGAAACCACCCTCTACTTTCACCAATACTTTACAGTCCTATCGACCAGATCTACAACCAAAGGAGAATCTTCTAATGCCAAAGTTGAAAAAAAAGGAAAAATAGATGAAAAAGATGTAGTGTAAAAGGGTGCAGTCCAAGATGGAATGCAACTCTCTAAATGCCTCCTCTCTCTAAGCATTGACTATCTTTCATCTAAAAATAATATATGATTAAATATAACTCTAAAAAAACATGATTTCAAGAGTTTTAGGACATATTAGGGAGTAATGGCTACTAGGAGACCATAGAGCTGAGCTAAAGCCAACATTTGGCCAAGAAAATAAAACATCTACCAATATTGATGTCAAGTTAATCAAAACCCAACAAGAAAGAATAGACCATGGCAAAATCAAATATGAGGTCAAATAAGGGACAAGATGTATGACCAAATCATATTTAAAGATTTGATACTAATGCACCAAATAAATAATGTTGGTGAAAAATGTCAGATCTATAAACAAACGTGAGTAATAGCTATTAGAGGGTGGTTTTAGTACCATAAAAAAGAGTTATTAAAAATCTTCAACTAAGATCTCTCTAATGGCTCACTACCATAGCCATTAATGCTTGAACATATACTCAAAAGAAACTAATTGAAAACAAAATCAATTGTTATACACACAATGAGATATGCAAAAGATTAAAAAAAGCATAAAGAAGCATGCATTTTACAAAGAAGAGCACTTATTTATATAAGCAAGGCAAAATAATATGTAGGCTAAACTAGGCAATGTGAGACAAACCCCACATAGGACAAACCTAGAAAGCATGAGTAATAATATACTCTAACACTAAATAGAGCAAACACTGCTAATTTATAATTGAACATGTGCAAACTTGGACTGTACCTACTTTACTTTTTTGTCCAATCTAGAATTTCCTAAAATTGAGGTTATTGAATAGTAGTACAATATATAGATAGTAGTTCTAGTGACACTAATTTCCCACTTTGAGTACTAATATGCAACTGTACAAATTTATGTGTAACTAAAACTCATATCTTTGTGACTATTTCCCACTATGTTTTCCTAAAACTAATTTCTATATTTTGTCTTTTGTGTGCTAAAAACTATACTTTGAGTGCATTTAAATAGCCTAATATTTAGGACAAACCTTTATGAATGCCACCTATTTTGAGGGGAGTTATTAAACTAGTGCAAGAACTATCATCAAAATAAAAATCTCTAAAAGATGTGTGTTAGCCAGAGCACATATGATATCTATGTAATAAACAAATATAATGTGCATACATGGCATCATAATGTAAGATAATTTGAGCATAAGTTTGTAATGTATGATTCATGTTAGATCTAGCATTCACAAGGGTGTCAAGACAAATATAACAATGTAAACATGTATATGAACAAGAAATATAAGAAATAAACTGAGTAACTACCTAGGGGGTGGGGCATGATGTCCATCAAGGCACCCAAGGAGGAAGGGTAGATGCATGAGGTTCTTCATGGCATCTAAGACTAGAATGTGCAATAAGTAAGACAAGTGTCATGGCCATGATGCATACATACAAAACACATGAGGCATGCAAATTAGGTCAAGGGCCACAATATAAGGGACATAGGCACATTTCACTAAATTTGAGAAAGCAAGACATACAAGGACATGTTTAAATGTCCACATACAAAAAAAAAACAAGTTGGCATAGATCCACATAGAAGGGCATGTTTAAATGTATGCATACAAAATTAAGAACTCACACACAAGGACATGGACATATGTCCAAAGCATACATACAATGAAAGGAAGTGGCATAGAGTCATAGAATAATGACATATGCAAATGTCCTCAAATGCCTTCTAATAGAAGAAGTATAGAGTCAAAATCAAGTCTAAACTAGGAAAGCTAGAAATTACATATGCATAAACATGTGGTACATGTTTTTATAAGAGCAAAGATGTACATAAATTGAGTCTAAAGAAGCATTGATTGGCAAAGAAATCAGTGTAGTGTAGAATGGTATAACCTGGTAATCAAAACTATGTATAAGATGCCCCAAAATGGGTGAATGTGTCAAATGAGGAACCTATGTATGTTACCCCAATGGGTAGATAGTAGCAAATATAGACCTGAGTCCTATAACAATCTGCAAACACTAAATAAGAATAAGTGAAGCATGTACATATGATAAAAACTGAATATACTAAGATAATTAGCATATGTAGTGACTAGCAAATATAAGAAATATAAACACGATAATACATGCAATCTATAATTTGCATTTTCTAAGAAAATATTTGAATGTTTTTTGTGTTTTAACACATTATATTGCTTTTTTACTTTTTGGATATAATCTATGTATAAGCAACATGAAAATGAAATTATATACAAGGAACAAGAAATAAGGAAACTATATACAAGTAGGGAGGAACATATTAACTGATGAGTCTTAAAAGATACTCATTATCAAGGTGTCCTATGTCAAATAAAGGAACACTAATCATGATTTTTATGGGAAAAGGCAACTAAGGTCCCATAACTTTTTGTACTGAGTGATTTATAGCTGACACTACTTATGGAATGGTGCTAGGAATTTGTGAAGCTTACTGGGGTGCCCCATGAACTATAGGGGTCTTAGGGACCCATCTAGTAGAATATATTATAGCTAGCATGGATGTCCTATGTTGAGAACCTTAGAAACTCAATAAAACTGATCTCAAAATGAAATGGGTAGAGAGAGGCTCTCTAAAATATATAACATATCTTTGACGCAAGGGTCTATCTAATAAGAGTCTTCGTGGGAGAGTACACATATGTGGTAACACTGTAGAAGTATACCTCACCTACACCAATGGCTCAACTAAAATCTATGGTGTACTGATGGAAATTATGCTTGGAACTATAACTAGTAGCTATGGTGTAACTACTTGTGGGATAGGTTAAGGATACTCATATGAAAGACCCTCAATTATAACCACTTGATTAACATGTATATACTCAAGACATTTGTATACACTGGATGGAATGGCTTGAATCTAATGTATCCATGGCCTACCTAATAACATGTCAAATGTGCCTTAACTAGGTACTACTAAGAATCTAGTGGCCACATATACTGATCTAACCTATAATATAAGTATAATCTCCCCAATGGAACTCTAAACATGGCCACTAAAACCATGAATAACTGTGTCGATTAGAGAAATTTCCTACTCTAAATAACCCAAGTGTTGTTTAAGTGTGATAGTATACATGTTAACACTTGACCCATTATTAACCATATCAATTTGAATAGGATTATAATCAATGTAGGCTCATATAAAGAGTGCATATAAATCTGAATCATCATCAACAATATCCTACTCTAATAAAGTGATGAGTGGTCTAGCTAGCATTGTAGGATGATACACACTAATGATATTATGTAGGGGGTGTACATGCTCTATAGTAGTGTGATGGGATTCTAGTGGTGGATGTGCCTAATAGGTATAGTGAACACCCAAAGTGCCTCCTACCTCATTAGTTATATGTTTTGTAAATGGATCCAAAAATATTTTTATTGCCTTAACTTTGTTTGTTGAACTTTAGGTGCATTTGTAGGTGTACCCACATCAATGATGTTGTCCTATATCAAATCTTGTATCTTATGTCTCAAAGTGATGCATTTGTTTGTAGTATGGTCTATTGCCTTGTGATAGTCACATAATGTATTGGAATCATAGCTCTTTTGAAGAGACTTAGTTGTATCAACCTATTTGATAGGAGGGAGACATATGACATTGCATTCCATGAGCTACTACAAAACATGTACCAATGACTTTGGAAGATTTATGAAAACTCTCTTGGGAGGAGTTGATAAAACTATGCAAGGAGGTGGCTCTCAGTTAAGTTAACTGTGACCTTTTAACCACTTTTGTTTTCACTGGCCCTTATTTTGTATAGAGGCTTATTAGAAATCTTAATAGTTGAATCTAATCCACTTGTGTATTTTAATTTTACCATAGAGAGATGTTTGACTTCCCTTTCTTTCACTATGTAGCATAAATATTTAAATGTTGAAAACTTCATAAACAAGATAACTTCTTGTAATGCTGGTAGTAAACTCTATTTTAATATGTCTTGGAGTTATTCATCTGCCATAGGGCTAGTCATCTTTTCCAATATAGTTTTATATTACAAGGCATATTATGCAATAGGCTTATTGGATTTTTGCTTAAGTTGAGCCACCTAAGCATATGATATCTTATCACTAATGTTGATTGAAAAGTGTGTCAAAAATATATCTACCAGTGGGTTGAATGCTATGATAGACTAGTTTAAAAGATTATAGAACCACTGTAATGCATAATCCTTTAGACTATGTGGGAACAACTTAGTGAGGAGCCAATCATTGGACACATAGTCCAAACATGTTGCATGAAAGGCTTGTAAATGATGCTTTGGGTCACCCTTATGATCATACATGTAAAATTGGGTGTCATAAATTTAGATGGAAAGGGAGTTGTTGATATGTGTTGTGCCAATGGTGTATGCAAAAGAACATGAGAATCCAAGGCATATGATGTCCTAGTAGTACCTTGATCAAGATGTAACACCTTAGCCTACAAAGAATGAATCTCATGCATAAAGGATTGTACATCAGGAGAAGAAGAGTGTGTACTAGCCATAGGAGGTGTAGATACTACTAAAGGTTGTCATGTGAGAATAGGTTGCAGTAAAACCTGAGTTGCCCCCATAGTAGGTGTAACAGTGTTGACATCTAGGGGATTAGAATATTGACCAATAATAAATTTTTGAAGCTCTTATTGAACAATATGAATGGGGTCATCTTGTATATCTATATATTTAGAAATGAAGCTTTGCAAGTGTATCTTAATAGTCTTATCAAATCAATTGTTGAATTCTACCATTGTATGTTGGGAAGTAGGAAAATAAAGAGTTTTATATTTGAACTTTTAAAGGAAATTTATCTATAAAAGATTGAAAAATTGAAATATTTAAGCAAATCTAAGATTTTGGGACTAATAGATGAGCATAAACATAGAAGGATACAAATCCTAAGAGCATACAAGGTTAGGGTTTGAGTAGTATTCAAAGTAAATTGGGTTCACCAAATGATTTAATGTTTTAGGGTGTAAGCCCTAAGTTGTTAAAGGGGCTGAGTATAATAAATCAGGATAAAAAATAATAAATAAATATAGCCACTAATTTTTAGAAAAATTGACCTAGTTTAACCTTTTTAAAAATAGTAATAAATGATGTAAACAAGTACTTAGCTAGAGACTAACTGAGATGGATGATCTAGAGGCTACAAATTGGGATAGGCGCTGATCAAGGTATCATAAACAAGATCTAAGTGTAGAAACCTCTCCTAGATAGTAGTGTCCTAACTAGATAATAGTTCTAATGGTGCTAGTGTCATCTTTTTAGCACTAGTGTCCTCTATGTATAAACTACACTAAAATTTTGGGTGCACCTATGTTGGAGTCTGCTAAGCCTATTCCTGTGCACACAAGTTTTGATTCCATATTAGTGACCTATTTTGACTTATTTTTCATGTAAACCCTAGACTTCTATGGACTTAGGGCATCCAATTGGCACTAGTATCAAAGTGTGATGTTAGTGGGGTAAATAGGACATCCTCAACACCCTAATGTGATGAGAGTTGCTTACATACCAATACTCTGAGGAGGGATCAAGATCAATTAAGTTTTCCTCACCTAAGTGTTGGTGCA
Organism: Torreya grandis; assembly: GCA_037957365.1. Lineage (NCBI taxonomy): Eukaryota > Viridiplantae > Streptophyta > Pinopsida > Cupressales > Taxaceae > Torreya > Torreya grandis. The sequence goes on from JARHVA010001621.1 coordinate 1,014,986, forward strand.
AGTGCAAGTGAAGCTAGTATGAATGCTAGTATGAATGCTAGTTTGAGTGCTTTGAGTGATGTTGAAGACTATAAATCTATGCATTCTATGTTTGGGATGGCTGTACATGATTATATGTAGAAATAGGGTAGAATAGGGATTGATAACCTTGATTATGCATAATGATTTAATAATTTTAAGAATATTGGGGTTTTATTCATAATTTAGTTAAAGGGTCTAGATTGATAAATCAGTAAATAATGTACAATAAATAATCTATTGATTTGTGAAATTTATTTGTAATTAGAGCTTTTCAAAAAATATTAATAAAAGGGAGAAAATAATACTTAGCTTAAACTATGTTGATTTGACTGAGATAGGGTCTGATATTCACTGTGCAAGCCTAGGACACTATCACAAATAGGATTTTGGCTTTTATTTTCTAATTAGACAAGAGCACCAAAAGTGAATAGGAGTGGCACTAGTGTTGTAGTCTTTGTTTGATGTCATTGTCTTGAGGAGATAAGTTTTCTAGGTTTTGTTTAGTAGCTCTATGTGACATTATCTCTGACTTTTCAAAGCCTCACTATCAAAAATGCTCCTTGTAGAGCTGATTTTCTTGGTGTATATGCCTTAAATGTACTTGAAAAAAACTTTGGAAAATAGGGAAAAGGTTTTAATGTTGAAGATGCACTAGATGTGCTTCACACCTCACGTGTGGGCACACTGCCTACATACCAAAAATCCAAAGAGGGATCAAGCCATATGTAGTTCTCCCTTTGAAAGTGCTTGGTGCAATTGTGATATGAGAATGTAAGAAATGCTAAATTGGATGTGATTGAGATGAATAGGGAATGGTGTAAGGATTCAAATAAGCTAGAAATATTATTGGATGGTTGTATGCAGAGAATAGGGAAGATTGCTCGAGTGGTTTCACTTGTATTCTTGCTTGCTTGATAATATTTTTCCAAATATTTCCAAATGATATTTGAATGTGATTTTATAGGGATCTATTAGTCATGGATTAAATTTACTTGCATTAAGTTGACAAGGAGAAGCATGGGGAACTGGAATAAATTAACCATTGGGGCTAGAAATGAGCCTAGACAACAACACTAAAAGTGGACAAGAATAAAATTGACATTATTATCCTAGTGTGAAACTATTGTCTTAGGTAGATGGGACTTGGGGGGATGGATTGGTCATGAAAAGAGGGTCTTAGATCAACTAGGATCAGGTCTGGAAGGATATATAGGATTGGGAATCTGTGAAAACAAGCCTATGAGGGTCATGAGAGTAAGTAAGAGGGACTTATGGGTTGGGTGTCATTAGCCATGCTCAAGCTACCAATTTTTGCATTTTATATGACTAAATTTGCACCCCCTTTATTCTAGTGATGAAACAAAGTGAAATACAAGTATAAAGGAAAAATAAAAAAATGCACCTGAACTTACCTGCAAGGGTGAAGCCCATGAAGCTGTGTGATGCTGGGTGTGCATAGAGAGAGCACAATATGAAGTGTAAATATGCAAGTGAAAACAAAGAATAGATTATTTCTTACTAGATATTTTATATCTAAAATAAGAATGTACAAAGATGAGTAAGAGAGAGAGAGAGAGAGGAAGAGAAAGGAATGAATATACCTCACTAGGTACGTGAATTAATATAAAACATATTATGATGCTGAGTGATACTAGATGTATACTGTACCAAGAGTAATATTACAAATAGAATTGAGTACTCAATTCCTTAAAAGTGGCTCAAAAATGTAAAGGTTAGAATTTTAGCTCCATCATCACCCACTAAGTGAAGCTAGGTGGTCATACGTGTGTTGATAAATGTTTGGATTGTGTGTCCAATCCCTTTGAATAGGTGGCTCAAGAATACAAAGGCTAACTAGTCCTTTAGCTCCATCATTACCCCATAAAGTGAAGTTGTAAATTGATACCGGTATGGAATGTGTGTCATAGGAGATGGCTATTGAATCTTATGAATGTACTATGATCTAAAAATGTTGGTGTGGATAGCTGAATGTATGCTAAAAACTAGGCCACTCTTGGCCATTCTGAAAGATGGAAATTAGGCTTATATGAAATCCACTCTAAAATGGAGAATCTAGCTTATTTGGAAGCCACTCAAGAACTTGGGAACTCAAAATTTAGGCTTGTATGAAAGCCAAACAAAAATAATTCCAACAACATTCAGGTGGAGTAAGGCATGTAACTACTGAGAATACCTGGGTAACGCTGAACTCAAAAAGAAAGAAAACAAATGTGCTACACACATTACCCCCAATCATTGGTGTGTGATACATGGATTCTAAATTGGAAGTTATACCAACTACCCTATCTAAAATTGGAAGTGAGAGCCATCATACCATGTATGATGCCCCCTATATCTAGATTATCTAAGAAAACTATACTAAAAATGATGATTTTGGTCTAAATTGTAGCTAACAAAACTATAACTAAACTTACCTTTTTATCTCTTTCTAGAAAATCTAGTTTTTCTATTATTTGGACAAGAGCGCTAGAAATGGATAGTAGTGCCACTAGTACTATAGTCTAGTTTTGGCACTATTTTCCTAGGCTAAATTTGATGGCTATTCTAGATTATTGACTATCTACTTGGTCTATTCTACCTGGTTGCAGTTTTAGGTATTCTAAAATAAGATTTTTTAGTTGATAGGAGCTCTGATCTCTATGACAAAACCCTTATTTATTTCCCCCTCTTTTGAGGGTAGGAATGAAGACCCTACAATGACTACCCTCAAAATAAAGAGCCCTATAAGTGTTTTATACTACAAAGATAAATGATAAATCAATGATAATCAACAAAATATCTCAAGATATAACATGATGTGTATTCAAAGGTTGTTAGATCAATAGGGGTATGCCTAGATGGATATAATAATGTAATAGCATGTGTAATGTACTAAACTAGAATTTAAAGTATAATTAATTGTTAATTGGAGGTATGGATCATGATTTCCATCATGGCATCCAAGAAAACATGAATAATGCATGATATGGATCATGACATTACAAGAAATTGAAAGTAATCAAACAACAAACACACAAAGCAAGAAGCATATAAGAGTGGCCAAGGGGCTAAGCAAATAAAGGAAATGAGCACATGTCACTAAAACTAGAAAGTAATCATATAAGGCATGTTTAAATGCCACATACACATACAATTGAAATAAGCAAAGTTAGCATGGAAGCCACAATCACATAGAGGAGTACAAACAAAGGACATTGGAAAATGTCCTAAGGCACACACATGAATAAAAGTAAAGGACATTGGAAAATGTCCTAAGGCACATATAGGAAACAAACAAGAACTGAGTAAATGTAAACAACCTAGCTATGCTAAGTAAAAGAAGAAAGCATGTAAGGAACAAGAAGTACAAACACATCTAACTAATCAAAGCAAGAAGTGAATGTATGCAAAACATCTTAGTAAAAGACTAGGTATATGAAAAGAAATACATAAGTGCTAAATACTAGTGAATGTCAATAGAATAATCTGTGTAAGTAAATAATGTACATCAACATGATAACTAGAGTGTGTGGTGTGATATGACCTGGATGGTGTGGTCATGTAGAAGATTCCCCTAGTGGGTAGAGTGAATCAATCAAGGGTTTAAAAGTCACTATTCACATTAAAAGAAAATCAAGTGAAGCATGGTAATGTCGATAAATCAACAAACAATAAGTATAGAATAACAAATGTAAGTGTAGACACTGAAATCATGTCTATCCCTTGGTCCTCCTCCCCCTTGGTCTCCTTGATCCACCTCCTAAACATTCCTAACCCACACACTTATTAATTTAAAATGAATTAACTATTTTAAATTAATAATCCCCCCTTGACACATCACCCATGCCACCTCACCCCTCCTTGGATACCTCTCCTTGGATGCCTCCCTCACCCCATGCCAAATCTTAATTACTTAAACCCCATTTCTTTCCTCCCTTTAACTCCTCACGCCTATTAAACCCATCTTTGACCATTTTCCCATGACTAATTGACCCTGGAAGTTGGAAGAATGAGCAAAAGGCTAATTTTAGTCCTTTTTTCCATTTTCTAGCCACCGATGCCGGTTACTAGTCGATCGACATCGACGGGATCACCGACGTCGGTCACTTAAAGCAACCTGAAGGCGACTTCTCTTCCCCCTGAAATGTCAATCACAGACCCAATCGATCAATCAATTGATCCTCCTCTCTCGACTGCTAATTCTTTGGCTATAGGTATTCAACCTCTCTCTCTCTCCCAGACGCACATCAAGCATCACAGGCTACAGGGACTCTACATCAGGGACTCTACCTCTTTGCAGGGAGTCTTCTACATCAGTAACAAGTCTCCTACACCTTTGAGGTTCCTCCAGGCAGAGCTAACTATCCCTCTTCTATTTTATTTCAATTATTTAGACTATATCAATAATCACTTTTCTGTTTATTGCTTCTAAACAATATTATCAACCAGACCCAGCTTTTAACCAGACCAGGCCTAACTCTCTTCCCAAAAAGACTGAGAGGCCTTTCCCATACCCTTACCCCTTTTTTGACAACATATCCCCTATCTTTGTCCCTCCTAAAGACCCTGTCTACTGTCTTACCACACTACACAAACCCAGACTCCTTCTAGACCCGTCTGTCGACTAGAAACTCATCCAGAACTCGTCCAAAGCCTTGTTGCCCTCACTAACACCAGCCACCTGGCTCATTGCCCCTACCGACATCAACATGACTAACCGACGTCAATGACATTAACCAAATCGATGTCGGCATACTAATCGGCGTCAGCGACTGTGGCAGGCTGACAATAGATAATAGGTACGTATTATCTAGTTTCCTCTTTGCTAGTCATTTGTCATTTCTTTATTTATGACACTTTTACTTATTAATAGTGGACTGTCATCCCACAAGGAAGTCTTTACACTTCTAGGACTAAGCTTTTGCTTGGCAGTCCACCTTATCTCTATCTAACAATCTCTATGTTTGAGTCTCTTTCTTCTACAGGTGTCATCCTCCACAGCCAAAGAGGAGTCCCTTCAGTCGTCTGGATAATGGTGCGCAAACTTCAACCTAGTATGTACAAACCCCTGACCATTTATCATAGTTTCTTACTTCCTTTGAATGTAGAAAAGTGAAAATAGTTTGAAACATTCTGGCACTCCCGATGGGACCCTAGGAGTTTTCCTTGGGTTCATCATACTTTTTCGTCTAAAAGCAAACTTTTCATATAGGTGCATTAGGTCTCTTCTTGCATCTTTTTCTTCTATCTTCTCTAAAAAGACACTATCAACAAAGTTAAAAAGAATCCTTCTTTTTCTTTCTTTCTTGCATTTTAGAGTAGTGAATTCATACTCTTCGACCTCTTCTCACTTGTCTGCATCCGAACACACATTTCAATTTGGGCTTAAAAAATCTTTTGCATTTCATTTCTTCTTGCTTGCATTTTTAGCTCACCCAGTAACTTAAAACACATTATGAATAAATCTTAGTGCACTTATGTTACATGACTTGACCACTTTCATAAACTAAAACATCTAAACATACCTGAGACAAGGTCCGACTAGGATTTCGTCACCTAGCAGATACCTTAGCCTTCCTGGCAATCCTACTTGGACTTCACTACCAAGGGGAAAGCCCACTCTATTCTCTGGCAGAGTATAAAATCTAGGGGAAGTATATACTGGCTAAGCGACCCAGCTTATCTCTGGGCTCATGAAGTGAGGGGAGCTTTCTCCTTAGCACCAGGCCATGTATGGAACCTAACACAGACTCTTGAGCACCAAAACTAACCTGAAACCAACCTTAGACTGCTTCTTCTAGGACCTGTTCTAAAAGCCAACTTCCCAAACACACTCTTCTAAGGCATAAGCCAACAAGACTCTAAAATTTATTCTTAGGAATTAATGTTTAGGGTCTACTTGTCTTCATCTATTTTTCTATCTCTATCTGGTTTTTTGACCTGGTGAGGATGCATTTTTCTGAGCTTCAAACAACTCAGAACCTTTTTTTTTCTTCCTTCCCAACAACACAATAACCGACATCGGTTTTCCAACCGACACTAACAACCTATTTTTCATCAACATCGGTTATCAGACCAACATCGACCACTTATTTCGCACCAACATCAGTTTTTCTACTGATGTCGGTCACTATCAACTATCCTTCTTCCAAAATAGCAGGCTTAAAACCCGACTTTCTTGCTATTAGACACATATTCTGAGTTCCTAAAATTGAAAAAACACAATTTTTGGAACCTGACCTTTTTTTTGCCTTGAATGGTTTTGACACGCAGTCAAACCAAAATGCTTGTTGACCACACAAGGCAACAACCACTTCCACCTTCACCTTTCATATCAATTCCCCTAATGGAGTGTACTTCAGACACTAAATATTCTCCTATCCAGTCAACCCTCGATCAACCTCCAATTGTTCCCAAATGCGAGACTCTTCTATTCAACCGAGTTCGTCACATTTTCAGAACTTGATTGTCTCAACTCCACACACTCTCGTGCCTATAAACGTAGGAGTGAATACCCATCCTTTTACCAATGCTGCCATTCAACCACCTTTGGCGGTATCTAGTCAACTCATGCCCTTCAACTTTATGACACAACCACTCTTGGCCTCAACTTCTGTCCCTATGACTAGTCATCGATATGTTGCACCTATACAAGCGCAACCAACTATGTCATACGCCCCTTTTATCACCTTCCAAGCACCTTACAACCTAGGAGGTACCCCACTTGCAAATCTGTCAATCGATCTAATCAAGATGTTGATGGACAAAATGTCTAATCTTGAGACATCCATTTCTGGTTCAAGCAATGTTCTTTCATATGAACAAGTCTACAACGAACCCATACACCCTTCTATCCCCATCTTCCCATATCCAAATTAGTGGGAACTCCCCAAGTTTACTCACTTCTAGAGTAAGGAGGACCCGCAACAACATCTACAAGCATTTAGACATGCTTGTTACCTTATAGCCCATGACGATGCATTGTTACTATGCATGTTTCCCATGTCACTTTCTAGTGCTGCCCTTGATTGGTATAGCTCCCTTACCAGTCATTCTATATTTTCATTCACTCAACTCACCCAATTATTTCTCAACCACTTTTTGATCAATATCACCAAAAAGGTTTCAACTACAGACCTATACTCCATCAGACAGTTTGACGACGAATCCATAGCCAATTTTGTTACCCATTGGAGAGGCCTAATCAACCAACTCTCCTTTTCTTTACCTCAACCCGAGCTCATCGAGCTCTTCTCTAGAGCATGTGCCAAGCACATCTCATCCACCTTATGGGTCCAGACATTCTGCACTTTTGACGAAGCTTTCACCATGGCTCAAAAGCTTGAACTCCACGCTGTCGAAGAGGACAAGGTCAAATTGTGAAATAACAATGCAAAATCAAATGACCCTTCTTCATCCAAACCTACTTCTTCCCACTCCAAGCCCAAGGGAGTGGCCAATGCTGTGGTCTTTAGATCACCATCATCAACAACAAATAATCAATCTCAACCTTCCACATCACAAAGCATCACCAAACAATTCCAACAATAGTATATACAACGTCAGTATACTCCTATAGGAGAATCATACACTTCTGTGTTGGATAAACTCGTCAAGCAGGGGGTCCTCAATCTCCCTCAAATTCAACCTCCCCAATTTGACCCCTTAATAGCTATCCTTGCTTGGTACAGGGAAAATGACTTCTGTCATTATCACCGTGTCAAAGGCCATGACATAAACAACTGTAAAACCTTTAAAAATAGTGTCCAAAACATGCTAGACAAGGGTGATCTTGTTTTGGATAACCCAAACATGCCGCCTAACCAAAACTTGGACATCTTTAGACAACCCTTCCCTAATCATCTCCCCAGTCAAAACAACATTTAGACCATGGCCGATGACTCACAAGAGCGTAATATACGCACAGTCAACACGGTCTCGCCTCTTATGCCTAACCAACCTCTCTCACACTCTGAAGAGGTTAGTCAACCTATTTATCCACAACGGGTAGAGGAGCTTTCCTCTCCTATTTTGCCTCCACCAATGGAGGATAATCCTCCATCCATACCTCTTTCACATGTGGGAGAATCTACCTTGACCTCTCACATATTGGAGGATGCCTTGACGACACCAATGTCGACTGCCTCACCCTCATCCTTCTTATCATCAATGGGGAATCATACATTTTCTGCTCCTCAACCACATGAGGAAGCCATGATTATCCCTATGCTCTATCCAACTAAAGAGCCACATTATCCAATTCCTTCTCCACCGAGAGAAGAACTTATCTCTTCACCAAATTTGACCACATAAGATTTGGTGATGATTCTCTCACAATAACCTCAATCTTTTAGATGACCGACAATAAAACATCACGTAACCTCATCCAAACCCTTGCAGTCATCCACCATGCTGAAATAGGTTAAACCCCTCGGTGTGTGCCCCACATCCAACCTCACTCACCCACAAGTGACGGTAGACTTAAACCTTGCCCTACACAATAGTAGTCCTCACACTAAACCAGAGAAGGCTACTAAACCTCCTTAGAGAACTCCTCCCCCACATTCATCATTACCATCCATCTTGGGTCCACATCCATCTACTTTAGCAGGATTGCTCCCACATCCAACACCTCTCCACAAGAACGTGCCATCTCCACATGTGGCCATATCACCAACTAAAAAGGTGACATGGCAAACCCTCCAAACAACTCCTAAACAAAAATTGTCAACCTCTACTGCAACAAAGAGTGCATACTTGTTAAAGGGTTCTTATGCTTCGATGTTATGTCGATTATTGTAGTCATCTAGCATCGTCCTCTCACTTATCAAGCGTTACCAACCTCTCAGACCAAAACCACCTTGGTTCAATGACACTAAAATATGCTGGTATCATTGCACACCAGGGCATGACACTGAGCGTTGTTGTGCCCTTAAGGCTGTCATCTGTCAACATCTGGCGAAGGACACCCCTCACATTGAGGCTTCTTCTGACCACATTTTTGACCAACATTCGACACCATCACATGCATCCAAAACATCTTCACCTGAATTGGGATCCCTATACAAGACTATGGCCCCTCAACCACCTCCTCAACCTTTATTCGAAATCAACACAATCAATGTGGCCACTAGGCCCCAAACTATGAAGAATAAAGAAACAGACCAAACTTCTACACCTTTGACATATCCATTATTTGTCAAGACCTCTCAACTAACACAACCCAAGATTTCTATCTTGGACATCTCTCAACCATCATCTCTGGGGGAAATTCCTCCTAAACTCACTAGTCCACATGACGCTTGGTATAAGCGACTCGTGGCCTACTTGACATATTCTATCATCCCTCCCAAACTCTCTAGCAATAGGCAGCAAGCTTTTATCAAGAACACTGCTCGCTACACCATGCTAGGGGGACTTCTTTACAAGCGAGGTCTCGACGGCCTCCTTATCCAATGCCAACAACATCCTGACCAACTTCACATCCAACATCAACCAAAACATGCCAGCAAGACATCAACCAACCAAACATCGACAAATATCAACCAAGCCTTGACTAAGCATCGACCAAGCCTCGACCAACTTGATGTCCAACCAAGCATCGACCAAACCTCGACCAAACATCGACCTCAACCAAGCCTCGAACAAACATCAACCAACCAAGCATCGACCAAACATCAACCAACTTCTTACTCAACGACAAACATGTGACCAATTTGGAATGAAGCAAACATGGCAAGTTTGCTCCTAATTGACTCGAACCTTACATCATAACACAAGCACGGGTCAGGGACTTATCAGAATCTGAGCCCCTTTATGCCTTGCATCTTCGACCATTCTACTATTAGTCAAGTACTCAATCACTTGACATTAACTTGAGCTCATCCCTTGAGCAATCCCCATCATCATCATTTCTATTCCTTTTCAACCCTCAACCCTCCAAACATCAATCAACCCTTTTGTCAAGCATTAATGCTTTGTCCTAATAAAAGGGAAACCTTTTAAACCTCTATAGTCAAGTCCATGACCAAAAAAATTCAGTCAAAAAAAATATAAAATTGGGATGCCTATCTCAAAAGGTCATAAAACTCTAAATGCAGACTGCTCCCTCGAAGGACAATTGTATCATAATTGCTTTAATTGATAGACTGCTCCCTTGAAGGACAGCTATTCAAAGACATTTAAATATATAAAGCAAAATACAGACCACTCCCTCGAAGGATGGCTATGCCTAAACTCTTGCATACAATAGCATTATCTCAGAAGCTTCCCGCATCGATCAGCTTCACAACATGACCAAAAAACAAGACAACATCCCCTTGTAGACTTTCTGCATCGATCAGTCTGCCAACACAAAAAAAAAAAAAAACTGACTGACAAACTATAAAGTCATGGACTTGTCTATAGTCATTCTCGGGGTCACCTATAAAAGGGGCAAAGTTATCCCTGCTATAAAGGGTTATCCTACCCTCACATTGCACATAATCAAACCTTATCACCCCAACATACTCAAGGGATTTCGAGCTCACTTAATGTCAAGTGATTCGAGTACTTCTCTAACACAATCACTGGTCAACGATGTAATGCATGAATGGGGCTTTTATTTCTAAAAAAACCCCTTATCTATGCCATCATTATGGTCCTTGTCAATGAAAGAGCAACGCGCCTTTCACTTCTTATACATCTTGGTCACACATTCAACCAAATCATTACCCAACCAAACCAAACCCAACCAAACATTTTCAGACCACTCACATGACATAGTCCATTTCACATAGTTTCTATGGACAATGATACACATGGAAACTATCGACCACTCAATTTATGTCAAGCATAAACCATTACTTGCTGAAGCATAAATAATCTCAATTCATTCTTTAGCATACACCATCACTAATATGGAAAATTTCTAAGGGATGAAAGACCACTCAACCAATCTTACAAAATACACCATCACATGGCTGTAACATCATCATTTATAACCTGATCAAACCAATCATCAACCATTTTGACTCTTCATTTTGAACTACATTGGTCTGAGGCCCTTCCAATAGGGGCTATGTAGGCAACACTTAGATGACATGACGTCTTCTGGGGTTAGCTCAGCCACATCCATTTGTTTGTCTATCTGATGGACAAACCATATTACCTTTTAACCACGACTTAACCTAGTCCAAACCAATCATCAACCACTTTGACCCTTCCTCCCTTTTGAGATAACTACATTGGCCTGAGGCCCTTCCAACAAGGGCTATGTAGGTAGCACTCAGTTGACATGGGGTCTTCTGAGGTTAGCTCGGCCATTCCTTTGACCGTCCATCTAATGGACCAACTATCTATCTCTACTCAACTCGACCAACGACCATGGAGATCGTGACTATCTCCTCCGACCACGACCACTTCCAAGACAACGTTGCCTTGGTTGTTTTTGCATGTATGCTACCTCACAAATGGTTAGCAAAATTGTCTGCACCACATTTCAACCCTCACAAGTATTGGATCGCGAGCAAGTTGATCCCCACTACTTGTGACATTTTTGTGTTTCCAAGAGCACTTCCTGAGCCCAGGATACTTGGAACATGATGACCATTGGAGCTACAACTTGGATCAAATAACCTAATTAGCTACGACTAAATGCTGGGGCTTGGTTATTTTGATTTTGGCACTCCTCAACCCTGACCTACGATAATTTGACCTGACCATCCCGTGAAGTGGTATGCATGCAATCTCGACTATTGCAACATTCTCACTCAACCTTCACCATTTCCATCCTCTTTCTATCAAATCGGCACCCAGTTTCAGGTTTCCTTCCCTCGAATCCCACTTTGAGGGGGAATACCTCATCCCATAATCGGGGCAACCAACATTCATTTTTGTCTTGCAGTTCATCAGAACAACCAACAAGACAAAAAACCTCATCCCATACCTGGGGCAACCTCACTCTTATTTTTGTCATGCAGTTCATCAAGAACAACCATCAAAACAAAAAGGGGCAAATGTAGACACCAAAATTGTGTCTATCCCTTGGTCCTCCTCCCCCTTGGTCTCCTTGATCCACCTCCTAAACATTCCTAACCCACACACTTATTAATTTAAAATAAATTAACTATTTTAAATTAATAATCCCCCTTTGACACATCACCCATGCCACCTCACCCCTCTTTGGATACCTCTCCTTGGATGTCTCCCTCACCCCATGCCAAATATTAATTACTTAAACCCCATTTCCTTCCATCGTCGACCATTTTCCCATGACCATTTGACCCTGGCAATTGGAAGAATGGGCAAAAGGCTAATTTTAGTCCTTTTTCCCATTTTCTAACCGCTAACGCCGGTTACTAATTGGCCGACGCCAAGGAGATCATCGATGTTGGTCACTTAAAGTAACCCGAAGGTGACTTCTCTTCCCCTCAAAATGTCAATCACAGGCTTAATCGATCAATCAATCGATCCTCCTCTCCCGACTGCTAATTGTTTGGCTACAGGTATTTGACCTCTCTTTCTCTCCCAGATGCACATCAAGCATCATAGGCTACAGGGACTCTACATCAGGGACTCTACCTCTTTGTAGGGAGTCTTCTTCATCAGCAACAAGTCTCCTACACCTTTGGGGTTCCTCCAAGCAGAGCTAAGTATCCCTCTTCTATTTTATTTCAATTATTTAGACTATATCAGTAATCAGTTTTCTGTTTATTGCTTCTAAACAATATTATCAACCAGACCCAGCTTTCAACCAGTCCAGGCTTGACTCTCTTCCTAGAAAGGCTGAGAGGCCTTTCCCATACCCTTACCCCTTTTTTGACAACATATCCCCTATCTTTGTCCCTCCTAAAGACCCTGTCTATAGTCTTACCACACTACACAGACCCATACCCCTAGACCCGTCTGTTGACCAAAAACTCATCCAGAACTCATCCAAAGCCTTGTTTCCCTGACCGATGCTAGCCACCAGGCTCATTGCCCCTATCGATGTCGGCAGGACTAACCGACGTCGGTGACATTAACCAAACTGATGTCGGCATACTAACCGGCATCAGTGACTGTGGCACACCGACAACAGACAACAGGTACATATTATCTAGTTTCCTCTTTGCTAGTCATTTGTCATTTCTTTATTTCTGACACTTTTACTTATTAATAGTGGACTGTCATCCCACAAGGAAGTCTTTGCAGTTTTGGGACTGAGCTTTTGCTTGGCAGTCCACCTTATCTCTATCTAACAATCTCTATGTTTGAGTCTCTTTCTCCTACAGGTGTCATCCTCCACAGCCAAAGAGGAGTCCCTTCAGTCATCTGGATAATGGTGCACAAACTTCATCTGGGTACGTACAAACCCCTGACCATTTATCATAGTTTCTTACTTCCTTTGAATGTAGAAAAGCGAAAACAATAAGTCTAGCATAGTAGTATAAATGTAAAGCATGGATGATACATACAATCAAAATGTTTTTGGTATTTTTAACATATTTTAATGTTTTTGTATTTTTAAATGTTATATTGTTTTTATATTTTGAGATTTTGAATCTATGTACAATCAAGCATAAGAAGACTATGTACAAAAAAATTGAAAGGAACTATGTACAATCAAGTATTAGTAGACTATTGGCGGAAGGAGCGCGATGGTGGGTAGTGACGGACTGAAGCTGGGCGGCCGAAATGGCATCCCCAAGAAAGAGCAGCCCCAGCCTGGGGGAATAGAGCAGGAGGCGGAAAGGACTTATGTGGCTGAGAGCTCTAAGCTGAGGAAAATCAATGGCTGCTTGCCTAAAACTCAAGAGAGACCGGTTTTGGTAATTTCCCAAGAGGCAATGAAAGATGAGGTTGAATACTTGATTGCTCATGCCCTAATATGCAAATTCTTGGGCATCCATATTTTGTTAGCAGCATTGGAAGCCTAGATTAGGATAACTTGGCAGATTGAGGGGGATTTTGACATCATGCTGGCAGGAAACAGTTACTTCATGGTGAATTTTTCCTCTGTAGCAGACCGAAATAGGATTTTTGAGGGTGGGCCTTACTTCTACGATAGAAATGGCCTCTTCCTTAAACCTTGGCATGCTGGTTTCAACTCAGTGGATGATCTCCCAACCTATGTCCCTGTTTGGGTTCATTTGCTGAGACTGCCCCTAGAGTTTTGGTGGGAGGATATCCTCCGTCAGATAGCGACCTTGCTTGGAGCACTGATGGCAATAGCGCACCAAACTCTGGATAAAAAGGTAATTTCCTAAGCCTGTATTTGTGTTGAGATTAATCTAAATAATCCCCTTCCGAATTCTCTTGAGATTTATTTGGGAAGCTCATCTTGGATCCAACAAATCGACTACAAAGCCATTTCATTTCGTTGCCACATTTGCCATGTGTATGGCCATTTGCACAAACAATGTCCGCAGGTGATCAAAGAGAATGATATTCAAGGAGAGGTGTCTGGAACTCGGGTGGCCAATGGGGATAGAGGATCTAGACAGCTGAAACATCTGGGGATAGCTCACGAACAATCAGGTGGATTGAATAAAGGAAAAAACCCACTCCACACAACAGTTACTGATCATGGCATAAATGGATCTAGGGGTCCTGACAAGGATGGTTTTCCCACAGTCAGGCACTGTGGGAAGTCTCAGGGACTGAAAAGGACAAATTTTGATAGATAGAATGAGGTTGATTTTAATAGATTTGAAGTACTAGATAGCATGAATATAGTAGATGGCATTTCGAAACCGCTGCAAATAGAGGAAGAAGGGACAATGGAACCACCTGCCCTAGGGGAGGAAAATATAGCCTTGGTGAATTGGTTGACCCAGGTGACTGACCGGGTTATGCAGGATGCGCCTAGTACTGACTTGCTGACTAAAAGAGACACATAAGTTTGCTGGGCCGACCTGGCAAAGGAGATGGAGGCATCCAGAAATGAAAAAGGTTCCTCCTTTAGCCTAGGCATTATGCCAAGACCATTTAAGAAGGCTACTGGCTCCAATCCCTCATGAGTTGGGCACATGAAGGACCAGGAGAAACTAAAAATTATAGGGGATATTCTAGTAGAGGCAGGGCATGTTAAGCCCTTGGACGAACATTTCACACATGTTACTCAATGATTGTTCTCTCCTAGAACGTGAGGGTTCTGAGTAGCTCTCCCCAACAAAGAGCTATATCTAAATTGGTGCATGCTAATTCTCTATATATCCTTTGTATCCAGGAGATGAAATTCTCAGTTGATTTGTGGCTTTCTTCTATGCAAAAATGCTGCTTCTTCAATCATAGTCAATGTGTGGGGGTAGTTGGATCTTCTGGTGGGCTAGCTGTGTGTTGGAACCTGGAGTGCATAACCCCTCTTGGCTGGTTGGCCAGTAATTCAGCTCTTACAATGACTGCTGTCTCTAAGGAATCAGGGGAAACCATTCTTGTTACTAATGTTTATTCCCCTGTGGACCTCCCTAGACAGCGAAAGTTGTGGGATCATGTTCGGTATGTTAGAAGCTATCACCCCTATTTGCCATGGATCTTGACAGGGGATTTTAATGCTGTCCTCAACATGGAGGAGAAGAGAGGTGGACTGGCTTGACTTGGGCCTTCATCGGAAATCTTCCAACAAAATATTGACCTTTAACACCTCTTAGATATCAAACCCCTCAATGGCACATTCACCTGGAGTAACATGAGGAGTGGTGAGGATGGTATTTCGGAATGCCTTGACAGATTTTTGGTGTCCTATTATTGGCATTATGGTTCCATGTCCACTACTTTAGAGATACTTGATTTGGGTGGATCAGATCATTGGCCGATTAAGCTATCCACTAACCATATACCTAGCCCAAGGAAGTTGTCCTTTAAGTTTCAGCTAATGTGGCTCAGAGAGCCTTCCCTGCATGAGCTCATGGGGCAGTGGTGGCACCAGGGTGGGCCCAAATATGGTACAACCATGCTCACTTTTGACAAAAAACTCTAGTATGTTAAAGGGAGGCTGAAGTATTGGAATCTCAACAGCTTCGTGAATCTTCATACTATGAGGAAGAAGGCCCAGGATCAGTTGAATGCGATTACTAGGTAGATTAGAGACTGCAGTTTGTCTGAGGAGCTTCATGAGGCTGAGTCCCAAGTGGTGAAAGACCTTGTAGAGTGGGAGCTCAGAGAAGATATCTTCTGGAAGTAGAAGGCACGGCTTGATTGGCTCCAAGAAGGTGATAGGAATACTGCCTTCTTCCACAAGTCTATTCAGGCAAGGCGTAATAGAAGCTACTTAACCCACTTGGTGTACCCGAAAGGACATTTTTAGAGTAGTGGTTCTCCATTTTTCTAGTCTATTTTTTGAAGGGCTGCATCCTTCTGAGATAGCAAAAAATATAGTGCTGTCCTGCATCCCTTCTGTGGTGACTCTGGAGTTGAATGAGTATCTTATGAGGCCTATAGAGAGGACTGAAGTGGAGGGGGTGGTCTTTAGTATGAAACATGGTAAAGCTCCTAGGCTGGATGGTTTTCTAGTGGAGTTTTATCAGGACTTTTGGGATGTTATTAAGCGTGATCTCTTTGCAGTTATACATGAATCCTTTACCAATAGAGAAATTTTGAGGGCCTTGAATGCTACCTTCCTTGTCCTTATCCCAAAGAAAGAGTAGGTAGATCAGCTAGACCACTTCAGGCCTATTGTGGTCTGCAATGTGATATACAAAATTCTCACTAAGCTCTTAGTGGAGAGGCTCAAAAGCTGCCTCTCATTGATTATTTTAGAGGAGTATGGAGGCTTTGTTGCTGGCAAGCAGATTTTAGATGAGGTGGTCATTGCTTCTGAGGCTATTCACTCTATGAGCACTTCTCAGGAGCGAGCCATGTTTATAAAGCTTGACTTAGCTAAGGCATATGATAGGGCCAGCTAGATATTTCTAGAAAGAATCATGCGGGCCTTTGGTTTTAGCCCTGCTTGGATCCAATGGGTGCTGAATTGTGTTACTATGCCCTCCTTCTCGGTTCTCATCAATGGACAACCAACTGAACTATTTGGGGCAGCAAGAGGGTTGAGGCAAGGTGACCCATTATCCCCTTATCTATTTATCATTCTGGTGGAAGGATTGGGCTGGTTGATCAAATTCTAGGTTTCTCAGAACATAGTGTAGGGTTGGCAGTGGGGGAATGGCTTAGTCACGTCCCATCTTTAGTTTGTTGATGATACTATGCTGGTTGGGAAATCTCGCATCTGAGAGGTGGAAGCTTTCAGGGAAACCCTTGACACGTATCTTGTTGCTACGATGTAGAAAATCAATGATCATAAGTCCTCCATTTATTTTTTCAACACTCTTGGTCTGATACGGAGGAGAATAGCAGCCATTCTGAGATTTCAAATTCATGTTCTCTCAGTTATATATTTGGGGATTCCCATTGTGGTTGGCCAGCAGCCATGCCTCTTTTGGCAAAATGTTTTGGATAAGTTGAGGCAAAAAGTGAATCACTGGATGCACAAATGGCTCTCTACTGATGGGAGAGTTACTCTGTTGCAATCAGTGATCCAAGCTCTTCCAGTGTACCGCTGCTTGGTGCAGGCTGCTCTGATTTATTTCCTTAAGGAATTTGATGCCCTGTCCCACCAATTTCTTTGGAGTGGTAACCTTCGGTGTACCAAATGGAGCCTAGTCAAGTGGGAAACAGTTTGCCAGCCAAAGAAAGATGGGGGACTTGGACTGCACTCAGCCATCCTGGCTAGCCAGGCGTTGGTTGCTAAATTATACTAGAGATGGTGTTCTAACCAGTCTCAAATGTGGGCTCATATCTTGGCTCTTAAGTACTTTATGAGGGTGGATCCCTCTGTCATTGTTCGGATGCCTCTTGAGAGGGGAGGCTCCATGATTTGGAGTACCCTCAAAGTTGGAGCTCATCTAATTAAACATAGCCTGTTCTAGATTTGTAAGACAGGGGAGCAGGCTCTCTTCTGGGAAGACTCGTGGGATGGGGTGCCCCTGCTCTCATCCTCTCACCCGCATCTACAGGCCTTATGTGAAGTGTTCCATGATGCTGGCTTGACCAATGTGGCACACTATAAGGAGGAACATAGCTTGGGCCTGGCTACAGGCTTTAGATGGAAAAATTCTTTGGAATGGCTGTCGGGTGGGTCCTTGGAAAATAGGACTGAGCTTTCTCAAATCTTAGCTTCTAAGAACTGTAATTCTCTTCAGGGTCAGGATGTGCTTACTTGGGGATGCGTGTCTATTTGTAGCTACTCTATCTCAGTGGGCTATCAGGCTTTGTCTAAGCAAGTTTATGGGGAAGCTAATTTTCTCTGGGGGAATAAAATTTGGAATTCTTTTACCTGGCCCAAATGCAATTTATTTTTGTGGATGCTTGCATACAACAGATGCCTCACATGGGACAACTTGTGCAAGCGTGGCTTTCAAGGGCCTTCCAAATGCGTGCTCTACTATGAGGAGGTGGAAACAGGGGTGCACCTATTCTTTTAGTGTACTTTTGTCAAGAATATCTGGCATAGTTGGTGGTAAGCTTGGCGTAGACCCTGCTGGCACGCCTCCTGCTTACTTGACTTCTGGGAATGCCTTAGTGCTCCCCCTTCTAAAGCATCGGCCCTCCAGATTGCTTGGTTTGTCGGACCTATGTTTATTCTATGGAATGTGTGGATAGAAAGAAATAGGCAGATTTTTCATGCTGAGCAGAGGAAGCTGGATGCCATTTGGGAGTTAGTTCGCATGACACTACAGGAAACTCTCACTGCCAAAGGTGTCAGTTTGGAAGGGCTAGAAACAGAGGATTACAATATTTTTTATAGCATTGCCAGAAAGCCATCGGGTGCTACTCCTTCTGCTTCTTCTAAGAGCTCTTTGATTAGAGATAGGCAGAGGCACAAACCTGTTAGCAGAGTTGGTTGATGGACTCCTCCTCTTCTTGGTTTGTTGAACATTAATACTGATGGCTCCTTGCGTGGGAACCCTGGGGATGCGGGAATCAATGGTGCTGGGCGGGATAGTTCTAGAAATCTTCAATTTGTTTTCTCTATCTATAAAGGCTGGCATTCCAATAATTATATGGAGGCGCTGGCCATCCTTCAGGCATTGAAATAGGGCTATCATCTGGGCTGGCAAAACATTATCTATGAGTCAGACTCCCAGGTAGTGATTGATTTGATAATTAATCATAATTTTGTTAATGCTAAGTGGTGTTTGGTTGAGGTTGTGTAACAGGTTCTTTAGTTAAGTTTTATGATGGATTATGTTAGTTTTAAGCATATTCCCTGCGAATAGAATGGGGTTGCTGACTACTTGGCCAAGTGGGCCTCCGAACAGGGACCCCAGTGGGAGATCCTTGATTATAATCTGTTGCCTTTGTAGTTCTCCCAGAAGCTGAGTCTTCTAGTGGAGCAGGATAAGGCTGTGTAATGGTTTTGGATTTGCCTATTTTTGAATAAATTTTTACCCTGATTAGTTATTAAAAAAAAAGTATTAGGAGACTATTTATAAGTGATTTTGAAAACTAATGTATAATACCATGTGTGAAATATAATGCTAGATATGGAATCTACGTAGATGCATGATATTAATTGGATTTTTGAATTTGTTTCCTTTAAGTGAGGATAGATGATGCATTTAGGGCTAGGCTTTTATATAATAATGTATGGACCTAGCCAGTTTGGTTTGAATTTTCCTTTGATTTCTTCTTTTGCATTGACATTATGAAGATTTTATTTGAGAACAAGATCGCTAACTTCAAATTATTTGGTGTGAACTCATTTTTTGTAAGATAATTATATACATTATTGATAAATTTTGAGATGTTCTACTACTTGAATGCGTGTATGGTCTAACTACTTGAGCTGGTGTAGACACTTTTCACGATACTGGTCATCAGTGATAATGCCTTTTAGAGAGACACGAAAGGATGGGATTTCTAATTCTAGTGGTAAAATGACTTCTATGTCATAAAAAAGGTAATAGGGAGTGGATCCTATGGGCATGTAGGTACTTGTGTTGTAGGCCCATAATGCAAAAACAAGTTGATTGTGCTAGTCCTCTCTAAATTTGGTCATTATTTTGCTTAAAATGTTATCGATAGTTTTATTGGTAGCCTCTGCTTGATCATTTCCTTATGGGTAATATGGAGTTGAGAATGTGTGTTTACTCGTATATTTTGTGCAAAATTTCTTGACAATTTTGTTCCTAAATGATGTCTCATTATAAAAAATAATCGCTGTGGGCAAGCCAAAGTGTGAAATATTGTGAGTCATGAGGAGCTGCAAATGTCCTCACCTATATTAGATTGAAGGGGAATGGATTATACCCATTTTGTAAAGTATTCTATGGCTGTGATTATGAATTTATGTCCATTTCAAGATTTAGGGTTAATTTTTCCAATAAGATGAAATCCCCATAACATGAATGGCCATAGAGAAACTATAGATTGCAATTGTTGTGATGGTGCATACTATAAATTGCTGTCATTGGAATTTATCACATAATTTTTCATATTGTAAACATTCACCTTCCATGGTGGGCTAGTAGTACCCCTATCAAAGCACTTTGTGTGATATGGCTTTTCCACTGAAGTGACCACCACACTATCATGTATTTGTGTAAGAGCAATTTTGGCTTCTACTAAAGTTAAACATTAAAGTAACAATCCGTCAAAGGATTGTTTAAAAAGGTCTTTGCCAATGATTACATAATGGAGTGCTTGTTTATGTAACTTATGTTTTTCATTTTGAGAAAAAGTGTCTAGTGTAATATATTTGTTTAAGAAGTTATAAATATTAGAGAACCATTTTGGAGGTGTGGAATTGCATGTAGTGGCTAGGACGGATAGTGTGATCAAATTTGCATTGGATATTGATGGTTATTATAATTATTTAATTGTGAAAATAGCTTGATCATCATTAATGTTAATAGGAATTAAATATGGGGCACTTTCCATTGCATCTTCATGTCGGCTATCTTTTCTTGGTATACTTGATATAAAAAAGTAGTTGAACTTTGATGTTAAACATTATACCATATTTCGATATGGGATAAGATGTTCTTCTTTAGTTTGATATACATCATTGACTTGATTTACCACAAGTTGAGAAACACCAAAGACTTGAATAGATCTAATTTAGAGAGATTGGGCATCAAATAGACCTAAAATAAGTTCTTCATATTAAACGGTGTTGTCGGTGCAAGAGAAACTTAATCGATATGCAATAGGAATTGTGTGACTAGAAGGGTTGATAAAGACAATACCTATGCTTGCACTAGATGCACATCGAGAACCATCAAAGAACATGGTCCAAATATTAGAGTGAGTAGAATAAGCAGTGAAATCATCTCTAAATGTGTCACTAATAGGATTAGTGTCCAGGAGTGGTGCAACTACCAAATGGTCTACAATAATTTGTCCCTTTACTAATTTTTGGAGAACAATTTTTAAGTCAAATTCTATTACTAACATGACCCATTTTGTGATGCGATTAGAGAGATGTGGTTTTTCCATGAGAAACTTTAAGGGATCTATTTTTGTGATAACTTGAGTCTCATTATTTATCATGTAATGTTGAAGTTTTTATGTGGCAAAAACTAGTGCTAAACATAATTTTTCTATTATGGAGTAATTTTTTTATAATCAACTAATGTGTGACTGATGTAATAGACTGCTCATTTGGTTTGTTGATCATCATGTTGTGATAAAAGTTCTCCTAATTCATGATCTATTGCTCAGATATGCAATAGGAAAGGCCTATTGGGGATAGGTGGTACTAAGATAGGTGGATTAAGAAGATATTATTTGATTGTATCAAAGGTTTATTAATAGGCTTAGTCCCAAATAAATTTTGTAACTTTATTTATTAATGGAGTGAATGAATGAGTTTTATTTGCAAGATGAGCTATAAAATGATAGATTGCTTATATCTTGCCCTGTAGGGATCAAAGTTACTTCAAGTTCATAGGAGGTGGCATGCCGATGATTGATTTGAATTTATTAGGGTAAACCTCTATGCCACATTGAGTGATAATGAAACCTAAGAGTTTGCCTGATATAACTCCAAACACACACTTCTTTGGGATCAATCATACATTGTATTATTTAATTCTTTGAAAGATCTTTTGTAAATCAAGAGCATGATATTGTCATTGCTTGGATTTAGCTAAGATATCATTGACATAATATTCAATGGTATGGTTAATCAAATCATAAAATATATGTGTCATGGTATACTGGTATGTAGCCCTGACATTTTTTAATTCACAAGGCATGACAATGTAACAAAATGTACCCCACAATGTTGTAAAAGATGTTTTTTCTTGATCTTCTTCAACAATTTTGATTTGGTTGTATCCTACAAATCCATCCATAAGTGATAACATTTCATATCTGGTTATGGAATCGATGATCATGTTAATGTTAGGCAAAGTAAAATCATCTTTTGGGCATTCTTTATTAAAATCTCAAGAATCTGAATAACAATAAATTTATCAATTGGGTTTGACCATGGAGACTATACTGGAAACCCATTCAGGGTGTGCTATTGGTTGGATGAAACTGACATCTAAGAGGCATTAGATCTCATCTTTGACTAAGAGAGCCACCTTAGGATGCAATTTGTGATTTTTTTGCTTAACTAGTTTAGCATCTAGGTATAAGGGTATCCAATAGACTACTATAGATGTGTCAATTCCTAACATATCTGAGTAAGACCAAGCAAAGAGTTTTGGCAAATATGTTAATGTTTGATGAATATCTATATCTTCTTTCTTTCATAGGGAAATACTATCAAGACCATGTGGGGATCCTGGTCGGTTCCAAAATTGAAATTAACTTTTTATTTATTAAGCAATGTGGAATGATCAAGTGTTTAGGGTGTAGTAAGAATAGTATCATCCGAATTAACTAGTATGTCTTGGGGAGAATCTAGACTTTCTCCAAAATATGCATGGGCATTTATGTGATGAGGAAGTCTATTTTTATGATAGCAGGATGGGAGATCCTCATATGCTCCTAGAAATTATAGGAAGGATTCATTGTTAGAGAATTCATCTATTGTGAACATGTCTTGTGAAACTATGTCATCAATGAGATCGGGATAAATCGATAATAGGGTTGAAGTATGGTTAATAGTGTGATTTGTTGGTGTAGTGGGTGGACAAGACTTTATATGTTTTGATGTAGTAGAAGAAGGCTTATTATGAAGACGTGTAGACTAATATACAAGCCCTTACATTCCATGCTATGTGTATGCCTTGATAGTATTGATGATTCTTTGTTCATGCTTTCCAAGACCTTTACCATGATATCCCATCTTATTAATATATTTAAGTGTGAAAGGAGAGGAAAACTGGTGATTTGATATCAATGCTATTATCAAACTTTGAGTTTGTTGATGTGTTGTATGGTCTAAGGGTACATTGTGAAAACCAAGTTGTGTAGGTAAATTCCTAAGGTTAAAATGCAAAATATAATTATGTGCAGTTTCAATAATTTGACAATATTTGAAATGTTCGTTATCGATTGGACATGTGTAGATGTAGCCTTTGTGACTAAATTTTAGACAGGTATGAAGTGTAGAAGGGACAACATGCATATCATGAATCCAAGGCCTACCAAGTAATAGATTATAATTGAGGTCATTTGGCATGACTTGGCAAGTAGTTGGTAGTGTCTTAGGTCCCAAAGTAAGATTGAGTGTTATTTGACCCATGACTTTTCATGGGATGTTGTCAAAACCTCAGATGTTCATATCAGAATGGTCTAGATCATGAGGTTATATATTAAGACATTTAAGAAAATAAATGTTACAAATGTTGAGTCTTGAGCTATTATCAACTAATACTCTCTTTACCCCCAAATCATTAATTCTTAATTGAATATATAGAGGTAGAGGTCATTCAATGATGTGTTGCAGGGGTAAATCCTCTTTCTCAAAATAAATATGCTCTTCAGTCCATTATATTGTGTTGAGGATAGATGCAACATAAGTTCGTATGGTGGAAATATAAATTCTAGTATTGCAAAGGGATATATTTAATACATCTTTGTAAACATTCAATCGTTGAAGGAGCTCAAGAACTAAAACTGTATCAGAAGGGGTGCTAGCTTGAGTGATAAAGCTATAGCCATGGGTGTAATCAACCTGCCTATCTTCATAAAATTGGGTGATAGCATGGACCACATGATCTAATATAGGCATAGAGCTGGTATCAAGTGTGGGATGAGAGCTAGATGTACCAAGTTTGAAGGGAAGAAGGATACATACAATCGCTAGTGTTTTCTTGTGTCTAGTAGTGATAGGGAAATACTCAAAAGTAGCTAATGAGTGATATGCATCTATGTAGAAACCATGTATGTGGAATGAAATGCATGTAGATAAAGTAATGATTTATGCCATAATATGTTTATAAAAATAATTCCATAAGATATATAGCAAGTAATGGATATAAAGCATGAATTTGTGCATGAATGCATAAGAAACTTTGGCATGTGCTATGACATTTCTAACATTTTTGACATAATAAACTTGAAATTTTTTCCAGATAAGAAATAGAAAGCAAAGGATAGAGAACATGAATTTTTGCATAAAGGCATGGAAAATTTTGACATGTAACATAATATTCTTAATGTGTTTAGCAAAATGGAGTTGGCAATTATTCCCTATGAGCAAAAGGGAGTATGTAAAAAGAATATTACAATCTTGTGCATGTTTGGCAATGAATTTTGTAATATCATCTCTTATTATGAAAAGTAATCTTGAGAGGCAAATAATGAAGCTTTGTACTAACATATGATAGACTTCATCATTCATGTACATGATAGGACCAATTATGTTCTCCTTATTATTTGCAAGAAATGTAAGTAGAATTTGTAAATAAGTGAGATTCATTTTTGCAATTTGATTATAAATGTAAGGTGATACCTCAAGAAGTAAATAGGAGATAGTACATGAAACTAGGGTTTTGAGATTTTTTTTTGAAATTACTATTTAATTTTAAATTTTGAAGAGATTTTATGATTTTAATATGCTAGTAAAAAGTTAGAAAATTGTTGGAAAATTACTGGAAAAATACTAGGACCTAGTATGGGCAACTACGGTTTGAAAGAAAATTATTTTAAAATTTACTATTAAATTTTAAAATTTGAAATGAATTTTTGATTGTAATATTAAATTAATAATTTAGAAATTTATAGGAAAAATCAGTAGCTAGGGTTTTTGTGCACAAATGAAGTAAGCCAGGTTCACCAAATGATTTAACAATTTTAGGAATATTAAGGTCTTATTCCTAAATTAGTTAAAGAGTATAGATTGATAAATCAATAAATAATATGAAATAAATAAGCTACTAATTTATGAAATTTATTTGTAATTAGAGAAATAAGACTTAGCTTAAACTATGCTGATCTGATTGAGATAGGGTTTGATATTCATTGTGCAGGCCTCAGACACTATCACTAATAGGATTTTGGCTTTTATTTTTTGATTGGAAAAGAGCACCAAAGTGGATAGGAGTGGCATTGCTGCTATATTCCTTGTTTGGTGCTATTGTCTTAAGGAGATAAGCTTTTTGGGCTTTATTTGGTAGGTTTGTGTGACACTGTCTCTAAATTTTTGAAGCCTCGCTATCAATAGTGCTCCTTCTATAACTAATTTTCTTCACTTCTATGCCTTCAATGTACTTAAACAAAACTTTGGAAAATAAGGAAAATGGGTTAGTGTGTGTAAGATGCACTGGACATGCTTCACACCCTGTGTGTGGGCACACTACCTACATACCAATACTCTGAAGAGGGATCAAGCCATATGTAGTTCTTCCTTTGAAAGTGCTTGGTGCAATTATGATATGAGACTACAAGAAATTCTAAATTGGATGTGCTTGAGATAACTAGGGATTGGTGTAAGGATTCAAATAAGCTAGAAATAGTATTAGATGGCTGTATATAGAGAATAAGGAAGATTGTTTGAGTGGTTTCACTTGTATTCTTGATTGATTGATAATATTTACTAACCCTTTCCAAATGATCTTTGAATGGGATTTTATAGGGATCTATTGGTCATGGATTGAATTTTCTCACATTAGGCTGACAAGGAGAAGGATGGAGAACCAAAAGAAATTGCTAATTTGGGATAGAAATGATCTTGGACAATAGTATTGAAAGCAAATAGGAGTGGCATTAGTGATATTATCGTAGTGTGGTGCTATTGTCCTGGGAAGATGGGACTTGGGGGGATGGAATGGTCATAAAAATAGGGTCTTGGCTCAGCTAGGATCAGGTCTAAAAGGCTATAAATGCTTGGTAATCAATAAAAACAAACTATGAGGGTCATGAGAGTAAGCAAAAGGGACCTATGGGTTGGGCATCATTAGCCATGCTCAAGTTACCAATTTTTGAATTTTATATGACTACACATAACTTGTTTTTAGTTAGTTTGTGTTATTTGCTTTTGATTTCCATATAGTGAATAAATGGCTAAAAATCATGTATATATATTATTCTAGTGCTTGTGTGGGTCTTGAAAGAAGTCTAGGCCAACCCTAGGTGGTTGTTGATTCAAAAAGGTATCTATTTGTGATAAATGGCAAGAAAAGGATAACAAACTAGGACACTACCACCATTGGTGATACTATCTAAGTTATGACACTAGTGTCCATGTGGTAGAACCTGAGGCACTAGGATGCTAAAGTGAGGGTTTGGAATTGATTTAGGGATGTTTAAGAATGTGTGTAGCCCACATAAAAGCTAGGTAGGTGTATAAATAGGTCCTAAGATAGGTTTTGGGTTAATCTATTGATAGGTGGTCTCAAGTAACACTCTTAACACTCAAGTGACATTTTAGATGACTATAGATGCTAAGGAGACAATAAAACATGTAAGTACCAAAAAGTTTTTTTTAATGTTTTTGATTTTTAGGTATTTTTGGATAGAGGAAAGATCATCACAAGATTCCATATAATGGATGGTAATATATATTCCCATTGTAAATCTAGTGTAATACCCCATGTATGCTACTAAGGAGCATGTGTAGGTGTAATATCTGTCACCATGGTATGAATGGTGCTTTATGAATGTAGAATAGGACTATGTGGTATATAATAAATACTAGGAATAGTAAGAGTAAAAGGAGTAGGGGTTCTTGGAATCTATCTTTGAATTCTTATTTCTTTATTTTGAATAGTATTAATAGGCACATGTGTAGGTGCTCTGAATATATGAACATGGCGTGAAGTGGAATTATGAGTTTGTATCATGGTTCTTTGATAGATTTGTATTTGGTATTCTTACTTCACATGATAGTGTAGTTTTAGTTTCTTACATTTGTTTCCATAATGTATGTTTTGATATGGTAAATTTGTGTAACAAGTATGTGTATTTTTGATATGCATGTATTATATTTAGCAATAAACAAATCACTGTATGTAATGAAATCTAGAAGGATATAAGAAAGCCTGACTGTAATTATCATATGGAAATGAGACTATTGATTTTGATTCTATAACTAACTCTAATGTATCTATAGAAATATCTTTTGTATTTGTATGTATCTATTTACGTACCCATATCGACCAATGGTTCTTTGTTAGGATCAGTGTGGGAGAGATTAGTCTTGGGAGAGTACACTAGGAGGACTTCTACTAGTGGTCATCTTATGTGAAGATTGATAGATCATGTGTTCCTCACAAGGAGCAACATGGTATGGCTTGACCCTCTTAGATGAGCCTCCAGGAGAATTATGTGGAATAGATCTAGATATTTATTTTTGATATGTAATGATTCTTTGATTGACTAAATATATAAGCTTTTGATCAAGAGCAAAACATTCATGACCTTGATTTCCATTAATACCATGGTAAGTGCAAAAGTATTATCCTTTTTATTTTTTAAATCAGTGTCATGGATAATGTGAATTAGGAGGAAGTGTTACCATTCATTTATCTAACAAAGTTTTAAATATATCATCCTATCTATACTAGTACCAATCAAACTAGAGAGGTTGTTATTTTGTAGTGTTATATGGTCTAACTAAGGGAGGTACTCTTAAATTATGTTCCTTTCCTCTATTTAGCACCTTTACTATTTACTCTTTGACATGTGTAGTTGGTTTTTCATGAGGTATTTGAATTGACTCATGATTCTTTATAACTTGTTTACTTGGTTTTGAGATAATATTTTAACCATGTTTGGTTTTTGATGGAAAAATAGGCAATTCAGTGTGGGTATTCATTAGAGTGCATGCATACTTGCACATATCCCAACATAAGGTCTCAAATGAAGCAAAGGGCCCATTTAATTATCTTCCTTTGAGTGGATAAAAAAGGCCTATACTAAATATAAATTATACTTCCAAATCTGATGGTGTATAATGTAAATAATATAAGGCATCCTTAAATCAAATTACATAATGTTGTTTAGGCTCATTTTCTATTTGTGTCAATGCTTACAAATGTTCTAATGGTAATTTAAGTAAGGTATAACAATGAAAATGTGATATAAATATATCTTAAAGTTATTTTAAATTTGATAATGAACCATTTTGAAGAAAATAAAACCAAACAAGATCCCCTTGGGTTAAACTACAATGAAAAGCTTTTAATAACAAGCTTCTATTTTAGGCCCAATGTTCAAAAGAGTGTGTATATTGAATGAATAGAAAAATACTCTTGACCATCAGAGGAGAACTTAAGAATAATCAAGTTCAAAGGATAAGGATACTCATATACATCCCTAACAATAGGTTTCTCTATTAATGTATTCTCCTTGAGAATATCTTCATGAAAAGAAACTTGTAGTTTTAAAGTGTTGACCTATTATTGCAAATCTCTTATGGTAGTCATAATAAATAACATATCATAATAATAGGTTGAATTTTTTTATAGTGGCTGTAAATTTCCATGCACATGAAATGTAGGGGTAATAAAATATTTTTCACTATCAAGTGGGGGATCATTGCATGGTTTTACTTCATTTTGTGAATGGTTATCCATGGTTAAATAAGGGAGTATATCATGTTGGATAACAAAAGGTTAATGACATTATCATTGTAAAGTGCTATATTTATTGAAATTTTTGGACATACTAGAGGAGTAGGAGGGATAATTTCATTTTTAAGCACACTCTCCTTTTGAGAAGAAAATTTAGAGGAAAGGGAAGGAACATTTTCTATGTCATTTACTATATCAAGAGATGTAAGAATGTCACTTTCACTTTGAGTTTTATGTTTGCATCCTATAGAAAGAGGAGTAAGTAATGTAATATCACTTTCTACTTTAGGTTCATCATTGTTATGTGGGAAAGGATTATTGACATAACTATAATTTGCATCCTTGATATTTGTCTTAAGAAATTGTTTTGTTAGGAAATCTTTGGGAAACATGTTTTTTTGTTTATTGAATTTTTGTGGTGAAACTTTTGAAAAAGAGACATAAAATATATTTGGGACTTTTGTTGTGTCCTAAAAAAATGTAGGTTGTGTAGTTGTCTCTTTATGTTTTTTAGATGCACTCTCATTTTTTTCCTCAATAAACACAATGGGGACATAAGACATGTATTTTTCTCTTCACATACTAAAGGGGAAGAACAAATTGGACTAGTTTCACTTAAATCATGCAAAAAAGACATATGATTTTCAACATTAATATTAATTGAAGAAGAAGGAATACACTTTATTTCATCCACATTTTCATCATGAGAAATAGAGGAGGAACATTTAATTTTTTTGGCTTTTTCAAGATTCGAAAGGGGAGAATTGCATTCACTTGTTGAAATAATTATAGAGGGTATGGATGCAATAGCTTGATTTTCAACATTAGGAATAGTATAATTTTACATGTTTTTTGGCTCTTATATCTTTCCATCATTAGAAAACAAAGGAATATTAGAGATGCCATATTCAAGAGGGATACCATTACATTCAAATTGATGATCATAAATGTCTTTATCACTACCTTGCTAATTTAGAGTGGCATTTACATCATTATTTTTCTCATTGTCATAATTGTAAGCAAAAGTGGATTTATCATTTTTTGGGTGTTATTTTAGATCTTCATATGCAATACATTGATCATCAGTTTAATTAAATAAACAATCATAATTTTGCTTCCGTGAATAGGTTTTCACTAAGGACTCCATAAAGGTTAAAAATTAGTTTGAGATGACTATCAAACACATAACTATGAGGACTGAAACAAGAATATAACTAAGCATTACTAAGCTATGCCCACATAAGTGAGGTAGATATTAGATCTGATAATAAAATGCAAAAATTGAAATTTACTTTCAAAGAAGGCAAAAAACCTAATATGCAAATTAGGGTTTTGGTTCAATAAACATAGGACACGTTCACCAAATGTTTTAAGTGATTTTGAAGTTCTATAAGATAATACCCAAGTAATTAAATTTATTTTAAAGGAATGAGTATATTTATATTTACACTAAAATATAGTCTATAATACATAATTTCCTCATTTAACATGTGTAAATAAACATCATAAGTGTAAAGTGACTAAGGAGTAAAAGAGAACATATCTTACTTAATGTTCTATTTTGGAGTATGATAGTGATCAAGAATCATCACAAGACTATAACATAGATATGGGTTCAATTTTTTATGAGTTCTAATTATGTTTGACCACTAGACACTTACGTCTAAGTTGGACACCTATATTGATGATATTGTCCTTATGTTGATGCTAGTGTCCAGACCATAATATAACTCCATTTTCAAATCTATCAATTGGGGTTTTTATGGGTTTTTTGTTGCCTTCTGCTTGATGTATTTAGATTTTGTGCATAGGTTGTCACTCTTAGTTGATTAAAAAAACCTAGGTTCACTCTTATTTTCCCTTGAATGAAGCCCTAGAAAAAATTGGTTAGTGGGCACACGATGTTAAGATAACTCCAAAGACCTCATTATCAGTGGGCTCTATATACATAGCTAATACTACAAAATAAGACCTCATACTCATGTAGTTCTCCTCTATATGTTGGATTGTGTGTGAAACATACAATGTGTAATAATGACCTAGCTTACAAATTGATAAATATAGCTACTAGGCTACTCCTTCGGTACCTTAGATCTGTAGATGTGTTGTACTTATGACTGATATGGAAATAGGAATAAATAGGGAAGATTTTCTTAATTGAATAATCTTTGAATGATCTTTGGTCTGATTTCTAGGTGAGTAATTAATGAAGGTTAATTTTGTATTTATATCAATACCTTTGTAGTCATAACTTGTATTAACGCACTTAGGCCAAACATTGGAATACATTTCATTTGTAAATTAGATGACTTTAGGGCTCTGAACACTTGAATCAAGGTAGGACAATAATGTTGATGCTACTATCTATCCCAGATGTTAGTGTTTAGGGAGTAACAAAATAGGTTCTAGTTTAGAACTTAGACATGTGTAAGATAAGTACATTTTAAGCATTATAGGAAGATAAAATGTTTGTGTCATCAATATAAAACTGGTCAGACTAAGAGAAAGGCTAAGGGACACAAGATATCACATATGCAAGGCTTACAAAAGCAAATAAAGTGCAGAACTAAGAGGAACATCCAAGGTCCAAGTTTACCAAGTGTATAAGATCGAGGTGCTACATAATAAAAAAATATCATCTACACAAATGAACACTATGAGAAAATGTGTGGTGTTCCTCACATCCATATTGGAGATTTACACTGATTATTAAATATTGGACCAATACAAAATTACATCCACAAAAAACACCTCAATTTAAGTAAATAAAAAAGCATCCATGCAAACAAAATCTAATAATCACATTATACATGACGGTTCTTACTTTTGGCATAACCATGTTGATATTACACAAGCAAAAACCACTTACAATGTAAGATGTTTGTAACAACTTTAATTTGATCTAAAAGTCTTGTAACATAAAGGGGATTAAAAATACTCCTTGGAAAACATAATGATACCAGTTTATTATGGTTTTATAGTGATCTAAACAAGAGTTTGGGTTATGCCACAAAAATCTTAGTATACATTCATAATAGGAGTTCTTTGGTTATACCAGATGAAATAAAAAATTGACCAAAATCAACAAGGTATCTACTTTTAATATGAGGGTTATACCAGATGAAATAAAAAATTGACCAAAATCAACAAGGTATCTACTTTTAATATGAGGGAAAATTGATCCATATACCATATGATGGTAAACATTTTTAGAATTCACATATAAATCATGAGGAGAAACATGCCATGCATTATTTTCACCTATCCAACCATGTTCTAAATAGGGTAGATGATCCAATCTAAGGTTGGAAACAATTAAATATTTTAAAAATATAATTTTTTAAAAAAAGATTCAAAAATCAAATAAATATTCAACATCTCCATGTTTTATTAGCTCCTTGTCATCTATGTTGTTGGTTGCATTTTGGTAAATAACATATCATTTCCTTATACATACAAATATATGTTTCATGCATATTTTGAGTGTGATACAAGAATACCCATACACATGATATATGCACAAACAAATGTTGGGCCTTCCCTCTACTCACATTATCAATGCATTGGGGTCATTTGCTTATTTGACCATGATATACTTGGGCTATATTATTCTATGGTCATTTTTTAGTGTCATGTTTAAGCTTATGTACTTATAAATGCCTTCATCCATGCTTACATATTTCACATTGTACTTGATATGATATGTACTTAATGTTTTTTTGATAAGACATATACCTAAGGACTAATATGATATGCTTATGCTAGTTTCTTATGATTCCATTCTTTCCTTTTTTCAATTCTTTGAGTGTCTTTCCTTGCTTGATCTTGTCATGTTTGTTTAAGCATTTGAATATGCTTTTTTGCTTACAGCCCCCATGATTTTGTTTGCCTATTGTGACATTTGAACATGTCATAGTTTTTTATATATAGACATTTGAATATGTCATTATATGATTTGTGAATATTTAACTAAGTCATATTACTTTGTGTTGAGATTAACATACCCGCATTTCTGAAAAATGGGGACCCTTATTTCAAATTGTGCAAATTTGTATATTAAAATTGAAAAATCACTTGATTAGAGTACCACTAGCATGTTTACACATTATCTTTACTAGAAGATCATACACACCTAGTTCTCATTTACATTATTTAACATGTTTTCAAGTGACCATGGTTTTACCCCTTCTAATGTTGCTAATGATTGTTTAATATGTTTCTATATTGCAGGTTCAATAGAATCTCATTTGGGTATGAACATACTTAGGATTTTGTGCTTTCATGATAAATTGATATTTTACTAGCCTTTCATCTATAAGAGATTAAATTTAATCTATTTTTAAAAACCTTAGTCTAATGTTTTGACCTAGGTCCATTTTGAATCAAATTCAAATTTATGTGGGAATAATTTCAACAGTAACAATTAATTGAACCATAGACTTAGCTTAATTTTAATTCTAAGGCTTAGTCTTGTTTTTCAACACGATCAAAACTTAGTCTAAACATATTATGCTTGGTCCCTTTATGTCCCTTGGCCCCTTGGTCTATTTTATTATTAACATGATATAATTAACTACAAGGCCCATTTTATAATGTGCTAAGCCTTATCCTAAGACTTTATGCCATGTATTTTATTATGTGCAAGGTCCCATTTATCATGTTTTAAAAAACCTCGCTTAAATATTTTATCCTAAGGTCTTACCCATGTTTATTAACACAAAATAAAATCATAGTCCAAAAACTTTATGCTAAGTTATTTTCTTGATTACTAACTTAAATATTATTTTCATCTGCAGGATCAATGGTCTGCATTTGTTCGGATGCTCAGGATCCAATGATGCAAGATTAAAGTTGAAAAGTCAAATCCTCAGCCCTTAGCTAAAGTTCAAACATTTTCCAAAGATTAATGATATGCATTTTCTGAAGCAAGAATGATCTAAAAGTGCGTATTGAGTCAATAATTCAATAGAGCCCCAGGATAAGTGAGAGAGTGACAAGTGTCACACTAATAGCTAGAAAATAGTCAACAACCAATGGCATTTGACTTTGTGGATCAAGATCTAATAAAGCATGTTTGATCGAGTAAAGATGATTGGATGGTGTGTAAAAAATGTTGAAAATTCAATAATCCTGGGGATGAATGTGGAGATAACACATGGCATAACTATGAGTCATAAATTAAAGCTTGAGGATCTTTCAAAAATTGATGGTATACAAATGAGCATACACAATCTGATCAATGGTCCATGGAGTAGGAGGCATAATAAAGCAGATCAAGATCGATGGAGTGAAATTGATCTGTGCAAATAAGATCAATGGTTCAAGATCAATGTTGACTTTTCAACAAATCTCAAGTGAATGGAGAGGTGAAAAGTGTCATAACTATGGGGAATATAGTAGGCAACCAATGGCATTCAATCTTTCATATTGAGATCAATGGTCTGTGTTGATCTATGTAAAAAACAATCCAATAGTGCGAGATCAAGGTGGAATTTTTAGAAGATAATAGTCACTTTTTAAATATTAACAAGCAAAATGCCATAAAAATGCCATAGGGATGCCATGATGATCCCACATTAGAGCCACACAAGTATTATATGCCAAATTGAAGATTTTGTAGACCTAAGAAATGCAAGGGTATAATTATATAATCCAATTAGTATCTAAGTCATGAAGCTTGCATAAGTTCAAATAGCTACCACCATTAAAGCATAATAAAAAAACCTTTAGGAAAGCCCTGACAAGTATATAAACCTTGATTTGACCCTGTGCTCATTATAATCAAGCCAAATAATTTGAATTATCACTTGTGCAAGGATAATTTGATCCATAATTGAACTACAGATCATTGTAAAGCAATCTAGAGAAGCCCACAACTATGTCAGCCCAAAAATGTGTTTTAGGGGAAGATGTGGATCTCTATTTGACTTCAAATACAGAAGGGAGGGTTTTCAAACACACATAATTTGATGCCACAACTCTAAATGTGGAGCTCTATTTGAATTCAAATATAGAAGGGAGGGTTTGCAAACACACATAATTTGATGCCACAACTCTAAATATAGGGGAGAATACTTGGTTGATCTTGTTTTGGACCATTAAGAACTAGTAGCCCATCACAAGAAAAGAACATTTCTACAAGGAGGCTCTATTACAATGATCAAGGTCATCTTTAAATAGAACAAAATTTAGAAGAGATTTCCATATTGTCAAGCCAAGAAGATATATTCAATTTATATGAGGATATCATGATTGACTTGTTTAATTCCTTAAAGTTAGTCAGAACTAAATAAGAGGCAATAATTAAGCAAAATTCCATGGCTTCAGGGCAATTTGGCTAATGGAAAGCTTTAAGCTATTAGGTGAAAGACTTGATCAAATCCTTGACCAAGAATCAAGTACTTGAATTCAATACATTCAACCTAACCCATTTAAATATGGCTATGGCTAGATTGGTCGACAAAATCAAAGCCCTAAGTAGTTGGTCTAAGCAGATGGAGGACATTTATAAGGACCTCAAACAATAAGAAGATAAAATTCTATATATGTTGGGAAAATTAATCAAAGAGCCCACCTCACTTAGTCCTTTGGGCTTGATCACTGATGAGGAGTTCAAGAACTTCTTAATTCATGTAGAGGGTGAGAAACCAAAGTTAGAGAAGATAGGGGTTGACAATAAAAAGATCATGGGCCTACTGTTGTCATCTGAGGAGAGAGTTGAGAAAGATCTTAGTAACCTAGGAGATCAAGAAAAGGACCTATTCATGATACCCATTTTTAACCTCTAATTGATCAATGGACATCATTATAGAATGAAGATCTTGTAGAGAAGGCAAAAGACTACATCAACAAAAGGGTCCAAAAGTTAGTTGGATTAAGAATATTCTTTTGCAACTAGAATTTTATATTTTGGAAAAGGAAATTTTTTATGTGAAGGTATGTACATATTGTAAAGTACATTGCCTAGAGGTCAGTATATTAGAAAAGGTCATTTGTTCTAGAATATAATAGAAAGGACAACTATCCTATACACATGTATAAATGTAATTTGTCATTACTGACCTGCATACCTCATGAATTGCCTATATAAAGAGGTATTACCAATCATTAGGAGGGAGAAAGTTTTTGGATCCAAAAACTATTTGTAACTTTTGAGCAAATTAATATAAGAAAGGAGTTTTACAAAGTTTGTCCACATTTGCTTGTGTGAATTGCTATCATGGTTTCTCTCTCATTTATTTGATCTTACCTTTAGATTTAAATGGTTCTTGTGAATTATGGATGTGAATCTTTAAATATAGAGTTGATAATTTGTGATAATGCTAGATTAGTTGAAATTTATTAGGTTTACTTCACTTTCTTTACTCTTCTTGTATCTGGGCTAATGTTTTTTGCTTACAGGGGTAAAATTCTTAAAGTAAATCTTGTTCTTATTTGCATCTTTTCATACCTTCCTTATATGTTTGCCTACTATGTGTTAGGATTTGAGATTATGATATTTAATGTTGCATATTAGTTAAATGCACATTTAGATGAAATTAGAACTTTGTCATAATGTTTGAAACAATGATCAACAACACTTATCTTTTTTACCCTACCTTTCTTTTTGCTCCTTTTTTATCAATTCACCTTAGATTAGCTTAATTATGAATATTCATCTTAGTTTAGATTTAGACTTAGTTTTGATCATAATTCATTTTAATTATCATAATTAATCCCCAAAATTAAAGATCAACTATTAATCCACAATGTCTCCCAACCACCAACTAATATAAATTTGTGAAACAGTCAACCTGTTCTACCTCTATTCCACCAAGGATAACAAGATTATCATAACCAAAAACTCATATAATGAATTTTGGGAATCCATAAATGAGAAGTGTTTCTTAAACATTATATGAACTTGTTGATACATTTAGGTGCATCAATAAGGGGAAAAAATTGGCACTAGAAGGAGCACAAGTTAAATCTTTGAAAATTTTGCAACATCTTTGCTAATTTTGGTGAATTCTGTTCAAAGATTGATGTATTATTTACATATTTGTGTTTATTTTAGTATATTTGTGTAAATATCATTGATATTAATGGTTTTAGACCAATATTTGTGCTTATTTAAACAAAGATAGATGTTCTTTAAAGTTTTATGTTTAATTGTGGTAAAGATAGCTTCAAATATGCGAATCTAAGGTGCTTGAGGTTAGTAATATCTATTTTGTTCAAATATTGATTGGATCTCTACAAATTTGATTTTATTTGAGCTTGAAACATGTAAATATCATTCATATTTATGTGTTTAGACACATATTTGAGCTAATTTGGTTAAGGATTGATGTTCTTTGCCATTATTTATACATATTTGTGTAAAATTGGCTTAATGTGCAACTTTGATCATCGTTCTTTGCAAAGATAAGACTTACATATTTTATTTGAAATAGGGTTCAAATATCTCAAGCTAGAATTACTAAGGATAAGGACTAGTTCACGTTTAGAAACAAGGGTTCCCCTTATTTCATTAAAAGTCCATATGAGAGTTATTCAAGATAAGGTAAGAGTAGACTTTCAAAGTCTCAACCAACTTCACCAATTCAGGGTACTCATATGTTCAATCCCTATCAAAGCATGGATTAGATAGGTGGTTCTTCAATCAATATGCCAGGTGTGGTAAATAACCTTCCTCATTATTCTAAAAAGTATTTACCTACTTTGTCTTAATGATGTTATAACTGCTAAAGAACACATTAAATCCTTTAAAGCTGCTTTAAGTCTTTTTCATGTTGTTCATGAAGATGTGGCATGTAGATTGTTCCCATTTACTTTCAAAGATGCTATATATGAATGGATCCTTAACCTTCCTAAAAATTACATAGCTATCTAGAATGATTTTAATAATTACTTCATTGATCAGTTTGGCAAAATCATTAGTCTATATGTCCTATACCAATAATTTACCACAATCAAAAGAGACTCAAATGAGTGTATAAGAGCATTTAATTATAGATTCCAAAAAATGTTTAGCAGAACCATAGATCCTTATAGACCTGATGAGGCTTTAGCCTTAGAGATCTATAAGGATGCCTTATATCCCATGACTTCTATGTTTCTCAAAAGATTTACTTAGGTCATTAACACTTTAGCCTTAGCTTATGTTGAAGTTGTGATCATTAATGATCAAATACAACCACAACACTAAATGACATACAATATTCTCAATATTAATCCAAATTTGCATATTCTAAATGTCATCCCCAATGCCAATCAAAATATTCTAGCCTTAAATCAACTCCTAATTCTGAACCAATTTCATGTAAGCCATGCATATCTTCGTCAAAACCTAGGATTATTGAACCACTCTACCAATGGATCTCATCCATAAGACCAAAGAACTTTGATGCCTATAGCTAGTAATAATACTCAAGTTCATAATTCTGAGGCACCAAAAAATGAGAATGATTCTATTTTAAAGAGGGTTCAAAAGCTAAGCACTAATTTCCTTTAGTTGTGAAAGCAAGTTGGCCATACTGGGGAAAACTCTAACAAGAACTTATCTTTCCAGAGGTTTAATAGGCCTTCAAACAGGTTTCAAAATAACAATAACAATAGTCATAATAATGCGTCATCTACTAATAATAATGCACCTGATTTAAATCTTGGTGATGTAGCTTTGCTTGATTATTGTAGAGTTCATTATACTTCAAAGCATAGTGAATTAGATTGTCTAGAATTTTTCAATGCTTTTGAAGATTTTCAAGAAAATTTAGACACTTTTAAAGTTGTACCTAATAAAGAAAATGGTGTAGGTTGTTAGCTATCTAGATAACACCTAATGGAGGTCAATTTTGTTGAAGTCTAACCCATAGCTGGACTAACATGGGAATGGTCTAAGGCTATGTGATGCCTATAACTAGACCAGACCTCTAGGATTTTTTATGAGGCTAGCTCCTCAGATTTTCTAATTTGGACCTTTATTTCTAAAACCTAAAATTGGTTGGGATGAAAAGAGTTAAGATATTTACATAAAGTAAAACCTATTTTAATATGTGGTGATGCACCATGAATTTGTCAGATCCACTCTTGAACTCAGACTCTTTAACACACTAATGGACTATTAAAGAAGATAATGCAATGATTACTATAATTTCTATGCAATAGTATTTCATATAGAGGTTAGTTTGATACACTCAGACTAGGGAGCAATGAAAATAAGGTCTGGTTGAAGACACTTAAATTCGGTTGTCCATTATATATTTTAGAGATCAATGCTAAGACACATTATATGACATGCAAAGAAAGTTTTAAGCACTTAGGTTGAGCTTGAACATGCAAAAGGAAGATAAAAATCACATTTTCATATTAAAAAAACACAAAACACTAAATACAAACTAGTAAATGACTGCAAAATACTTTATTCACTATTCCAAGAGGTGTCAAATATAATTTTGGCAGAGTTTAGTCATACCAACCTGAGGGATGCAAAATAATAGATCAAAGGCTATATTTATAGAATAAAGAAACCTAGAGAGAGGGAGATTTGGAACTCAAAATGGAATTAAATGAGCTCAAATCCATTTGAAAAGTTTTTATAACTACCTCCACAAATTAAACTCCTTCCAACTCCCTGATTGATCCATGACACTCCAATCTATTGCATCATTACATTATTATCTCAATAATGCTCCATGGAAGATACAATAATGGGATCAAGTTATTTATAGATAAGCTCTAGCATTAATATAGTTATAAAAATTATATCCATTTGTTAGAGTTTTATCTCATTGTTAACTGTGCTTTACTAGTTTGTCATGGCATGCAAGAGTGGAGAAAAGGGTCACTTTCATGCGATTGATTTTAGTGATAAATCTATTGAAGTCTATGTGTCTACCTTAATTTTAAATGACATATGATACTTGTTACTCATCATGAGGACCAAATCCTCATATCTTGAAACTTACAGAGCTATGCCATTTATATTTTGAGTGGTGGTTCATCGAGTCATGATTATGTTTGAAGGACGAGAAGCCCCTACCATATCTCATTTATCTACCCATAAAGAGTCTTAATGGCATCATCTAATCCTAAAATATCTACTCCTATCCAAATCTAGATCATGCTCAAGCTTGGTTCTATTCATACTTGCTTGCCTTGGTTAAAAACCGACCCTTCAACCTTCATCCTAGGTGATAAGTCACCTAGGCTTGCCTTTAATTGATTTTCCATCATAAAATAAATTAGATCATTGACCTCTTAAATCATCTCACTCCATTTATCTTCTTAATTCAAATGAATGTGATCCATAGATGCTCTACCAAGACTCACATACTTATGCCACTTGTTAATCACACATTTACAGTGAGGGTTCGCTAACTCCTTAACTTACTCACATGCCATTGATTTTGAATATATGATTGAACATGAGGCATTGATATATCTGGGCCCATTA
This sequence comes from Torreya grandis, assembly GCA_037957365.1. NCBI lineage: Eukaryota > Viridiplantae > Streptophyta > Pinopsida > Cupressales > Taxaceae > Torreya > Torreya grandis. The sequence goes on from JARHVA010001621.1 coordinate 1,055,372, forward strand.
TCTTATATTTACCTACTCACCATAATATTTAATATAAGCTCCTTATATTTGGACACTTTGCAAGCCTACGCTCAGTTGGAGACCCCTTTGACAATTTTTCAAATGCAAACAGATATTTCATGAGGTTGAATTTTGACATCTGTGCAACCATCATTAGGATATTTGAAATCCAATAGTTATTTTCTAGGATTGAATTTGACATTCACATTCCCATTAATTGACATCTATGTGACCATCAATCTTTGGACCTCAATGGATGATTGCAGAGCTTGAACCTTGACACTTGCATAAATATCACTCTGATAGATCAGAAACTCCCTAGGCTATTTCTTTCAGACATTTTCTTGGATAGTTTTTTTGGGTTTTTTTTTGTCTTAGATGCTTTCTCCAAAGGAATTTGTTGGTGGATCTTTTGCATCAGATAAAATGTCTAGGGAAATTGTCACAGGATAATTGCCTAAAAGAATTATGTCTGCCTTATCTTTGCCTTGGATAATTTCTTATGGAGAAAATGTTTGATAGAATTCATGTCTTTGGGATCTCTGTCTTAGAAAAATGTTGGAAAGTAATCATACTTAATCTTTTGCCTCAAAATAAATTCTTTGAAATAATTCATGGCTTCAAGAAAATTATCCCAGATAATTTTCCCAAAAGAATTTGTGCCCTTATACCTTTTGACTGAAACTTTGTCTTTGGGCTTTTTGATTGAAAAATGACCCTTCAAAAAAATGTCTAAGACACTTTGTCTAAAAAGTGACCCTTCAAAACCTTTGCATTAGCCCCTTTCTTAAAATAAATGACCCTTTAAGGGAATTGTATAGGACACTTTCCCAAAAAAAATACCCTTTGGGATTTTTGTATAGGACATGTTGTCAAAGTGATGGCCCTTCGAAATTTTGTCTTGGTCACTTTATTGAAAGAAATGCCCTTTGATATTTTTGTTTGGGACACTTTCTAAAGAAACTGACCCTTCAAGATTTTTGTTTTAGAAGTATTTATATGGGCATTATGTTTTGGATAATTTGTTCAAAATAAACTTACCTTCATAACTTTTATCAAACATTTTCCATAAAAGAATTATACCTTCAGGAAAATTATGTGGATAATTTTCTTAAAATAAATCTGACACTTAGCTTGAAAAAATACCCTTTAGGATTTTTGTTTTTTGATCTAATTTGATGAGAAATTAACCCTTCAAGAAAAGTGTTTTAGACCAATTTCTTTGAAAGACACCCTTCGAAACTTATATCTAGGACTTTCTTCGAAGAAACCCTTCGAGAGTTTTGTTTTAGAAAAAATGTTCAAAATAATCCCTGATACTTAGAAAAATAAAGTGGAATAAATCAAATTCCAACACTTAGACAATGCCTTTTAATTTTGTTGTGGGATTTGTGTGGAATAATTTCCTTGAAATAATTTGCTTCCTCTAATACTTGGCCAAAATTTTAAATATTTGGCTAAGTGTAAACTTAGGCTTTTTCTAGACTTATTCCTATAATTGTTCAGCACCATGAAAACCTACTTGGATCCCCCTACTTACAATGTTGAGCATAATTCTAAGACACCTGATCCACTCATCAATTGGGACCCTACTCATCTATTTAAACCAGGTAGAAGTTTGGTATGTGGGCCAAAATGGCCAACATTTTTGGTGACTCAGCTGGCTTGACCAGCCTGCTAGTCATGGAACCCAAACATTGATCAAGATTGATTATGATTACTAAAGAAATGAAATAATATATACAAGAAGACTGTGCTTGTCTTCTAAAAACACTTTTTGGAGTAATGGGGGGGGGGAAACAACAACAAAATAACAAAAGATAAAACAACAACCTAAACAATGAGCGTAACAATTAAAAACAACAATGTGCAAAAGCACTTGGAGGAAAAGGTAGACATATATAACTATGTACAAAGATTTTTTCTAAGATCAAATGAGAAATTATTTGATGCACCATGGAACTTTGAAATGTATTTTCCATTTCTTGATAGCTCTTTTTTGTATCTAAGAGTAATTAGATGCTCATGTCTTCTTGATGATGCAGTTGGGATTCCAACCTCCATTCTTAGATACATTGATTAAAGGTATGGATCCAAAATATAATCATGCTCTTTCCAAATTATTCTTTATTTAATCAAAAATGCTATCTCTACCTCATTCATAGGTTGATATTGATTTGTCACATTCTCATCCAATGATTGAACTATAAATTTAACTAGTACACTCTGATTGATGTCTTCATTATGATCTATTTGAGCTAGTGGCTTGTCATATTATTTAGCTTCTTGATTGGTATCTAAACTTAGCTACAATACATCATTAATTTCTTCCTAATGAAGATCTATAACAATACTTATTACAGAGCATTCCTTAATATCCATATAATATGGAGATGGACTATCAAACTTTGCACTAAAACTCTCTAAATTATCCCAAAAGGGTTCTTCATCATGATTAACTAGAAGGACATGAAATTCATCAATACTCTTACCATTTAAAACATGTTGATCACATATTTATACCTTTTGGATGGAATCATATGATAGTTTTTGATCTACTGCACTTGCTTCATCTTCATCTTTTATAAATAATGACATCTCAACTTCTTCAGGTAAAATATCCTAAAGCTCATATTCTACAAGTGTCTTCTCTTCATGATGGATGACATCTATTATTGGATCAATGAGCTCATGGAACACATCTTCAACTTGTACAATCAGATTGTCTCCATTTTGAATTTCATTATCTAATCTTAATTGATCTTCTATCCCAGAAACAACTTCTTTGACCTCATCAATTTCTTCCTTGACATTGAGTATGTCTATGATGATGTCCTTTTGAAAAGCATTACTCTTTGATTTACTTCATCTAAAACTTCCTTAATTTCTTCAAAAAGGATAGGCTTCTTCTTTAAGATTGGTATAGTAGAACCTTAAAAGTACTCAACAAGATGAGAAGGGTCTAAAGATGTTACCATAGATACCATATTTTCCTCTTAAGGTTGTTCTTCTTGGATCACCTTCACCTCTTCTCTCTATTGCATTTTTTCTTGAATGGATTTACATGAAGGAAAGGACTTTGGATTCTTAGTAGAAATGAGTGGAGGATGAATAACCTCTAGTTTGCCCTTGTACTTAGTATCTTGAAGCATGCTTAAATGTTCTTATTTTATCTGGACTATTATTTCTGATTCCAAGTCATAAACTTGGGTTTATGAACTTCTACTTATGTAATTTTTATAGCCATGGGTGTGAAAGAAGGAACTTGTTGCCGTGCTCACTTTATAGCTACCATTGAATACTAAAGATGCAAATTTATAAGCTCAATTTGCTTGGTTAAATTAGCCTCAAAATCATGAACTAGATCATTAGGGATCTCTTCCTAAAAACTTGAAGATGTAGGCTCATGTATGATCTCTGAAATCTGAAAAATAGGCTCCTTATAACAAGCTTCTTCAACTTCATGAGACCTCTCTTGGATGGACTTCTAGGTAGGAAAGCTAGGCAAGGTTTGGATTGACTCTTGAGGGTTATGATAAACATTAGCTTGCTGATCATAAAGGGAAAATGATAGTTCTATGGGAACATAATTTTGATTAGGAGGACCTTGGGGTTTCTCATAAACCACTAACCTCTCTTCAATATTTACTATTAGACCTCCAATGTCTAGAATATCATAACTAAACTTTGAATGTCCCTACCTTATGAAAGTTGAACATACCTCTTTAGCCTACTACAAATTTTCTCTCATGTTCTAAATTTCATACTTGGAGATCTCCATTCCATATATTTTCTTAGTGTCTATGCTTATCATCTCTTTCTCATAGCCAGACAGAGTTTTCTTGAAGCTTGAGATGGACTATTTAGGGACTTGATTGGGCTGATTAGGAGGATAACAAGATTCATGAGGGCTATTATAAGACTAGTATGATCTTTCATAATGTTGATGAGGCTTTGTATAATTATCATATGGCTGGTATGGATTATGATAGGATTGACCTACATCATGAGGATCATACTAGAACTACTGGTAAGGAGAAGAATAACAAAATTCTTCCCTATAAACTGCCATAGCCTATAGAAAATCATGAAGATAACTAAAATTATTAACAACAATGTATCTTTGACCTTGAGATAGGGGAAAATGAGTATTAGAAATTAGATTTGAAGATGAGTATGCTATAAACTTGTACTCCAATGGCTCAAATTGGATCCCACTAGGTGTGCCAAAACTATTAGCTATCTAGATAACACCCAATGAAGGTCATATTTGTTCAAGTCTACCCCATACCTAGAATAACATGGGAATGGTCTAAGGCTATGGGATGCCTATAACTAGACCATACCTCTAGGATTTTTTTATGAGGATAACTCCTCAAATTTTATAATTTGGACCTTTATTTTTAAAACCTAAAACTGGTTGGGATGAAAAGAGTTAAGAGGTTTTCATAAAGTAAAACCTATTCTAATATGTGGTGATGCACCATGAATTAGTCAGATCCACTCTTGAACTCAGACTCTTTAACACACTAATGGGATATGAAAGAAGCTAATGCAATGGTTACTATAATTTATTTGTAACAATATTTCATATAGATATTAGTTTGATAGACTCAGACTAGAGAGCAATAAAAATAAGGTCTGGTTGAAGACACTTAAATTTGGATGTCCACTATATATTTTAGAGATCAATGCTAAGACACATTATATGACCTATAAATAAAGTTCTTAGAACTTAGGTTGAGATTGGACATGCAAAAGGAAGATAAAAATCACATTTTCATATTAAACAAACACAAAACACTGAATACAAATTAGTAAATAATTGTAAAATACTTTATTCACTACTCCAAGAGGCATCAAATACAATTTTGATAGAGTCTAGTCATACCAACGTGAGGGATGCAAAACAATAGCTCAAAGGCTATGTTTATAGAAGAAATGAAGCAAGAGAGGGAGCTTTAGCACTTAAAAGGGAATCAAATGAGATCAAATCCATCTAAAAAGTTGTTATAACTACTTCTACAAATTAAACTCCTTCCAACTTCCTGATTGATCCAAGACACTCCAATCCATTACATCATTAAATTATTCTCTTAGTGATGTTATATGGTGGCTACAATGGTGGGATCAAGTTGTTTCTAACTAAGTTCTAACATCACTATAGGTATAATAATTAGATCCATCTGTTAAAGTTTTATCTTATTGTTAACTCCTCCTTACTGACTTATCATGGCATACAAGACTAGAGAGAAGGGTCAATTTCATGCAGTTGGATTTGGAAATAAAGCCATTGAAATCTATGTGTCTGCCTTCATTTACCATTCCATCTACCACTTGTTACTCATTATGAGGATGAGATCCTCATATCTTGAAACTGACATAGCTACACCATCTATACTTTGAGTGATGGTTCATTGAGTCATGATTGTGTTTGAAAAATGAGAAGCCCATACCATATCTCAATCATCTAACTTTATAGTGTCTTAATGGCACCATCTAATCCAAAAATATCCCTGGCACAATTTGGATCATGCTCAATCTTAGTTCCATTCATACTTGCTCATCTTGATCAAAAATTGACCCTTCAACCTTCATCTAAGTCACCTAGGCTCACCTTCATTATATTTTCTATTAGAAACTAACTTAGATCGTTGACCCCTTGACTTATCTTGCTCTATTGATCTACCTGATGTAAATGAATGTGATCTCTAGATCCTCTGCTAGGACTCACATGCTTGTTCCACTTGTCAATCACACATTTATACTCAGGGTTTGCTAACTCCTTGACTTGCTTGCATGCCATTGATCTTGAATCCATGATTGAATGCAAGCCATTGATTTGTCTGAGCCTATTATTATGTGTTTACCCAATCATCATTAGAATTGATCTGGGTAACTACGATTTAGACACTTGTCAAGCTTATGCTCAATTGGGGACACCTTTGATGATTTTTTTAATGTAAACAAATATTTCATGAGTTTGAATTTTGACATATGTGCAACCATCACTGGGATATTTGAATTCCAATGGTTATTTACTAGAAATTTAATTTGATGTTAATGCACTCATCAATTTATGTCTATGGGAACATCAATAACATCTGTGTGATCATAAATCTTTGGACCCTAATGGATGACTATAGAGCTTGAACCTTGACACTTATGCAAATGCCACTCTAGTGGATCATAAAATCCCCAGGCTATTTATTTTGAACCTTTTTCTATAAATTTATTTTAGGCTTTGTCTCTCATAAAATTTCTCTAAAGGAATTTATTGGTGGCTCTTTTGCATTAGAAAAAGTATTCGAGGAAATTGTCATGGGATAATTGCTCAAAATAATTAAGTGTACCATATCTTTACCTTGGACAATTTATTGCAGACAAAATATTCGATAAAATTCATGTCTTTCGGATCTCTGTCTCAGACAAAATATTTGAAATGAATCATACTTAGTATTTTTAATCAAAACAAATTCTTTGAAAGAATTCATGCCTTTAGGAAAATTGTCCTAGACAAATTTGCAAAAATCCCTTTTGATTGAACCTTTATCTTCAAGATTTTTACTTAAAAAAAGACCCTTTAGAAAAAATGTCTAGGACACTTTGTCTAAAAAGTGACCCTTTAGAACTTTTGCATTGGCCCCTTTCCTGAAAGAAATGACCCTTTAGGGGAATTATTTAGGACATTTTACCAAGAAAAATATGCTTCAAGATTTTTGTATAGGACATTTTGTCAGAGCAATATCCCTTCAAAACTTTGCCTTGGTCACTTTCCTAAAAGAAATACCCTTCAAGATTTTTGTTTGGGATACCTTCTAGAGAAAATGACCCTTTAGGATTTTTGTTTCAGAATTATTTCTATGGGCCTTATTTTTCAGACAATTTTTTTGAAAGAAACCTATGTTTAAAACTTTTCAAACATTTTCCCTAAAAGAATTATGCCTTTAAGAAAATTGTGCAGACATTTAGCTTGAAAAAATTCCCTTCAAGATATTTGTTTGGTCCACTTTGATGAGAAACTAACCCTTCAAGAAATGTGTTTTGGACCAATTTCTCCAAAAGATACCCTTCAAAACTTCTATCTAAGACTTTCTTCAAATAAACCCTTTGGGAGTTTTATTTCAGATAAAATGTCTAAAACAATTCTTGATACTTAGCCAAATAAAGTGGAATAAATTTCCTAAAATAATTCCAACACTTAACCAGTGCCTTGTACTTTTGTTACAAGCTTTGTGTGGAATAATTTACCTAAAAGAATTTTATTTCTCTAATACTTGGCCAAAATTTGAAATATTTGGCTAAGTGTAAACTTAGGCTTTTTCTGGACCTATTCCTGCAATTGTTCAACACTATGAAAACTTGCTTGGATCCATCCACTTGTAATGTTGAACCTGATTATAAGCCACCTAATACACTCATAAATTGGGACCCTATTTAGCTATTTAAACTAGATAGAAGCTTGGTATATGAGCCAAAATGGCCAACACAAGTACCTCAAGTTCTTAAAGGTCATCTAAATCTTTTGATCTAACTCTCATGGTAAAGATATTTGAATTCCCATTTCAAGAAGAGAATGAGCCTGAGGATATCCCTAAGGAGATTCATGCTTTTTATAAATTTTTTAAGAAGACCTAACCTCTAAGAAATAGGGAATAGAAATTACCTTTGACTACCTTAACTCTACCACATAATTTTGACACTCCTCCTGATACTATGTTAGATAAGAATCTAGAACCTCCTAAGGGAAGTACCTCTAAACCAAATGTTGATACATATAATTCTTCTAATAGGACTATGTATAATATAGTAGAAGACATGAAAAACATCAAAGCTAATATTAATTTACATGAGTTAAATCAAATCATAGAACAAAGATATTTATTGTTGGAATCTTTGTCTAAGAAGCCTAACAAACCATAAAAGATTGCACATGCTAACATTACAATACACAAAAGTAAGGAAAATATTACACATTTCCTAATTACAATCATGATATTTGGTAAGAATTTGTATAATTATTTGTTAGACTCTGGTGCATCTATAAATATTATTTCCTAAATGTATTTATGAGAAATTGGGTTTGACTCCCATTAAATCTGATAGAGTTGTAACTCAATTAGATAAATCAAGAGTCAAAGTGATCAGTGAATTATTGAATGTTCACATGTAGATTGATTTTGAACCATGGATCTAAAAATTAATTGACATCTAATTGGTGGAAAGTACTGATGCATATGGAATGCTACTAAGTAGGTACTAGACCAGATCTCTGAATAGATACATGTCTACTAACTATTCACATATGTGGCTTCCATGGAAGGGAGTTCCAAATTAGATCAAGATAGAAAGGGAACCTAAAATGAAACATATGATCATCGAGTATAATACAACCAATGAGAGGGCCAACATGGTTAACTTAGATCTAGGTTTTACACTCTTGACACCACAAAGGCATGTAACTCCAAAACTTCTCATGATATGCCTAGATTATGAAAGTTGTATTTTGATGGTGCTAGATGTAAGTCAGGTTCTAGAGTAGGAGTGGTATTAATCAGTCTCATTGAGAAAGAATACAATGCCTCTTATAAAATTTAGTTCCCACACACCAATAATTTGGCTAAGTATTAAGCACTTATTCTTGGACTACAATTTGCAATCAAAGATAAGGTCAATGAACTATTAGTTTTTGGTGATTCTGAACTAGTAGTTAATCAGGTCAAGAGTAAATATCAATGCAAGTTATCTTATCTTAAGAGATATAAATTTAGAGTGTGGGAATTAATTGAGTGTTTTGATGCCTTCAACATTGTGTCAATCCCTAGGGAGGAAAATAAGGCTGCTAATGAACTTGCTTCAGCTACAACCAACCTTATGCCCAATCAAAGTTTCAAGTTACAAAGTTTTACCATTAAATTAGTCCCATGTACCTTAGTACCAAATAATGTCAACCTCTTGCAATTATTTAGTGATGATCAACATATCATAGAATTTATGATGAGCTTAGGAGTATTTGAGACTCACATCATTGATGAAGTCAATGAAAATACCCTTGATGATGACAAAGTTAAAGGCAATCTTGATGACAAGGTCATTTAGTTGAGTGACAATAAGATCCCCAAAGGGATGATAACCTTAGAGATATTGTTTGATTTAGACAAACTAGATGAGACTATCAATATTCCTAAAGTAGATGGGAAGGCTACCATGTAATGGACCTATATTCCCAAGGTCAACCTCAATTGGTGAACATTGGTATAGCCTTCATAAGCATTAAAACTAAGAGATAAATATTTGTTGACCAGGTATAAGGATATAATAACATGGTCTTATGATAACTTAAATATCTTTGATCCTAGAGTCACAACCTATACCATACCTCTAAAGGAAGCCTGTAAGCCATTTAGGAAAAAATAAAGGCCAACCAACCCTATCTTAGAAACCAATGATATACAAAGAGGTCAAGAAGTTAATAGATGCCAAGATAGTTTTTCCCATTAGACACTCCACTTAGGTAACTAACCTAGTCCTAATCAGGAAGAAAAATGGTGGAATTAGATTGTGCATTGAGTTTAGAAATCTAAATAGAGCATTTGAGAAGGATAGTTACCCCTACCTTCTCTTGACCAAGTAATCTAAATTATTTATAGGTATACTATGATGTATTTTCTTGATGGATTTTTAGGGTATAATCAAGTGATAATGAACAAGGAAGACATGATGAAGACTACTTTTACTACCAAGTGGGGCACTTTTGCCTAGAAGAGAATGCCATTTGGATTAATAAATGCAAGTGTAACCTTTCAAAGAACAATAGATCATGCATTCTAAGGCCTCATAGGTAAGTGAATTATTATTTACATGGATGACCTAACTATATTTTCAAAGAATAGGGAAGATCACATCATGTACTTATAACAAGTATTTAAAAGGTGTAGAAGATATGGAAATTTTCTCAACCTAAAGAAAAACATTTTTTATGTAACTAAGAGAAAATTGTTGGAATATGTTATAACTAAGGAGGGGATCTCTATAGACCCAAATAGAGTAAATGCAATATCAAAGATAGAACCCCCTAATAATAGGAAGGAACTAAAGTCTTTCTGTGGTAAAATCAACTTTGTGAGGAAGTTTATTTTTGGTTTTGTAGAAATAGTGAGACCTTTGAATGACATGTTGAATAAATATGCTAAGATCACTTGGAATGAAGAGACCAAGATTGTATTCAAGGAAATCAAAGAAGAAATTAGATAACCCCCTGTGCTGATAAGTCCAAAATTTAGTAAAGACTTCTATCTTTACTCTTTTGATTTTGACCATACAATTGCAACTATCATAACTCAGAAGATAGATGGATGTGAACATATTATTGCTTTCATGAGTAATAATTTTAAAGATGCTGAATTAAATTATTATCTTATTGAAAAATAAACATGTGCTCTAGTCAAGGCAGTGAATAAATTTAGGCATTGTATCCTTAGAAATAAGGTACATGCAATATTATCAGACCCTACCATTAAGCTCATGCTCAGTCAATGTGAACTTGGAGAAAGGAGAGGTAAGTGGATGTTTGTTCTCCAAGAATATGATCTAGAGATGAAGACTATAAGGTTGGTAAGATGCTAAGGTTTAATTTAGTTGATTACTAATGCTAATCCCAAACTAAGTGTCATATAGGGAGAACAATAAATTTTTTAGCCTAATGATTGGTATGATCCTATTATTTATTTGATAATCAATGACTATTATCTTGTAGGGTTAATTAGAGAGAAAAATAGGGATTTAAGACTCAAAGCAACTCATTTTCTAATCAAAGATGGAGTGCTATACAGGAAGAACTTTTAAGGCAATTACCTAATGTGTGTTTTCAAGGAAGAGGCAAATGAGATATTGAGCACTTTCCATGAAAAACTAGGAAGTGGACATCCATATAGAAGGACAACAACCCATAAGATCCTTAGGGATAGTTACTACTAGCCTACTATCTTTAAATATGCTCAAAAGCATGTGAGAGAATTCCATTCATGTCAAATATTCAACACTAAATAACCCAAGGCAACCATGCCATTAAGGCCAATAATGATTGATAAACCCTTTGCCCAATGGGGATTGGATTTTATGGGGCTCATTAACCCCAATTCCTCTGATGGTCATAAGTATGTCCTAACTACTACTAACTACTACATAAGATAGACTAAAGCAGTGGCAACTAAGTAGTGTAGGATTGAATAAGTGATCAAAATTTTAGAAGAGAACATATGCACAAGGTTTGGGACACCTGTATCTCTAGTCTATGATAATAGATCTACCTTTATATCCATTGAGATGATGGAATGGGCATATGACGATAACATTGTTCTCAATTTCTCATCAAATCATTACCCTCAAGATAATGGGGTATCTTAATCAATAAATAAGAACTTGATGAAAGACATAAAGAAGTCTTTAGCTGATAAACCAAGAACATGACACAAGCTACTTAAGTATGGCCTTTGGGTAGATAGAACCAGAGTTAAGCAAGCTCTCAAGGTATCATCATTATTATTAGTATATGGTCAAGAATCTATATTTCCCATCACACTCAAGATACCAACATACAGGTTCATGTAAGAATACATGGAAGAGAACCAATAATTTTCAAGTTTAAGGTTACTTGACATCATACAAATGGAATATGCAAGAGATGAGGCTTTTTCCAACTTTAGTAGACACCAAACCATAATAAAGAGGTGGTTTGACAAATGTTCAAAGATAAAGGTGTTTAGATAAGGAGAACTGGTACTTATTTGGGACAAAGCCTCAAAACCTAAAGGAAAGCATTGGAAGTTCACACTTTTGTGGATTGACCCATATCAAATTACTGAGATTTTGGGGGATAACACTTTCAAAATAAAATACTTTTAAGGAGCAAAGTTTACACTACCAACTAATGGGCTATACCTCAAGCACTATTTCTCCACTAACCCACATGGAGTCTTCATGGAATGAACTATAAGACTAGTTAAAGTTAGTGTAGGTAGGATTTAGATTAGTTTCCTTCTTATTCATTCCTTTTTGTCCCTTGTTTGTACATATTATTTGTGTATATTTATTTGCTTATGTTCTTTTTGCTTGGTGTGTTTGCTTTCCCTACTTTGTTTCTTGTTTTAAATAAGTCCTTATAGATAGTACTCAACTAAAAATACATTTAGATGCTCAAAATGAACTCCATAATCTAGGAATTCAGGTATGTTTTCTCAACATTGGTTGATCATGGATTATTGGAATATGAGCTTAATTTTATAGTTTAGAGAAACTAGTAAAGACTGATGGTTAGGATAATTATTACTTAGGATTTTGAGAAATATTTTGATATAAGATTGGTTTTAATAAGGATTTCACATGTAGGGTGAAAGATTTAATTATTAGGATATAATCATGTTTACACTTAATAAACATTATTACCTAGAATAAGACTATAACCAAGGATGATTGTTTGAATATCAAACACTTGACCAAATCCTTAAACCTAGATAAAAAAAGTTTTCCAACCTTTTATAAAAATTCAAAATGATCTAATATTTTACAAAAATAAGAGCTTATTACAAAATCAAAAAGATTTCTAAGCAGAGGTGATTTTGGTAACCTCCATCAGGGCTATAAATGCCTAAATGGTAGTGAAACAAGGCCTAGAGTAGAGAAAAAGGCATCTCTATCAAGGTTATAGATGCCTGGCTGGTAGTAGAGTAATTCCCAAGCCTCCCCTAAGTTAAATCATGATTCTTAATGAACATCCAAATATACTAAAAATCAATGTTAATGGTTAAAGTCATGAATTTAGAAGTTGCTCTTTAAATCTTATGATAATCAATAAGCAGAATCAAAACACACACATAGTATAAATGGGACTTGATGTTTGATCATAATTATGCATGTATAAGACTTATTTTTACCATGAATTAATCTTAATAATGGTGCCTAATCAAGTGGAATAAGTAGCCTAGTTATTAGTCTAAATTAGAGTATCTGAATTCTAACATATTATTATGTTTCCCCTAGAAGTTTCTATTTGTTAAGATCAACATACCCCCATTTATGAAAATTGGGGACACTTGTTTCAAATTGTACAAATTTGTACCTTAAAATTAAAAAATCACTTGATCAGAGTACCACTAGCATGTTTGCACATTGTCATTATTTGAAGATCATCCACACTTGGTTCTCATTTGCATTATTTGACATGTTTTCAAGTGATCATGGTTTTACCCCTTCTAATGTTGCTAATGATTGTTGACTATGTTTCTATATTGTAGGTTCAATGGAATATCATTTTGGAATGAACATACTTAGGGTTTTGTGCTTCCATGATAAATTGATCTTTTATTAGCCTTTCATCTATAAAATATTAAACTGAATCTATTTAAAAAAACCCTAGTTAATGTTTTGACCTAGGTCCCTTTTGAACTAAATTGAAATTTGTGTGGGAATAATTAATTGAACTACACACTTAGCTTAGTTTTTATCCTAAGGCTTAATCATGTTTTTATACATGACCAAACCTTAGTCTAAAAATCTTATGCTTGGTCCTTTTATGTCCCGTGGCCCCTTTGTTTATTTTATTATTAGCATGATCTAACTAACTACAAGGCCCCTTTTTAATGTTCTAAGCCTTATCTTAAGACTTTATGCCATGTATTTTATTATGTTTGGGGTCCCCTTTATCATGTTTTAAAAATCCTAGCTTAAATATTTTATCCTAAGGTCTTACCCATATTTATTAACATGAAATAAATCCATAGTCCAAAAACTTTATGCTCAGTTCTTTATTTTCTTGAGCATTGACTTAAATATCATTTTCATCGACATGATCAATGATCTATGTTCTCTCAGGTGATCAGGATCTAACAATGTAAGATTAAAGTTGAAAAGTCAAATCCCTATCACTAAGCTAAAGTTACAACATCTTATATATATCAACGGTATGAATTTACTCAAGCAAGAGTAATCTAATGGTGCATATTGAGTCAAGAATGCAATGGAGCCTTGAGACAAGTGAGAGAGTGACAAGTGTCACACTTACATCCAAATAACACTCAACAACCAATGGAATTTGACCTTATGGATCAAAATCTAATAGAATGCATTTATTCAGGTGAAGAGGATCAGATGATGCGTAATAATTACTAAAAAGTCAAGAATTATAAGGAGAAATACATGGATGACACGTGGCATAACCATGAACCAAAAATTAAAGCTCAAACTTCTTTCAAATATCGATGGTACATAGATGAGCATACATATTACAATTAATAGTATGCAGAGTAGGAGGCATAAATAAGCAGATCAAGATTGACAAAGCATGATTGATGTGTGCAAATGAGATCAATACTAAAAGATCAACATTGATATTTTAACAAAGCTCAAAGTGAATGTAGAGGTGACAAGTGTCATAAATATAGGGAACATAGAAAGTAACCAATGCCATTTTATCTTTTAGATCGAGATCAATGGTTGATACTGATCTATGAAAAAAAAATCTAATGGTGCGAGATCAAGGTGGAATTTTCAAAACTAAATGATCAATTTTTAAATATTAATGAGAAAAATGCCACAAAAATGCCACAGGGATGCCACATTAGACCCAGATAAGTATTATATGCCAAGTTAAAGATTTTATAAACCTAAGAAATACAAGGGTATAAGTAGAAAATCTAATTAGGATTTAAGTCACAAAGCTCACACAAGTTCAAATAGTTGCCACCATTAAAGCATTGTAAAAAAACCTTCAAGAATGCCTTAACAAGTACAAAAACCTTGATTTAACCCTATGCTCATTATAATCAATCCAAATAATTTGAATTATCACTTGTGTAAGGACAATTCGATCTAGAATTGAACTAAAAAACATTAGCAAACAATATAGAGAAGCCCATAGCCGTGGTGGCCCAAAAATGTGTTTTAAAGGAATATGTGGAGCTCTATTTAACTTAAGATATAGAAGGGAGTGTTTTAAAGACACATAATTTGATGCCACATCTCTAAATATAGGGAAAAATAATTGGTCAAGCTCATTTTGGACCATTGAGAACCAATAACCCATCAAAAGAGAAGAACATTTATGCAAGGAGGCTCTACTACAATGATCAAGGGCATCTAGCAATAAAACAAAATTTAGAAGAGACTTCCATCTTGTTAATCTAAGAAGATAGATTCAAGATATATGAAAACACCATGATTGACTTATTTAATTCCTTAAATTTAGTCAATTTTAAATAGGAGGCAATAATTAGGCAAAATTGCATGGCTATAGACCAAGTTGGCCAATGGTAGGCTTCAAGCTATCAAGTGAAAGACTTGACCAAGAATCAAGTCCTTAAATTCAAGACAGTCAGCCTAACCCTTTCAAATATGGCTATGGCTATATTGGTGGACAAAATAAAATCCCTAAGCAGTAGGTCCAAGTAGATGGAGGACATTTCTAAGGAACTCAAACAATAGGAAGATAAGATGCTATATATGTTTAATAAATTAATGAAAGATCCCACCTCACTTAGTCCTTTGGGCCTCATCACTAATGAGGAGTTTAATAACTTCTCAATTTGATGTAGAGGGTGAGAAACCAAAGTTAAGAGAAGACATGGGCTGATAATAAGAAGATCATGGGCCTATTTTTATCATACAAGGAGAGAGATAAGAAAGATATCAGTAACCTAGGAGATCAAGAAAAAGAGTTGTTCATAAGACCCATTATTGACCTACAACTGATCAATGGACATCATTATAGAATGAAGATCTTATAGGGAAGGCAGAAGATTGCAACAATAAAAGGGTCCCAAAGTTAGTTGGATTAGGAATATTATTTTTTAACTAGCATTATATATTTTGGAAAAGGAATATTCTTTTTATAAAGGCATGTACATATTGTAAAATACATTGCCTATAGTTAGTATATTATAAAAGGTCATTTGTTCTAAAATATAATAGAAAGGATAGCTATCCTATACACATGTACAAATGTAAATTGTCATTACTGATCTACATACTTCATCAATTTCCTATATAAAGAGGTATTGCCAATTGTAAAGGAGGGAGAGATTTTTTGGAGCCAAAAACTATTTGTAACTTTTGAGCAAATTAATATAAGCAAGGATTTCTAAAAAGTTTGTCCACATTTTCTTGTGTGAATTGCTATCATGGTTGCTCTCTCATTTGTTTGATCTTACCTTTAAATTTGAATAGTTCTTGTGAATTATGGATGTGCATCTTTAAATGTAGAGTTAATAATTTGTGCTAATGCTAGATTAGTTAAAATTTCTTAGGTTTATTTTGCTTTCTTTAATCTTCTTGTATCTGGGCTAATGCTATTTGCTTATAAGGGTAATATTCTTAAAGTAAATCTTGTTCTTATTTGCATCTTTTCATACCTTAGATGTTTTCCTAATGTGTGATAGGATTTGAAATTATGATATTTCATGTTGCACATTGGTTAAATGCATATTCAGATGAAATTTGAACTTTATCATAATGTTTGAAACAAATATGAACAACACTTCTCTTTTCTTTCCTACCCTTCTTTTTACTCCTTTTTTTATCAATTCACCTTATATTAGATTCATTGTCTATATTCATCTTAGTTTAGCTTTAGAATTAGTTTTGTGCATAATTCACTTATATTATCATAAATAATCCCCAAAATCAAAGATCAACTATTAAGTCACTATGGCTCCCAACCACCAACTAATATAAATTTATGAAATAGTCAACTTGTTCTACCTCTATTCCACCAAGGATAATAGGACTATCACAACTGACAACTCATGTAATGGATTCTACCATAAATGAGAAGTGTTTCTTAAACACTATATGGGCTTGTTGATACATTTAGGTGCATGAACACTTTAATTGTGAGAAATTTGAATATTCCCCTTATATGAGGTCTCCTTGTACCATTTCCTTTTATTTATCTTTTGAGTGCTCATGTGTATGTGTTTGATTGCTTGTTGAATTTTTTTAATTACTCTCTAGATGTTTCCATGATATATATCATGGTTCTTAGGACTTGATGTGATCACATACTATGTATCCCATTGTTATATCTTCCTAGACATGTTACTCATATTTACGACATGATCCATACACAACTTATATAGTTATATTATCATTTTGAGGTAAGGTAGCTACCAAACTCTATTTTCCCCTCAAATAAAAAGTGGGGCATATAATTTGGGGCATGAGATAGAGGCATGGCTTCCACATTTTCATAGTTTTAGATTTTAGTGGGGGTATGTTAAAATAGACATGACCTCCACACTTATTCAGTACTTAGCACATATAAATTATGTGGGGGCATGTTATTAAAACATGTTCTCCACACTTACACTGGTTCTTAGATTCTCCACATTTAGTGGGGGCATGTCATGGCAACATGTTCTCCACACTTTATTTTTTTTGAAATTGGACAAATTTCATAGTTATATAATTCATAAACACATTTTTAGCATCACTCTATACATTGGTACCATTATTATACCTAGGTTTTAGCTTAATACATATACAATGTGTATATTCCATGCAAATGGTACCTAAAATTGAAAAATAAAATCAACTTATAGAGTTCAAATATTAATATGGATTATTATCATACCCAGGATGGAATTTTATGGAGCTAATCTATTGTAGTAGGTGGTCCACCTTTTGGGAGGTTGAGGTGATTAGATCATTCAATCTTACCAAGTTGAAAAGTTAGACTTGATTAAATCATCTAACTTCAACAAATTTATAAGATGAAATGATTAAATCATCCATCCCAACAAGATATATAGTGTGATTTGATTAGATCATTCACACTTGCTATGTTATAAGTATGATTAGGTTACATGATTGAGATAAACTCAATGTTCGTGTGGAAACTCGCCTTCCACCAAATTTGGGGGAATGTTGTCCTCCAATATCTATATATATATGTATGCACTTTTAGGTTTCAAAATCTTCCTAATATCAGTTCCAAGGATTCATAATGAAACATCCTTTCAAATCACATTTCCAAAAGGTGAGATGGTTACATTGACACACACATGTACTCCTAACCTTGCTCTCTTTGTTTTAAAACATTTCAAATGCTTTAAATTTTAGATTATATGGACTGATTATACACTGTAACATGCTCTTGATTGTATGTCAGTTACCAACAAAGCATTCAAATTGGGATGATGCAAAGGCAAGGTGTGTTATACACAACTAGATACACATTTATTTTCTTTTAAATTAGTAATTTAATTATTATATTAAAGGGGGGGAATGTAAACACTAAATCTAAATTATATAGCACCTAAGTGTTTTACACTTGGAAAATACCTATCATAGTTGTACCCTTCAATTATAAGACCTTCCTACTGCCTAAAGGCTTGCATCTACTATCTTTATGTGCTAAAATAATTATCTCTTAGTCCAACCATTGTTATTATGATGACTAGGAATTTTATACTATGAAAAATGTTGTAAACTTAATCATTATCCTTATCTACTAGTTTTGGACCTATAACTATTTTATAGCTTCTCAAACTCTTACATCCCACTAGATGCCAATGTCAACGTAGGTGTCACTTTTCCAACTAAGTGTCTAGTGCCTAAAAATCATCCAATTTACAAATGTAATATATCCTTATGTTGAACTTAGTGATTTAATGTGAAATATTTTTAAAAGGGATAGGTATATATAAAATATCAACCCTCGTTCATTCCTCATCTAGAAAATTCATACCTCTCACATACGTAGCAACAAAAGAACTAAAAATTTAGTATTCAAGTGAGAAAAGTTTCCCTAGTCATTCTTATTTCCATATTAGTCATAGGAATAATTTATTTATAGGTTTGAAGTACTAAGGAGTATCCCATGAGCCATATTTGCCAAGTTACAAGAAAATTCATTATATATACTTGCTTATCACATATTACATCCTTATGTGCACACAATCCAACATGTAGGGAAGCATTACATATCTGAGGCCTTTTTCATAGTATTGGTTATGTAGGCAGTGCTCATTAATAGATGGGTTTTTAGGGCAAATCGACACTATGTGCCCACTAATCCATTTTTATCGTAGTTACTCTAAGGGTGAGGAAGCTAGGGTTTGATCATTTGATGAAGAGTGAAAAATTATGCACACTATCCATATACATTAGAATAAAGGTGACATAAAATATATAAGGCTCCAGTTGGTCACATCCAGATCTAGTTGGTATTTTGTATAGGACCTGTATCTAGATTAGACACCTGCATAAATAGAACTATCCATATCCGATGCAAGTGTATAAGGCCATAAAATGAAGAATTCTAGAATTTGATGATTGTGTTAGGATCTTGATCCAATCCACTTATAATATATTTCAACTTAGTTTTGCATATGCATAGTAAACCAACTAAGTACTCTTATTTTTAATTCATTGAAATAATAATCAATAATTGTACTTTCTATTTTTGGCATATTTTAGTATTTAAATTCAAAATATTGTTTATATGAGTTTACAAATTAATTAGATTGCTATAGACCTATTTATCACCGTTGTGCTCAATTATTTCTATATTCTTAACCCTAGATACCCCATATTATCAATTTAGGGTTAAACATATTTAAATATTTATTGTTTAAGGATAAATATGGCATACACAATAATAAAATATGAAGGCAAAATGTATATATATGATAATACAATAAAAAATAATAATAAAGGTTGAACTATACCTAAAAATTATAACTTGTTTTATTGATTTTGTTGTTTTAGGTAAAATACCATCAACAACAAGGTAAAATGATGACATAAGGAAGATCTACCATTTTTTAATTTAAAATAGTAATTCCATATCTACCCTTATTCACTAAAAATAATATAAATGCAAAATGAAAAGATTGAATTGACAATTGAACTTAAAAGAGAAGCCAATGCAAAGGAACAATTACACTTAATATGAATTTTTGTTACTTGAATGCAGATCTACATAATGCAAGCCTCTAATTGACTATGCATAAAATTTTAATCTCTAATTTTACATCAAAAGTAACAATCACTTCATTTTTCATGTCTAAGGTAAGATTAATGATAACTTATTTGATATTTTCTCATGTCCTAAAATATTTTATACTATGTACACTTTTTAAAGTTGAATTTTCCTATGTCACTTTAGATTTGGATGTCGTGTCTATCTATATTTAGGATTTGAAAAATTTATGGATAGAACTATAATATTTTTCTCTTCAGTGTTATTGACCTAGCTTGACAACACAAAATAAAGATGCAAAATGATAAGAGAAGAATTAATTAGGTTAAACAACTATAATTGCAATTACATACCCTACATGCCGGAATCAAACCCCTCATATTTCATGTTTAAGGTGAATGGATAAATTGAGTAAGGTATGGAACATCCACTTCCCTATGTGTGATATAAAATTACATGCACATTTACCTAGGCCTTATTTGAGTACAATATGTAATATAAAATCGATGCAAGACCTTGAGCAATGTTAAATCAATGAAAAATGTGCTAGATTTGTAAATAAATGACTAGTAATAGAGACATATTTTGGAAACATTTTGATACTTTTATGGGAAATTATTGGTTTTAAAATGCTCATAAACAATTTGTATATATATGATTCTCATGTTTTAATTAAAGACATTGGAGTGTAAAAGCTAAAAGAGAGAAGGTAAAAAATTGACAAATAGATACAAACATTGAAAGGATATAACCATGGGAAAAAGGGCCCATATAAACAAAGAGGCCATATAAGGTGAGCCTACCATTTATATCTTATAAAAATAAATAGACACAGACTGAGAGAGAGTAAATAAAATAAGCCCATGGGCTAAAAATGAACAAGACAAAAAGATAAGCAAAAGAAAATATGACCGCAAGATCGCATAGAGAAGAAAGAGAGATGAAAAAACATAAAAAGTCATCAATAATACCCTAATTCAAGTTGATGACCCATATGTACAAAAAATTAGTAAAAACATTATGATTACAAGGCTTATACCGTAATTAGGTGTCTACATAATGCACCTAATTAGATGTGTCTATGTGAGTGATGCATGTATGCATCAAAGTAAAATTATACATAATTGAAGTGCGTATCATGATTTACAATAGGAAAAGGAGGAAGATTTTGGCACGTGTATATACACATATTTGCATATGTGTCAACAATGGCCATTTTTTAGCAAGTAATTATTTAATCTATTTTAAATTAAAATGAATCAAACTAATAAATCTAAACTATTGAAATTGGAATACATGAAAGATACATATCTAGATGTAAAATATATAATTTATTTTTTTAAAAAATAATTAAAAATAGTAAATTTATCATTAGATATGTAAACCTCCCTCAAACAAACTTTATGCTAATTATGCAGGCTGATTGTGACTAAAAACTACCTTAAAAGACTTGTTAATTATGTTGCACCTACAAATATAATTTTATATTATGTTGGGACAAGCCAATGCTAGGAGTATAAGGACACACTACAGACTTGTTTTTTGATTATGGCCACATCTTGGAGGATTGCATGACTAGTTTTATGATCTAGATCTATGCAACTATTTGCAAGGGTTTATTGATTTCCTATGTGTGCTGATTTAATATAACACCTACAAACCACAAACCCTAGATCCTACACAATAAACATAATAGAGATCAATTACCAAAAGGGGTGAATAGGGTTAGGGGAATAATTGATATACCCTCAAAAACTCCCATGTAATTTAAGTGTTATCTACATAGCCCAAAAGGCCTCAGGTCAATGTACTTCTCTCTCCTAGAGTGTGTGTAAAAATTAACTTTGATATATGAATGTAACTAGATATATTTATTTAATTTCTTGAAAATCAATGCCCTTGACCTATAATCAAAGATAGTCAAACTTGGCCCATGATCATTAGAATGTTTCAAAATTGGAATTGGAAGAAATAGTGCTCTTTTACTTAATGTTAGTAAGATAACCAATTGATTTCTAGATGTGTTTAAAGAAGCCTTGATGTGCTTATATAGTGGAATATTTTTTATTATTTTTGTTAATCAACCTTGATAAAATTATGGGAGGGTTTAAATACAACATCTTGAATTTAAAAAGTTACCATTGGGCATGAGGGATAAGGTCAAGCTAGTGGATAAGGGCATAATGCAACTTTGTCCAACCTAGTGTGGTCTTATCTTGGAAGGACAAAGACTTATGTAACTAGTTTGACATGAGTCTATAAGAAAAATAGAGATGTTTTGGTGATGTTTTGAGTATTATCAAGATAATTTATATAATAATGAATGTCTCCATAGAGATTAATTTATATAATAATGAATGTCTCCATAGAGATTATAAGTTAGATAAATGGTGAATTGGCCAATTAGTGTAAAGATGCCAAGTTTAAAACATTTTAAAGCACTTAAAAATTAATTTTGAGTGTCTACAATAATCAATGTCATATATGTTCATTGTAATTATTTAAAAATTTGAAATTGAAATTAAAATGACCATAGGAATAAATACACTTACTTTGTATGCAAACCAAATGCTACCATAACTTTGAAAAATAATGCTTACTATTTTGATTATTATGTTTTATTTTTTTTAACAAGTACTAGACATAGACATCTCTTCATTAGGAGTTTTGTGAACCCAACCCACTTCTTGATCAAGGAAGTAGATAATTTTTATACAAGTAGAGCTTCCCAAACTTTGGGGTTACTAACGATTAAAAAATGAGTTATAAATGCTTTGCCTAAACTTTGTTTAGTAACCTTTAATACATATAATCTACAATTTTTTTTGAAAATCCTCTAATATATGCCCCCCTTTTTAAGTTAAGGACTAAATAATCTATATCTACAATCACTTATCTCAAAATAATAAAGTTACAAGAATTATATATAATAATATCAAATATATCCAATACCATTTATAAATTGCATAAACCACATGTTACTGTAGACACCATAAATCCACACACCTATGATTCTAATTATCGAAGTAGCCTTGGAAGTAGCCCTAAACCCTCTTAGGACCAACCTACACCTATCAGGCCTAAGCCAACCAATCTGCACTCAATTGCACCTAACAAAGTAACCCTAAACTTGAGGACCCTATCCTTGGGGACCTTGATCGTCGATGGTTAGGGTGACCATTGAAAGTCAACCTTGGGAACCCCTGACCATCGATGGTTAGGATCCACCTTTTTACTAAGAGCATGCAAGCTCTACTGACCCTTTTCTAAATATAACTTGTCTAATTTGTGTTATGAAGCTTTACATGCATGAATTATATGTAGGTGACCTTATTACACCTTCACTTCCACCTATTGCTTATGCCTATAAGAAAAAGAGGCCTAGGAGGTCAAATCCACCTGTAATAATAATTAGGAGATCTAACATTCAAGAGTTTTCTTTTGTAGGTCAATTAGGTCAATTAGCATCATTAGTATTATCAAGCATTATCAGCCATCTTATTGAGATCCAAATTTCTATCATCTCTCAAATAAGATTTTAGGTACTATCACTCTATTGGAATCAAGCCAGATTCCACCAACAGGCTAACTACATCAACCACCCACCCAACTAACTTCTGGTAAGACAAGTACTTATTTGTTAATATTCATGTGCTTTTATTCCTTTTCACAATCAATCTAGGCCTTGCATAACTCCAAAAATTCATCTATGAAATCCCATCATCTTCTATTGATCAAGCCCAAAATTGCATAGTCAAGCACCAATGGTTGGACCCCAACCGCCGATGATCAGTCTAATCATCGACGGTCACCTCAACCACTGATGATTACTTGTGGCAAAAAACTAGTAAGTTGATTTGACCCACCCACACCCAACCAAATCAACTTTTCTATTTTTATGACCACTCACAGGCCCCTTTATAATTTTTAAAAGTATACCCTAACCTGTTAGCACTAGTATTAATTATTTTATCACTAATTAGATCATTTCTAGTCTACTTTTCTAGCAAGCTTTCTTGTATTCGATTTTAGTACCTTTTGATTATTGATTCAAGTACCTTGTTTCCAATTTATCAACTTGATTGTTCAAAATGTTTGGATTCATAGCCCCTAAAGAAGCTCTCAATTCTAAGATCTTGCTATAACTAGGTAATCCACCTAGCTATCTGTCTAACAAACAAGTTTTCTTTAGTGATTTTTTATTTATAGGTCTTACTCCCAAGCCAAAGAGGAGCTCTTCATAGTCTGTTAATTTAATATAGGTATAAAAAATAGGTTTTTCAACCATACCCATATTGAGTTTCTTTTCTCTCTTTTTAAAAACTAAAGCTAAAAATTTACATGAAACATTTTGGCATGCTTGGTGGGACCTAGAGTCTTTACTCATGTTTTCTTTACATTTGTATGCTCTCCTCTCTATTTGTGCTCATAAGTTAAACTAAAATTTATTTTGGGGCTTAAGATCAACTACATCTATTGATTTCTTTTAAACATCAGTTCACTTTGAATTAAAACACAATAATCTTATCGTAGCATCACCTTTATTACACACACTAGCCATACCACTTTCATCAATGAAACATCAAAACAATTTGAAACAAGGCCTGAATAGGATTTCATCACCTTGTAGTCACCGTACCCATTCCCATTAATCTTACTTAGAGAGGTCATTACCAAGAGGAGAACCAACTCAACTCTCTAGTTGAGTATAAACTCTGGACATCAATATATATTGGCTAAACACCTAACACCCTTATTGCTGCAAGACTGTGAAGTGAGGGGGTAGGACCCAATACCAAGCTACATATTAATTCTAATACATATTATTTTGGGCACCTAAACAACTTGAAACCAACCATAAAATAATTTTATAGTACTTGATCTACAAGCCAACTCTATCACACATTCTCATAAACTAAGCCATAAGTCAAAAGTGAGATTAAAACTAACCTCTAGGCTTAAACATACTTCATAGTGTGTGTCTTGATTTATTTGATCATTTTTTTGTCTTATTATTGTTTGAGTGGTGAGATTTTTCTTATTTTCTCTCCCCTTTTTCTTGTATGGTTCTCACTCATCAGCAGCGAAGAGACCTGGCAGAACAAAACCCATCACTTAAATCAACCTCTTTTACCTCCTCATCTATGGAGTACATCTCTGAGGTAGAAGATTCACCTCATCCATTAGGAAGCCCTACTTTCCATTGAGTATTTACCCAAGGAGACATGGATTTTAACACTTTTCTAGATAACAATCTCGTTTCCCTTTAGCATTATCTTAACACCTCTCCCCACCATATCTCAATTTCAACCCCACCTCAAGATCCTCCTTATGGCATGCCATCCCACCTTATGGAGGGTATCCTTGTTGTCATGGTCACCACCCAACCTTTGACCACCCAATCATCTTTATCTACTAACCCTTTTGATGCTATGGCTGAGAACCAACTTATCCAACCAATCATTATCCTTACACCTTCCACCCCTACTAATGACTCCTCTACCTTGGGGACAACCCAACCACTAACATTACCAACCTTCCCTCTTTCAAGCCTATCCCATTGGTTAATACCCCTTTACCAAGCTTAGGGGTATCTATCCCTTCTACCTCACCACCTATTAACATAAAGGTCACTACCTCCCCTCTTATCACCAACCTAACTACCACCCATACCCAATCCATAGGGACTTCTTAGTAGTTACCCATTGCACCTAATCTAGGATACATCCCTACCCCACAAGAGTATGTACCTATAGACACCGAAATCGCGTCGAATCCCCTGGTCATTCCCTGTCTTATTCTTCTTCGCTTATTTAACCCTTGTCGATCACTTGTTCCACCAACCTTGACCTTGGCAGCATGTAACAATGAGTAGAGAACTAAAAGCTAGACTCTGTCCTCATTGTGCATCTGCCGACGACGGTCTTTACCCGACTGATGTCACCGACGTCGGTCACTTATCAGCCGACGTCGGCAATCCTGCCGACGTCGGTCACCATCCCGTTATCTGTTATCAGTTACCATTCGGTTCCCGATCGGTTTCCCAAAATGGTTATCGAACCGTCTCTCGAAACCGTCCCCGGGCCTTCATCAGAATCAACCCGATCATTCAATCTGCTCTCTGATTTCTGACATTTACAGACTCTCTAAACTCCAGCATCCATCAACTCCAGCATCCACCAACTCCAGCGTTCATTTCACTCCGACACTGCACAGACAACCTCAACTATGGCTTTCATCACGGCTTCTGACAGGTAAGTATTTTCTGTGTTTATTTTCATTTTCTTTCTGATTATTAGTTATTCATTATTTCTGTCATCCCGAATCTTCTCCCTTCTTTACATCCTTGTTCATACCCCCAGACTCGACCAAAAACCCGACCTTACTCTGTCTAAACCTTATTTTAATTCTATCAGACCCCGTCCCGACTCTGTCTAAAACCTTGTCCCGACCCTGTCAAGACCTTCTGCAACTCGCCCAGACTCTGTCCAGAACCTGCCCCGACCGACGCCGGTCACTTCCCCGACCGACGACGGTACTTCAACCGACGTCGGCACCTTCCCAGACTGACGCCGGCACCACAGAGACCGACGCCGGTGACTGTGCAGAACAGTGCCGCTTATCAGGTACACATTTTAATTTTCTATCATTTATTTCTATCATTTTATCTTTTATTATCTACTTGCATCTAATATTCTAGTTTTTTATCAGTGGGTTGATATCCTTCTAGGGAGTCTTCGTACTTTCGGGATCAGGCATTCGCCTGACAACCCACCATATCTTTGACTAACATCTTTCCGTGTTTTAGTCTCTTTTTCGCAGGTGTCATTCCTCCACAGCCAAAGAGGAGAATCTTCCAACGTCTGATTTCGGTGCGCTCGACTTTATCAGGTACTTCTAGCCTTGACCATTTTCTTTCAGTTTCTTATTTCTTCTTTGAATGTAGAAAGCAATTTTGCATAGAAACATTCTGGCACGCCCGGTGGGACCCTAGGTCCTCCTTGGGTTCTTTCTCTCTTTCTTTCGTTCATTTAGGCACATTAGGTTTCTTCCTTTTTGCCTCCTTTCGTCTCTTCTTAAACAACATCATAAGCAGAACTAAAACGAACATTTCTTTCTTGCACTTCTAGACTAGCTAAAACTCATATTCTTCGACTCTTTCTCCATTCATCTTCATACGAACAAACATTTCAACTTGGGCATTAAAACACTTTGCATTCATTTCTGTTTGCCTGCATCTCTTAGACCACACATAGTAATTAAACCGCATATTGAATTAATCTAGATCACTTGATGTTACACGACCAAACCACCTGCACAAAACAAACATTTTAACTTACTTGAGACAAGGCCCGACTGGGATTTCATCCCCCAGCGGATACCTTACCCATCCCAGTGACCCTACTTGGATTTCATCACCAAGGGGGAAGCCCACTCCATTCTCTGGCGGAGTATAAACTCTAGGCGAGGTATATCTTGGCTAAGCGAAACCAGCTAACCACTGGAATCATGAAGTGAGGGGAGCTTGCTCCTTAGCACCAGGCCACGTACCAGACCCTAACACAGACTTCTTGAGCACCATAACAAAACCCGAAACCTTCCATAGACTGCTTCTTCTAGGACCCGACTCACAAAGCCAATCTTCCTCTACACACATTCTAAGGCATAAGCCACTATAATCCTAATAATTTACTTCTAGGGTTTTAGGATCTGCTTGTGTCTTCATCTTTTTGGTTCTTATCTGCTTGTTTGAGCTTGTGAGGATGTTCTTCCTTGCCTTGAATGGTTCTGACTCGTAGCCAAGCCAAGGCTCTAGTCGATCACGCGAGGCATCATCCTCTTCCGTCTACCCCGCCTACAACCAACCCTATAATGGAGTTCAACTCGGAAACTGAAAGAACTCCTACCAGACCATCTCCAACCCAAACGCCTATTATCCCAGAAGGGGACCAAGATTTCGCACGATTCTTAGACCTCAATACCGCAGCCTTGCAATACTATCTCGCGAATAGCCGAACGCGAGACTCCTCGGGCAATCCAATCTATGGAATGCTGACTTCTCTCCTCGAAACTACAGCCGTATCAACGGCGTCCATAGTCCAACCCTTAGATACCCAGGCTATTACCTCAAACAATGACCAACCTTTTACCAACCATCCAAGTGTGGCTTCTCCTTCCATCATTGGGCCCACTTTCACCGGGGTTTCGGCCCCCAATCAATCTCAACCCACTCAACCACTTTCTACCCCCTTTCAAAACTTGGTCGTCTCCATTCTGCCTACCCTTACTCCTATCAACACTAGGGTGGCTACCCATCCATTGGCCCATGTTACCTCTAGTCAACCTCCCATGACCACATCAAACCTAGCCATGTCTTCCATCTAACCATCCTTACTCACTTCTTCTGTCCCTACGACTAGTCATCCGTACGTTGCGCCCTTATTGGTACAACCAACTACATCGTATACCTCTTCCAGCCTCTTTCAAGCACCTTACAATCTAGGAGGTGCTCCACCTGCCAATCCGTCAGTAGATATTATCAAGATGCTGATGGATAAAATGTCCAACCTAGAGACCTCCGTTACCGGCTCGCACAACACTCTCTCGTACGAACAAATCTGCAACGAGCCCATCCATCCTTCTGTCCCCATCAGACCATATCCCAGCCAGTGGGAACTTCCTAAGTTTTCTCATTTCCAGAGCAAGGAAGACCCACAACAACATTTACAGGCATTCAGACACGCCTGTTACCTTATCGCCCATGACGATGCGTTACTCTTATGCACGTTTCCCATGTCTCTCTTGGGTGCTGCACTTGACTGGTACAGCTCTCTTCCTAGCCATTCCATCTTCATGTTCACTTAGCTGGCCCAGCTCTTCCTCGATCATTTCTCCATCAATATCACCAAGAAGGTCTCCATCACAGACCTCTATTCTATCCGCCAGTTCGAAGATGAATCCATTGCTGATTTCATCGCTCGGTGGAGGGGCCTTATCAATCAACTTTCATTTTCCTTACCCCAGCCTGAGCTTATTGAACTTTTCTCTCAAGCCTACGCTAAACATATTTCTTTTACCTTGAGGGTTCAAACCTTCCGCACTTTTGACGAAGCCTTCACGATGGCTCGTAAACTTGAGTTACGTGCCGTTGAGGAGAATAAAGTCAAGTTGCGGAGTAAGAATCCCAACTCTAAAACCAATGACCCCTCTTCTAAGCCTTCCTCATCCAATTCTAAATCTAAAGCTTCAACAAATGCTGTGGTTGTTAGATCTTCTTCCTCTTCACCTTCAACTAATCAATCTGAACCATCCACATCTATGAGCGCCACTCGTCAATTTCAGCAGAGATACATACAGCGATAGTTTACTCCACTTGGAGAATCATACGCGTCTGTGCTGGAAAAACTCATCAAACAAGGGGCCATCAATCTCCCTCAGATCAGACCTCCACCACAATTTGATCCCTCACGCGCCATCCCTGCGTGGTATAGGGAAAATGACTTCTGTAACTACCATCGTGTTAAAGGTCATGACACGGGCAACTGTAAAACCCTTAAAAACATAGTCCAAGACATGTTGGAAAAGGGTGACCTCATCCTCGACAATCCTAATGCCCCTCCTAATCAGGGTATCGATATTTTCAAATAACCGTTCCCTAATCATCCACCAACCCAAAACAACATCCAGACCTTGACTGACAATACCCATGAACATAATATTCGAACAGTCAATATGGTCTCGCCCCTCATTTCTAACCAACCCCAAGAGGTGAGTTCATCCATCAGTCCATCACATGTGGACAAACCTCTTTCACCGGCTAGTTCTCCCTCAACTTCTCTCATTTTAGAGGATGCCTCAACCTTACCAGCACCGCCAGTTTCACCATCTTCCTTCTTGCTGCCCATGGAAGACCCAACCTTTCCTACTCCTCGACCACAAGTGGAGGGCACTGTCATCCCTGCCCTTTACCTGCTTGAGGAGCTTCATTCTCCAGTTTCTTCTCCACCCAGGGAAGAACCTATCTCTCCTTCGTCTCCAACCAAACATGAACCTGTTACGACTTCACCATGCTTTGGGTCCGAGACTACTACACCCGTCTCACCTTCAGTCCCACAACCATCGACATCTTCTCAAGAGCCCAAACTTCATCCTGCATCTTCTCAGCCATTTTCCTGACTAGTGGAGAGACTCAAACTTCTCCCTTCTAGGAAAGTGGAACATCAGGGATTGTGGGACCGTCTCACAGCCCTTCAACAAGCCCGGGCCCTCTCATCTCATGCTGCTAATCCTCCCATGGCAGAACCTCCTAAGACTATCAACAAAAATTAGATTTCTGCCTCTAGACCATCTACATCTCCATCAACCTCATCAAAACCAAAACCCTCATCTACTTCGCCTAAACCTATCAAATCGCTTGGCGTTCGCCCCGTCTCCAACCTCACTCATCCACAAGTGAAGGTGGACTTAAACCAAACTTCAACTAATAGTAATCTTCAACCTAAATCACAAAAGACTGCCAAACCACAAAGGCAAACGCCTCCTCTTCTGTCACCATTGCCCTCCATTTTGGGCCCGCATCCTTCAACCCTAACCAGAGTCCTTCCCGCTCCAACCTTTAATCAAAACCGATTGCCTCCTTTGCTTCCTTTGCCGACCACTAGCCTACCCTCTCCCAAAAGGGCGATACCTCTCATGAAGAGTGTATCGTCTCAGCCTGTCATCACACCATCAACCCAAAAGGTGGTATGAAAACCCCCTCCAACTTCACCCAAACAAAAGTCACCGACATCGCATACATCAATGAGCACGGATCCTTTAGTGGGTTCATACTCTTTAATCTTGCAACGACTTTTGCAAACTTCTAGCATAACTCTTCCACCCATCAAGCCTTTCCAACCTCTCGGGTCTAAACCCTCCTGGTTTGACGACACGAAGATTTGTTTATATCATCGTACACCAGGACATGACACCGAGACTTGCTGTGCCCTCAAGGCTGTCATTCGCCGTTATCTAGAGAAAGACACTCTTCTCTTTGAGGACACTTTCAACCACCCCCTGACTCCTTCTCATAAACCTTCTACCTCTTCAAATCCATCCACATCTCATCAATCGGTTACAACCCCTTCATCATCTTCACCTCCCATCTTTGAAATCAATGCCATTCACATCACCACTAGGTCAAAGAAGGACAAGGCAAAAGAAAAAGCCGCCATTCCTTGGACCTACCCTTTTGTCAATCCACCTCAACCACCTAAGCCTAAGATTTCTATCCTTGGCGCGCCTCAACCCTCCTCTTCTTCTTCTTCTTCTGGACCAATCCACGATTCCATGTTGAAACAGCTTCACCAGACGCCTGTGAGGATGTCCCTCTACGATCTCATCCAAACCTCGCCCCAACATCGTCAGGCCCTCATCCAAGCCTTACAGGTAGTGGAGGTCCAACCCGAGGATCCCTAGCCACTTGCTGCGCTTGTCCACTCCTTAGCCCCTATCGCCTCCATTACATTCAGCGATTATGAGATTCCCACATCCAACACAGAAGATCAAGACGCCGCCCTCTTAATCACTGCCTATATCGATCAGACACGCATTAAACGTGTTATGATCGACGGGGGCGCTAGCATCAACATCATCTCCACCCATGCCTTTGATTAGTTGGCTCTTCCCAAGAATTGCGTCTCCAAAACTGACGCGATCTTGCGCTCTTTCAATGACACTACTGCCACGACCATTGGCACAATCATCCTTCATATTCGCGTTGGTCCACGCACAGTCCCAGAGCTCTTCTACATCATCGAGGGAGAGTTCCAATACAACATCTTGCTCGGCCGACCCTGGATCCGTGCCATGTCCTGTGTCCCCTCCACCCTGCACCGTTGTGTGAAGTTTGAGCATGACAGACAAGTCCACACCATTATTGCTAACCCTTCACCCTTCAAAACATGCAACACCACCTATCGTCCAAATGATGTCCTCATTCCTATCAAGCTGTTAACCCCGGCACTGCCTCCATCTGTGGAAGCTTCGACTAGTTTGCAACAGGCGGTCGCCCTTACACCTCCCCTTCAAGCGACAACCACAGACCCCATGGAAGACGTCTTCCAAAGACTTTCATTGGGAGAATATCGCTTGCTGGCTTTAGACATGTTCCAAACTCCACAAGAGTATGGACGCCTTCATCACAGCCCCAGCTACGACCATCGGATAGGGATGATCATACCTTATGGTCCCCCTCACCTTCGCACCAACCTCGTCTATGGGGGGCTTAATCAAGCTCCTCTTGACGGTAATCCTCTTTCTTCACCTCAACCTTTCACATCAGATGTCTCATTTCTTGGCAACCCCGCCTTTGCACACACTTACCTTTACAGGTGTGCATGGAAGGGTTTTGGTTTTGGACGCTATGAGCAGGGCTCCCATCAGCCTATTTAACTGCTCAATGATGACGATGCCAAGAAATAGTATGGTCTGGGATATCACGACCCCACTCAAGACCCTTTAGACCTTTGTCCTGAACCAATCCTTGACCAATTTCCTCCACACTTGCCTGTTTCACCACCTTCACCTATGGAGTCAGTGGTTTCCATTCCTCCTAGTTTTTTTTTTCCATAAACACCATTCACCTGAACCCCTTGACTTATCAGCTCAATGGGGTGTCCAAATCTCTCCCTCTCATTCTTCCCAGCATGATCGAAGATGAGTCAGCAACCATTCACACTGTTCACTGCGTTGACGATGACGCCATTCTTTCTTACATGGGCGCTGACGATTCTTTCATCCAGTGCTCCCTCCCTTCTGAGACCCAGGTTATGTTAAATGAATCAACCATTGACATCAACCTTCCTTCTTCTGATGTTCCTCATGTCTTAAAGATTGGCCAATCTTTAGACGCTCAGGAGCAGCTTGACTATACCCATTTCCTCTCCGACCATAGCAAGGCCTTTGCCTGGACTTACAGTGATATGCCTGGCATCGACCCCACCATCGTTACCCATAACATTGTCACCAAACTAGAGGCTAAGCCTGTCAGGCAAAAGCTTTGAAAGATGCATCCCCACGTTGCCCTCCTTGTTAAAGAAGAACTTCAGCGCCTCCTTTCTGTCTCCTTCATCCAGCCCATCGACTATCCACAGTGGGTCTCTAACATCATCCCAGTCACCAAGGCAACTGGGGGGATTCAGATCTGCACAGACTATCACGACCTCAACCTAGCCTGTCCCAAAGATAACTTTCCTCTTCCTAACATCGACCAGCTTGTTGATCTTACGGCCGGCCATGAGATGCTATCTCTTATGGACGGGTTTTTAGGATATAATCAAATCCTGATCGCTCCGGAAGATCAGCACAAGACTACTTTCATCACCCCATGGGGGACTTTCTGCTATCAAGTCATGCCTTTTGGCTTGAAAAATGCAGGCGCCACTTATCAACGCGCCATGACCTACATTTTCCATGATCTCCTCCACAAAATCATGGAAGACTATGTGGATGACCTGCTCAGCAAGTCCAAGCTTCGCCGCAACCATCTGACCATTCTCAGAATCATCTTTTCTCGTCTTCTTTAGTACCATGTTCATCTTAACCCCAAGAAATGTGTCTTTGGGGTCCTCTCTGGTAAGCTTCTCGGATTCATTGTTTCCTTCCGTGGCATCGAGATAGCTCCCACCAAGATTCGCGCTATCCTCAAAATGCTGCCTCTGACCAATCTCAAGCAGCTTCACAGTTTGCAAGGCAAGCTCCAGTCCATTCGCCATTTCATCTCGCAGCTTTCAGACCGCTGTCAACCTTTTCATCATCTCCTTAAAAAGGATGTCATTTTTACATGGGATAAGAACTGTCAAGAGGCTTTTGAAGCCTTAAAACGCTATCTGGTCTCTCCACCAGTCCTCATTCCACCTAAAGATGACCAACCCTTCTACCTTTATATCTCAGCCACTCACCATTCGTTAGGTGCCATGATTGCGCACCGAGATGAACATCACCGTGAGCAAGCCGTTTATTACATCAGCCGAACACTAGTCGACTATGAAACTCGGTATACCCATATCGAGAAACTCTATTTGGCGTTAGTCTTTGCTGCTACTAAGCTTAGCCACTATCTTCTTAGTCACAAAACCTTTGTCATCACCCACACCGACCCTCTCAAGTATATGCACTCCAAGCCATATCAGAATCAATGTATGGCTCGATGGCTCATGCTGCTTGCTGAGTTCGATCTCAAATTCATCCAGCAGAAGTCTATCAAGGGGCAAACCATCGCTGATCAACTAGCAGATGCCCCTCTTCCCGACAATCAACCTACGCAATGTGAATTCCCTGATGAGTCTATCACTGCGCTTTCCTCCGATGACACCACCTATCAGATGACTATGTTCTTTGACGGTTCCAAATGTCAACTAGGTGGGGGTGCTGGGGTTATTCTAATCCCATTCGAAGGGGAGCCCATGCCTCTATCTTTTAAACTTGACTTTGATTGTACCAATAATATGGCCGAATACGAGGCCTTAATTTTGGGACTTCAGACCGCCCTCTCTCTCAGCATCAAGTCCATCAACATCTTCGGCGACTCACAACTCATCGTCAATCAGGTCAACGGTTCATACCTCTGTAAAAATGAAATTTTACAAAGGTACAAAAAGCATGTTGACATTCTCCTTACATCTTTCGACCATTTCCTCCTGCAGACTGTTCCTCGATCTACGAATAAGTTTGCTGACACCATGGCTTCTCTTGCTTCACATATCCCATCTTCC
Organism: Torreya grandis; assembly: GCA_037957365.1. Lineage (NCBI taxonomy): Eukaryota > Viridiplantae > Streptophyta > Pinopsida > Cupressales > Taxaceae > Torreya > Torreya grandis. Next base: position 1,090,100 of record JARHVA010001621.1, read on the forward strand.
TCATCTGCATCCAGACTTTTTGTCACGGTGCGTCGTGTGTCGTTGCCTTCATATATCTCTCCTCACATTCATCATGTCAACACTATAGACCCTAGCCCACAAGATGCTTGGTATAAGCAACTTGTAGACTTCTTATCTTTCTCTGTCATTCCTCCCAACCTCTCTAGTAATGCACGACGAGCTTTTATCAAGCGTACTGCTCGCTATACCATGCTAGGGGGTCTCCTCTATAAGCGAGGCTTCGACGGCCTCCTTCTTCGCTGTCTCACCTCCACTGAAGCATCTCAAGCCATTCAACAAGTCCATGACGGGATTTGTGGCAGACATTTCAGTGGGAATTCAGTTGCCAAGCGCATCCTTCGTCTGGGCTATTATTGGCCTACCCTTCATCAAGACTGTAGCGACTATGTTCAACGTTGCATCAAGTGTCAGCAGCACTCTAACTTGCTTCATCTTCCCAGTCACGCCTTACAAATTGCTCAGGATTTCTAGCCTTTTTCTCAATGGGGTTTAGATCTCATCGGTGAGATTAATCCTCATTCGTCTCTTCGTCATCAATCCATCATCACAGCCACTGAATATTTCACCAAGTGGGTGGAAGCCATTCCTCTCATTTCCACAAAAGCCGACAAGATCGTCGACTTCATCAACACCCACATCATCTATCGTTTCGGTGTCCCTCATAAAATCATCACCGATAACGGCAAGTCCTTTAAAAACAAAACTGTCCAAAAGCTATGCGACTCCTTCGGCATCAAACTCAGTTTCTCTTCGCCTTACTACCCACAAGCAAATGGGTAGGCCGAGGCTTCCAATAAAATTCTCACCAAAATTCTCATGAAAGTGGTCAGTGGCACAGGCAGGGATTGGCACATTCACATTCCCTTCACTTTGTGGCCCTACCGCACTAGCATCCGAACCTCTACGGGTGCTACCCCTTTTTCTCTCATGTACGGAACAGAGGCTGTCTTACCTCTCGAAGTACAGATCCTATCTCTCCACATTTCTCTACATGATATCCTTTCCAATGATGACTTTCATCAAGATCGCTTAGCTCAACTTGAGTTACTTGACGAACGCCATCTTGCTGCCCTTAATCATCTCCATGTCTATCAACGTCGCATCAAACGCACCTATGACAAAAATCTACGAGAATGAGATTTCAACATCGGAGACCTCGTCCTCAAAGAGAATCAACATGTGACCAATATGGAGCGAAGTAAGCGAGGCAAGTTTGCTCCTAATTGGCTCGGACCTTTTATTATCACGCACAAGTATGGATCAAGGACTTATCGTCTGTCTTCTCTTGATGGACGCCCAGAACCTGAGCCTCTTAATGCGTTGCATCTGTGACCATTCTACTGTTAGTCGAGTATTCGTCCACTTGACACTTAACTTGAGCTCGTCCCTTGAGCAATCCCTGTCCTCTTAATCCTACCTCCTTTCAACCCTATTCCTCTTAACAATTCCTATAACCCTTTTATGCTGTATGGATGCTTTGTCCTCATAAAAGGGAGCCCTTGACCTTCTATAATCTTGTCCATGACTCACATTTCTGTCAAAACAAATCAAGATGTCACAATATCCATGGTCACTATATCAATATCAAAATCAAAAAGCAGACTGCTCCCTCGAAGGACAGCTGTACTATCATTGTTGTAATTAATAGACTGCTCCCTCGAAGGACAGCTATTCAAAAGCCCTTATATTAAATAAAAATCTAGACCACTCCCTCGAAGGATGGCTATGACTAAATCTGGCAATAAATAGCACTATTTTAGAAGCTTCCCGCATTGATCAGCTTCACAACCTGACCACCAAGCAAACGACATCTCTCTGCAGGCTTCCCGCATTGATCAGTCTGCGCTAAAAAAAAAAAAAAAAAAAAAAAAGGTCATGGACTTGACTTATAGTTATCTCAGGGTCTCCTATAAAAAGGGGCAAAGTTATCTCTGCTCTTAAAACAGGTTACCCTTCTTCCTCCTCCTATCACCTGCTCAAGGGACTTCGAGCTCACTTTAATGTCTAAGTGATTCGATTACCGCTCTAACATAATCACGGTCAACGACGTCACGCATGACTGGGGCTCTTGGTTCTCATAACCCCTATATATGCTATCTTTTTGGTCCTTGTCAATGAAAGAGCAATATGCCTTTCACATATCTTTCACTTTGCTCACCTTTAACCAAACCTTTTTCAACTAAAACATTCTCAGACCAACAACTCGACAACATGACATTATCATCACCCTTGTCCTTTTCACATAGTTTCTATGGACACCAGTACACATGGAAACTATCGACCAGACCCAATTTATGTTAAGCATAAACCAATACTTACTAAAGCATAAATCAACCTTCATTCATTTTTAGCATACATCCATCACGACTATGGAAACTTGCTAGGGATGAAAGCCTTTCAACCAATTCTACAGAATACACCATCTGTAGCATCATCTTATCCTCATCTTCCCCTCATCATCTCGACACTTGACCACATCCAATCATCGACCAATCTATCAACCATTTTAACCACCTGTCTACCACTCAAACCCTTTGTCTGAACTACATTGGTCTGAGGCCCTATCACCAGGGCTATGTAGGCAGCACTCAGTTGACATAGGGGTCTTCTGAGGTTAGCTCGACCATTCTCGTTTGTTCGTCTCTCTGATGGACAAACCTTCCTTCCTTCTTTTAACCATAATCTTGTCCTTGACCATGACCCATTTTATCCCTTTGACCCTCCCTCCCTTCTAGGGAGAACTACATTAGCCTGAGGCCCTATCACCAGGGCCATGTAGGCAGCACTCAGTTGACATGGGGTCTTATGGGGTTAGCTCAGCCACATCCTTTCATCCATTGCTCCCCTCGACCACCAACCATTAGAGATCATGCCTATCTCCTCTGACCTCGACTACTTCCAAGACATTGTTGCCTTGGTTGTTTTTGCATGTATGCTACCTCATGACTGGTTAGCAGAATTGTGCGCAGACCTTTTTGGACCCTCACAAGTATAGGATCACAAACCGGTTGATCCACCCTACTTGTGGTTTTTTTGTGTTTCTAGGAGCACTTCCTGAGCCTGGGATACCTGGAACATGATGACCATTTGGCTTCAGCTTAGATTGAGTGACCCGATCAGCAAACGACTAAATGCTGGGGCCCGATTATTTCAATTTTGGCACTCCTCGACCCTTGACCTGCGACACTTTTGACCTGACCATCTCGTGCAGTGGTATGCGCGCAATCATGACTTTTGCAGCGTTCACCCTCACCCCTTTTTCATCCACTCTTTGTCAAATCAGCACCCGATTCTCGGTTCCCTTCCCTCGACTCCTGCTTTGAGGGGGAATACCTCATCCATAATCGGGGCAACCTATTCGCTTCCTATTTTTGTCTTGCAGTTCATTCGAATAACCAACAAGACGAAATCAACCTTATCCCTCACCTGGGGCAATCACTCCTATTTTTGTCTTGCAATTCGTCAGAACAACCAACAAGACAAAAAGGGGCAAATGTAGACACCAAAATCGTGTCAACTCCCCTGGTCATTCCCCGTCTTATTCTTCTTCGCTTATTTAACCCTTGTCGATCACTTGTTCCACCAACCTTGACCCTGGCAGCATGTAACAATGAGCAGAGAACTAAAAGCTAGACTCTGTCCTCATTGTGCATCTGCCAACGACGGTCTTTACCCGACTGATGTCGCCGACGTCGATCACTTATCAGCCGACGTCGGCAATCCTGCCGACGTCAGTCACCATCCCGTTATCCGTTATCAGTTACCATTCGGTTCTCGATCGGTTTCCCGAAATGGTTATCGAACCGTCTCTCAAAACCGTCCCCGGGCCTTCATCAGAATCAACCCAATCATTCAATCTGCTCTCTGATTTTTGACATTTACATACTCTCCGAACTTCAGCATCCATCAACTCCAGCATCCACCAACTCCAGCGTTCATTTCACTCCGGCACTGCACAGACAACCTCAACTATGGCTTTCATCACGGCTTTTGACAGGTAAGTATTTTCTGTGTTTATTTTCATTTTCTTTCTGATTATTAGTTATTCATTATTTCTGTCATCTCGAATCTTCTCCCTTCTTTACATCCTTGTTCATACCCCCAGACTCGACCAAAAACCCGACCTTACTCTGTCTAAACCTTATTTTAATTCTATCAGACCCCGTCCTGACTCTGTCTAAAACCTTGTCCCGACCCTGTTAAGACCTTCTGCAACTCGCCCAGACTCTGTCCAGAACCTGCCCCGACCGACGCCGGTCACTTCCCCGACCGATGACGGTACTTCAACCGACGTCGGCACCTTCCCAGACCGACGCAGGCACCACAGAGACCGACGTCGGTGACTGTGCAGAATAGTGCCGCTTATAAGGTACACATTTTAATTTTCTATCATTTATTTCTATCATTTTATCTTTTATTATCTACTTGCATCCAATATTCTAGTTTTTTATCAGTGGGTTGATATCCTTCTAGGGAGTCTTCGTACTTTCAGGATCAGGCATTCGCCTGACAACCCACCATATCTTTGACTAACATCTTTCCGTGTTTTAGTCTCTTTTTCGCAGGTGTCATTCCTCCACAGCCAAAGAGGAGAATCTTCCAACGTCTGATTTTGGTGCGCTTGACTTTATCAGGTACTTCTAGCCTTGACCATTTTCTTTCAGTTTCTTATTTCTTCTTTGAATGTAGAAAGCAATTTTGCATAGAAACAGTATCCACTACCCAATCACCATCATCCACATACCCTACCCAACCTCTAGCATCCACATTCCAACATGTGACATCCTCTTAATTGCCAAACAATTACCAATATGTTTCCCAACCTCAACCACAATACTAGCCTTATAATCCTTTTGGTACACCACCTCAAATTGACCTAATAAGAATTATCATGGACAAGATGACCAAACTTGAGTCATCCATTTCAGGAGATCATAACATCCTATCCTATGATCACATTTGTAATGAACCTATTCACCCTTATATCCCCATTAGGCCTTACCCTCCTTAATGGAAGCTTCCAAAATTTACCAAATTTCAAAGCAAGGAGGACCCCCAACAACACCTTAGGGATTTTAGTCAGGCATGTTACATGATTTATTATGATTATGCCCTTCTCCTTCAAACCTTCCCCATGTCTTTATCCAGCCCAACACTTGACTGTTATAGTACCCTCACCAATCATTCCATCTTCTCTTTCACCCAACTAGCAAAAGTCTTCTTGGATCACTTTTCCATTGACATTTCTAATAAGGTCTCTATCACAAACCTCTATTCTATTAGGCAATTCGATGATGAATCCATTGCTAATTTTTTCACTCATTAGAGAAGCTTGATTAATCAACTTTCATTTTCCCTACCTCAACTTGAACTTATATAAATTTTTGCTCGAGCTTGCACCAAACATATATCTTCTACACTACATGTCTAAATATTCATAACCTTTGATGAGGATTTTACCATTGAACATAAGCTAGAAAACTAGGCCATAGATGAGGGTAAATTGAATTTACAAAATAAGAGATCTACCTTTAAGACCAACAAAACCCCTTCCTCCAAACTCAAAAACCAAACCAATACTAGAAGCAAGACAAGGGGAACCATGGATGCCATCATCCTTAAAACTACCCCTCCAACCAATGTCAATCAAGAAAATTCTCCCATTAACTCTAATAAAAATGCAAGGAACCCGAACCAAAGCAACCAAAAATAATTCAATCCACTTGGAGAATATTACACCTTAGTTCTGGAGATTCTACTAAAAGCTAACCTTATATAAATTCCACCTATCAAAGCTCCCCAACAATTTGATTTTCTCATCTAAAACCTACTTGGTGTAATGATAATGACCTATATGCTTTTCATCAGGTAATTGGACACAATGTCAGCCAATGTAATACTTTCAAGAATATTGTTCAAAGTCTTATCAACAAAGGGGAATTGGTTTTAGATAATCCCAATGCCCCTCAAAATAAAGCTCTTAACATATTCAAGAAACCTTTTCCCAACCATGCCCCTATCAAAGCCAAGGACACACAGTCTGAGTGCTCTCATACTACCCACATGGTCAACATGGTTCTCTATACACCTACCCATGAGGACCCAATTAGCCAATCTACCCATTCCTCCCTTGCTTCACTTACCAAGGCCATGTAGTCACCCTACCATCCTTTAGATATCCAAAAAAAAGTTCCTTTCTCCCTAGCTACCCTCATAGAAATTTTTGAATCATCACATACTACCTCAACTAGCACATCTAGGAAAATTAACATTCTTGATTCACCACCTCCACCAACTACCCAAAAAATAACTACTCCTATGGATATTGTCCCTAAAGGAGGAGTGTTTCTATCCACACCTCCCATGGATAGCCCATTTATCTCAACCTTGCTTTCCTCACCTTAAGAGGTCAACCAACCTACCAAGCATCCTCCTTAACCTGCAAGTCTATCTATTACATCTACTACCCATAGATCAAGACCAGTATACAAAACTTTTTCCATTGTAGTACAAAAATTATAATTCACCTTAAAACTAGACATGGATCGAACCACTTTTTGGCAATAGTTAGGGTTTCCCTCCATCAACAAACTTGAACCTTATATCACACCTATAACCAACCAATCCATCATCTCTCCACCACCTCTTAAACCTGAACCTCCAATAACCCCTAAAATTTTTAGTCAACCAAAAAAGCCACCACCTCACCAACCAAACCTTTCAAAACTCTTGGTGCCTTCCCTACTCAGAGTTTGGTTCACCCATCCTTGAAAGTAGACTTAACTTCACCCAAGCCTATACCTAGGTCTTGACCCATACCAACCAAGAGGATGAAAGCATTGAAAGGATACATGACTAAGCCTCTACCTCCCTCTACCTTGCCCACTATCTTATGGCCTCACATTTTCACTTTACTTAAAAATCAAACCCCTTTCAACATATGTCACCCACTACCATTATTTACACCAACACATTTATTGGTTGACATGCTGGTCCTTCCCAAATCACAACCAGTCAGACCACCAAATTTGGTCACCTCAATTACTAACATACCTAGGCCAACACAATCTGATTGAACCACCTTACCTAAGCCATCTCTCACTAAACATAATACCACCCATACACCCATCTTACCAACCAAAACTATGAGCCCAAAACCTTCCTTACCTTTAGAAGAATCTTATGAAACCATTCTTCAAAGGTTAGTGTAGACTTATTACCTTATATTACCTCCCATCAAGCCTTTCGATCCTCTTGGTTCAAAGCCAACCTGGTACAATGACCATCAAATTTTCTCTTATTACAAGACACCTGGGCATGACACAGAGAATTACAAAGTTCTCTAGGCTATTATCCACCAACTCTATGATGAGGATGATTTCTTGGTAGATGACCTTCAATCTATTCCCCCATCATTACACCCAATAAGTAACTACCAACACATTCCTAACCCCCCAATCTCACCTTAGAGTGACATAAAATCTACCCAACCCCCCATCACACCTTCTCCCTCTATCCATACCATTAATGTGGTCACATGATCATAACAAAAGGATAAAGGGAAGGCAAAAATGTCCATTCCATGGACATACCCACCAAATCTTCCTATACCAAACAAGATCCAAACCTCCACATCTATAGCTAGGCCTAAAGTCACCATCTTAGGCACTTCAGAGGCTAGCCCCTCTAAATCCATTAGGAGGATCATACTTAAATAACTCCACTAGACCCATATTAAAATGAGTCTCTATGAGCTCATTTCCACCTCAGCTCACCATATTCAAGCCATGATCAAGGCTATGTAGGCCATTAAAGTTAGACTGGGGGATTTCTAACCCATAGAGGCCTTTGTTGGTGCTCTCTAACTCTCCACCCTTGTTAGCTTCAAAGGGCTTAGAGATACCTTCTATCCACCCTAAAGACCTAGAACCCCCTCTTTTTATTACAACCCACATTAACCAAACCCACATCAAATGGGTTATGATTGATGGGGGAGTTAATATCAACATCATCTCTTCCCATGCCTATGATCAACTAAAGCTACCAGATAATGTCATGTCTAAAACTTTAGCTATCCTTAGATATTTTAATGACACTATGACCACTACCTTGGGAACCATCATCCTTTATATTCAGCTAGGACCTCACATGCTCCTTGAACTCTTCTATGTGGTCGAAGGTGAATTTTATTATAATGTTTTACAAGGGAGACCTTAGATTTGGGCCATGGGTTATGTACCTTCCACTCTCCACCATTGTGTCAAGTTTAAACATGAAGGTCAAGTTGTTACCATAAAACCTAACCCTAGCCCTTTTGTAGCATGTAATATGACCTACCAACCTAATGACGTTATTTTACCTCCATCCAAAGCACTATAAACAACCACCATCAAGCCCTCACCCATGGAAGCTAAAGCTATTACTTCTTCCCCTTCCACTGAGGCCTCTACTAGCTCATCTATCCCTATAAACTAGATACCCATCATTGACCCTTTAAAACCTACATTCCAATGCTTTACCCTTGGAGAATACTATCTCCTCACCCTTCATGCCCTACTCACTCCCAATAATATGGGAAACTCAACCACCACCTAGGTTATGACCCCAAAATTAGAGCCATACCCCCCTTGGGGCCTTTGAGCTATCACACCAACTTTATCTATGGGGGAGTTGACAAGCCACTTAATGTTTCCATCACTCTCTCTCCACCTTAACCATTCACCTCTACATTCTCTTATTTGGACAACCTAGACTTTACCAAAATATACCTTCATAGATGTGCTTGGAATGGATTTAGTTTGGGAAGATATGAGTATGGCCCACACACATTGACCTCGATTGAGACTAAAAATCCTCATGAGAAGCATGGCCTTAGCTTCATTCTACCCAATAAGAAGAAATCCAAACAAACTACCCCTACCATTATTGAAGAAGAGACCCATTCCTCACCAACACCCCCTCCACCTATGGGTGAGAATGAGGACATCATCCCACCTAACATTTTATTTCATCAATATGATTACCCTTAGCCCCTTGACTTATTAAAAGGAAGGGGCATCTATATCCATCCCTTTGACCCATCCTAAACTCATGGCAGAAGACTCTCTTACCATTAACATCGTTTAGTGTCAAGATGATGATGTTATTCTCACCTACCTTGGTACACTATATTATTCCATCCATAAATCTTTACCTCTAAAAACCTCAACCATGTTGAATGAATCTACCAGAGACATTGACATAGGCACTCTAGACAACCCCCATATCATCAAACTTGGCCAAACTCTCACCTCTAAGGAACTATAAATCTTCTTTACCTTCAAATACTGTAGTATTGCATTTGCCTAGTTATATGCCAACATTCCTAGTATTGACCCAACCATTGCCACCCATAACATCATAACCAATCTTGACACCAAACCTATCAAATAGAAACTTCACTGAATGCACCCTCACATATCTCTCCTTGTCAAAGAAGAGCTTCAACACCTCCTTTCCATCAACTTTATTCAACCCACTGATTATCCCCAATGGGTTTCAAACATCCTACCTATCACTAAAGCCATAGATGGACTACATATCTATGTGTAATTTCATGACTTCAACCTCACCTACCCAAAGGATGACTTTATTTTACCTAGTATTGACCAATTGGTTGATGTTATAGTAGGCCATGATATGCTATCTCTCATGGATGGATTCTCGAGTTATAATCATATTTTGATTGCCCCTAAAGATCAACACAAAAATGCCTTTATCACCTTATGGGGGACTTTATATTATAGAGTCATGCCCTTCAATCTTAAGAACACTGTTGTAACCTACAAATGTGTCATGACCTAAATTTTCCATGACCTTATCCATACAATCATCGAAGACTATGTGATTGACCTTCTTGAGAACTCTAAGCTTTGTAAAGACCATTTAGCCATTCTCAAGATTATCTTTGAGTGACTTATCCACTATCACATCAACCTTAATCCCAAAAAATGTATTTTTTGGGTCTTATTAGGAAAAATTATTGGATTCATCATTTCCCTTTGAGGAATCAAAGTTGATTTAGCCAAAATCAAAGCCATCTTCAAGATGCTACCTCAAACCAACCTTAAACAACTCCAAATATTATAGGGGAAACTTCAATCCATTCATCACTTCATCTCCCATCTCTTTGATCAATGTCAACCCTTCCACCACCTCTTGAAAAAGGACATCTCTTTCAAGTGGAATGTCAATTATCAAAAGTCCTTTGATGCACTAAAATATTACCTACTATCTCCACTTATCCTTACACCTCCTAAATATGTCTAACCTTTCTACCTCTATATCTCTACCATAGACCACTCCCTAGGGGTGATGCTTACCCATCAAGATGAACAACACAAGGAAAAAGACATCTATTACATTAGATACATACTTGTTGAATACGAGACTTGATACACACATACTAAGAAACTATGTTTGGCCCTAGTCTTCATAGCCACCAAACTTCACCACTACCTTCTTAACCATACATTTTTTATCATAACCAATACCAACCCCTTCATATACATACACTCCAAACCATACCAAAACCAACATATGGTTAAGTGGATCCTAATTTTAGCTAGGTTTGACCTTGAGTGTTTCCAACTATATTTCATTTTTCTACATTCAAAGGAAGTAAGAAACTAAAGTAATGGTCAGGGGTTAGATGATACCTGGATGAAGTTTGTGAACCATATCCAGACGATTGGAGGGACTCATCTTTGGCTATGGAGGATGACACCTATAGAGAGAAAGACTTGAACAAAGAGATTGTTAGATGGATATATGGTGGACTACCAAGCAAAAGCTCAGTCCCAGAAGTGTAAAGACTTCCTTGAGGGATGACAGTCCACTTGTCGATAAAGAGAATGTTGCTAGAAAGAAATAATGAAAGACTAAACAAAAGAAATAAAGGTAATGCATACCTGTATTCTATTGTCTACCTCTCATAGTCACTGACATCGGTATTTATGCCGCTGTTGGTTGGTCAAGGATGCCGACGTCGGTTATGATGCCGACGTCAGTAGGGGCAATGGGTCTAGAGGCCGATGTCGGTGGGGGTAATGGGCTTTGGGTGAGTTTTAGCTGTGGTCTGTGGTCAACATAGTAGTCTAAGATGTCTGTGGGAGTTTAAAGGGCTTGTGCAGGGTCTATAGGATAGAGAGTATGGCCTAAAAAGGGGACCAGATAGAGTACAGGGGTGAAAAGGAGATAAGGGTGAGGGAAGGCTTTTCAGCCTTTCCAGGAAGAATAGGTTGGGTTGTGTCAACAGTGCTTAGACAAATGGACAATGGGCTGATTACTAATGTATCCTAAGAGTACTAAAATAAAAACTAGTAGAAATACTTAGCTGTGGGTGAAGAACCAAGAGTGTAGAAGATTTGTTCCATTTGTGGCTAATGCAGGAGACTTAATGCAACCTTCAATTTGGTGTAGAGTGACTGGTGCAGAGCCTCTAAACCTAGAGAGTACTATTGGGATGCTGATGCCTGCAAAGAGTTGAGGGGCAAGAGAACCTGGAGCTAGAGAATTTGCGTTCGTGGGGATTGATTGATTGATCGATTGATTACCCTTCCCAGGTGTAGGAATTTGGTTTTAAAGAAATTGACGTCGGTGATACCGCTGGCACCGGTTGAAGGTTGACCAACGTTGGCAGATAAAGAATGGGAAAAAGGGCTAATATTAGCCTTTTACCTGTTCTTCCAACTACTAGGTCTAATTATCATTGGAAATTGGTCGAAGGTGGATTAAATAAGCATGAGAGGGTTGAAATAGGTCATAAATTGGTCATAGGGTGATGGGAGGCATCCAAGGAGAGGTATCCAAGGTAGGGTGAGGTGTCATGGGTGAGGTGTCAAGGGAGGTGTTATTAATTTAAAATAAGTTATTATTTTAAATTAATAAGTGTGTGGGTTAGGAATGTGTTAGAAGTGGATCAAGGGGACCAAGGGGGAGTCAACCAAGGAGTAGACACAATTTTGGTGTCTACATTTGCCCCTTTTTGTCTTGTTGGTTGTTCTGACGAACTGTAAGACAAAAATAGGAGTAAGTTGCCCTAGGTATGGGATGAGGTCTTTTTTTTGTCTTGTTGGTTGTTCTGGTGAACTGCAAGACAAAAATGAATGTAGGTTTCCCTGATTATGGGATGAGGTACTCCCCCTCAAAGCGGGAGTCGAGGGAAGGGAACCTAAAATTGGGTGCCAATTTGATAGATAGTGGATGGATATGGTGAAGTTTGAGTGTGAACACTACAATAGTTGAGATTGCACACATACCACTTCACGAGATGGTTAGGTCAAATTATCGCAAGTTAAGGTCGAGGAGTGCCAAAATCAAAGTAATCGGGCCCCAGCATTTAGTCGTAGCTGATTGGGTTATTTGATCTAAGCTGTAGCTCCAATGGTCATCATGTTCTAAGTATCTTGGGCTGAGGAAGTGATCTTGGAAAACATGAAAATGTCACAAGTACTGGGGATCAACTTGCTCGCGATCCAATACTTGTGAGGGTCGTAATGTGGGTGCAGACAATTTGGCTAACTATTCGTGAAGTAGCCTATATGTAATCAAAACAACTAAGGCAAAGTTGTCTCGAAAATGGTCATGGTTTGAGGAGATAGTCATGATCTCCAAAGTCATTGGTCGAGTTGAGTTGAGATAGATAGTTGGTCCATTAGATGGACGGATGAAGGAATGGCTGAGCTAACCTCAGAAGACCCCATGTCAACTGAGTGATGCCTACATAGCCCTTATTGGAAGGGCCTCAGGTCAATGTAGTTCTCCCTAAAAGGGAGGAAGAGGGTTGGTTATGGATGGGTTTTGACTAGGTTAGGTCATGGTGAAAGGTAATATGGTTTGTCCATCAGATAGACGAACAAACAGATATGGCCAAGCTAACCCCAAAAGATGTCATGTCATCTAAGTGCTGCCTACATAGCCCTTGTTGGAAGGGACTCAGACCAATGTAGTTCAGGTGAAGAGTCAAAATGGTTGATGATTGGTTTGGTAATGTTATAAATGATGAGGGTATGATGATGTTACAACCTTTTCCATATTATGTGATGGTGTATTTTGTAACATTGGTTGAGTGGTCTTTCATCCCTAAGAAGTTTCCATATTGGTAATGGTGTATGCTAAAAATGAAATGAGATTATTTATGCTTCAACAAGTAATGGTTTATGCTTGACATAAATTGTGTGGTTGATAGTTTCCATGTGTATTGGTTTCCATAAAAACTAATGAAATGGACCATGCCATGTCAGTGGTCTGAAAATGTTTGGTTTGGTTTGGTTTGGTTGGATTTTGGTTTTGGTTTGGTTGTATGTGACCAAGATGTGTAAGAAGTGAAAGGCACATTACTCTCATTGAAAAGGACCATAATGATGGCATAGGTAGGTGGTTGTTTAGAAACAAAAGCCCCGTTCATGCATTACGTCGTTGACCATTGGTTGTGTTAGAGAAGTACTCGAATCACTTTGACATTAAAATGAGCTCAAAATCCATTGAGTAGGTGATGTGATATGTTAGGATAGGGTAACCCCTTTTAGTAGGGATAACTTTGCCCCTTTTTATAAGAGACCCTGAGAACGACTAATAAGTCAGGTCCATGACCCCCCTTTTTTTTTGGTAGACTGATTAATGCGGGAAGTCTACATGGAGATGTCATTTTGTTTTGTGGTCATATATGAAGCTGATCGATGCTGGAAGCTTCTACGAATGTGCTACTTGTAGCAATGATTTTTAGGCATAGCCATCCTTTGAGGGAGTGGTCTATATTTTTGCTTTATATGTTTTTGAGGGCTTTGAATAACTATCCTTCAAGGGAGCAGTCTATTAGCTACAGTAATGATGATGCAACTATCCTTCGAGGGAGCAGTCTGCATTTATAGTTTATGACCTTTTGATAGGCATCCCATTTTTATATATTTTTGTTGACTGAAGTTTTGGTCATGGACTTGACTATAAAGGTTTAGAGGGTTTCCCTTTTATTAGGACAAAGCATTCATGGTTGACAAAAGGGTTGACTAATGTTGGGAAAAAGGGTTGAAAGGAATAGGAATGACGATGACGAGGAGTTGTTCAGGGGACAAGCTCAAGTTAAATGTCAAGTGATTGAGTACTTGATTAACAGTAGAATGGTCATAGATGCAAGGCATTAAGGGGCTCATGTTTTGGCCAGCCTTCAAGAGAAGATAGATGATAAGTCCCTGATCCATGCTTGTGTTATGATGTAAGGTTCAAGCCGATTAGGAAAAAACTTGCCCCATTTGCTTTGTTCCAAATTGGTCACATGTTAAAGATGATTAAGAAGCTGGTTGATGTTTGGTCGATGCTAAGTTGGTTGATGTTTGGTCAATGCTTGGTTGATTAGTGTTTGGTCGATGCTTGGTTGTGAAGTTGGTTAGGATGTTGGCATTTAGGACAATGCTGAACATAGTTGTTGCAATCTTGGTTAATAGTGGGCCAATAATAGCCCAGGTAGAGGATGTGTTTGGCAAGTGAGTTTCTACTGAAATGTCCCCCACAAATCCTATTTCATTGGCAAGTGGCAAGTGAGTTTGACAAGTGGTTGTTAGGCATTGGATAAGGAGGCCGTTGAGACCTCGCTTGTAAAGAAGTCCCCCTAGCATGGTGTAGCGAGTAGTGTTCTTGATAAAAGCTCGCTATCTATTGCTAGAGAGTTTGGGAAGGATGATAGCATATGTCAAGTAGTCCACGAGTCACTTATACCAAGCATCATGTGGACTAGTGAGGTTAGGAGGAATTTCCCCTAGTGATGATGGTCGAGACATGTCCAAGATAAAAATCTTGGGTTGTGTTGGTTGAGAGGTCTTGACGAATAATGGATATGTCAAAGGTGTAGAAGTTTGGTCTTTTCCTTTATTCTTCATAGTTTGGGGCCTAGTGGCCACATTGATTGTGTTGATTTTGAATAAAGGTTGAGGAGGTGGTTGAGGGACCATAGTCTTATGTTGGGATCCCAATTTAGGTGAAGAGGTTTGAGAGGTATGAGATGGTGTCGGTAGTTGGTTAAAAATGTGGTCAGAAGAAGCCTTAACGTGAGGGGTGTCCTTTTTCAAGTGTTGATGGATGACAACCTTAAGAGCATAGCAATGCTCAGTGTCATGCCCAAGTGTGTGATGATACACACAAAATTTAGTGTCATCGAACCAAGATGGTTTTGATTCAAGAGTTGATGAGTGTGATGGTGAAAAGGGTTAGGAGACATGAGATGGTGTTGGAGATTTATCAAAGGGGTCCTTGATGAGGAGAGTGCCCCGTTTCAAGTATTAATGGATGACAACTTTAAGAGCATAGCAGTGCTCGGTATCATGTCCAGGTGTGCGATGATATGCACAAATTTAAGTGTCATCAAACTAGGTTGGTTTTGATCCATGAGGTTGGTATGGCCTAATAGGTGGGAGGGTGATGCGAGAAGACTACAACAATTGTCATAACAGCAAGGCATAAGAACCTACTAATGGGTCTGCATGTTGTGTTGCAGTAAAATTTGACAACTTCTATTTAGACGTTGTTAAGGAGGTGTTTCATACCATCCTTTTGTTTGGCAATGTGGCCAGACACGTAGATGACACTTTTGTGGTAGGAGGCATTAGATGTTTTGAAGGAGGTATGTTTTTGTTAGGTGTTGGTAGTAATGGAGGTGATTTGTTTTTGTTGGGTGTCAGAGTAGGGAGTACTCCTATCAAGGTGGATGGGTGTGGGCCCAAAATAGATGGCAATGGTGATGGTGGGAGAAAATTTCTCTGATGTGGTTTAGTAGCCTTCTTTGGTTGGGTTTGAAGACCACTATTGTGGGGGGTAAGGTTTAAGTCAAACTTCATTGAATCCTTTTCAGCCAAAGTGGGTGAGGTGGCAAGTTCCTCTCTCAGTAGAGAAGGGATTGGAGAACATGGCTCTTCAGGTGGAAAGAGCGTAGAGATGATAATGGCTTCCTCATGAGGTCAAGGAACGAAAAAATTATGATCCCCCATTGATGATAAGAAGGATGAGGGCGAGGCTACTGGTGTTGGTGTCACCAAATCATCCTCCAATATGGGAGAGTTTAAAGTTGACTCTCTTATGTGTGAAAGGGGGTTGGATGGAGGACTAATAGGAGAAGAAGGCTCTTCTACCTGTGGTGGACAAATAAGAGAAGAGGGCTCTTCTACCTGTGATGGGAAAATAGGAAAAGAAGGCTCTTCTACTTGTGATGGACAAATAGGAGAAGAAGGCTCTTCTACCTATGATGGACAAATAGGAGAAGAAGGCTCTTTCACTTGTGATGGACAAATAGGAGAAGAAGGCTCTTCTACCTATGATGCACAAATAGGAGAAGAGGGCTCTTCTACCGGTGATGGACAAATGGGAGAAGATGGCTCTTCTACCTGTGGTGGACAAATAGGAGAAGAGGGCTCTTCTACCTGTGGTGGACAAATAGGAGAAGAAGGCTCTTCTACCTGTGATGGACAAATAGGAGAAGAGGGCTCTTCTACCTGTGATGGAAAAATGGGAGAAGATGGCTCTTCTACCTGTGGTGGACAAATAGGAGAAGAGGGCTCTTCTACCTATGGTGGACAAATAGGTTGAATAACCTCTTCAGACTATGGGAGAGGTTGGTTAGGAATGACAGAAAAGACCATGTTGACCATGTGTATGTTATGCTCTTGAAGGTCATTGGCCATGGTCTGAATGTTGTTTTGATTAGGGGGATGATTAGGGAATGGTTGTCTAAAGATGTCTATGTTTTGGTTAGGCAGCGCATTTGGGTTGTCCAAAACAAGATCTCCCTTGTCTAACATGTCCTGAATAATGTTTTTGAAGGTTTTGCAATTGTCTATGTCTTGACCTTTGACGCGGTGATAATTGCAGAAGTCATTTTCCCTGTACCATGTAGGGATGGATTTTAAGGGGTCAAATTGGGGTGGTTGAATTTGAGGGAGATTGAGGACCCCCTGCTTGATGAGTTTTTCCAACATGGAAGTGTATGATTCTCCAATTGGAGTGTATTGATGTTGTATATATCGTCGTTGGAATTATTTGGTGATGCTTTGTGATGTGGAGGGTTGAGATTGGTTGGTTGTTGTTGAAGATGATGGTCTAAAGACTACAACATTTGCCACTCCCTTGGGTTTGGAGAGGGAAGAAGTAGGTTTGGATGAAGAAGGATCATTGGATTTTGCATTGCTACGCAATTTGACTCTATCTTCGATCATGTGGAGTTCAAGCTTTCAGGCCATCGTGAAAGCTTCATCAAATGTGTGAAAGGTTTGAACTCATAAGGTAGATGAGATGTGTTTGGCACATGCTCTAGAGAAGAGCTCAATGAGCTCAGGTTGAGGTAAAGAAAAGGAGAGTTGGTTGATTAAGCCTCTCTAACGAGCAATGAAATCAGCTATGGATTCATCATCAAATTATCTGATAGAATATAGGTCTATGATGGAGACCTTTTTAGTGATGTTAATTGAAAAGTGGTCAAGGAAAAGTTGAGCTAGTTGGGTGAAAGAAAAGATAGAGTGACTAGTAAGAGAACTATACCAATCAAGGGCAGTGCCAGAAAGTGACATGGGAAATGTGTGTAGCAATAATGCATTATCATGGGCTATAAGGTAACAAGCGTGTCTAAACGCTCGTAAATGTTGTTGTGGGTCCTCTTTACTCTAAAAACAAGTAAA
This sequence comes from Torreya grandis, assembly GCA_037957365.1. Classification (NCBI taxonomy): domain Eukaryota; kingdom Viridiplantae; phylum Streptophyta; class Pinopsida; order Cupressales; family Taxaceae; genus Torreya; species Torreya grandis. The sequence continues at coordinate 1,107,817 of JARHVA010001621.1, forward strand.
CTTGGGGAGTTCCCACTGACTTGGATATGGTCAGATTGGGACTGAAGGATGAATGGGTTCATTACATATTTTTTCATATGAGAGAACATTTTTTGAACCTGAAATGGATGTTTCAAGATTAGACATCTTATCCATCAACATCTTGATTAGATCAGTTGATGGATTTGCAAGTGGGGCACCCCCTAGGTTGTAAGGTACCTAGAAGGTGTTAGGAGGGGCATATGATGTACTAGGTTGCATTTGTATCGACACAACATATTGGTAGTTTGGCATGGAGATTGATGTTGAAGTCAAAGGTGGTTGTGTCATAAATCTAGAAGGCACAACCTGGCTTGATGTCGCCACAGGTGGTTAGATGGTGGCAACACTAGCCAAAGGGTAGGTAGTCACTCTTGTATTTATGGGTGCAAGAGTGTTTGGGGTTGAGACAATCAAGTTGTGAAAATGTGATGAGCTTGGTTGAATTGAAGAGTCTCGCATTTGGCTCTTAGCAAGATAGTGTTGGAGAGCCTTGACGTTATGGTCAAGGAATCTCTCAAAATTTTGATCTAGATAAAGTGCTCCTTGCAGTACCCAGATGAAGTTTGCGCACTGTTATCCAAAAATTGTAGGGACTCCTCTTTTGCTGTGGAGGATGACACTTGTAAAGAGAAAGGCTTAAACAAAGAGATTGTTAGATAGATGGATGGTGGACTGCCAAGCAAAGCTCGATCCTAGAAGTGCAAAGACTTCCTGGAGGGATGACAGTCCACTAGTTGATAAAAATAATGTTGCTAGCAAGAGAAATGATGAAAGACTAAATAAAAGAAATAGAGATAATGCGTACCTATATTCTGCTATCTACCTCTCACAGTCGCCGACGTTGGTATTTATGCCACCATTGGTTGGTTAAGGATGCCAGTGTCATTTATGATGTCGGCATCAGTTATGATGCCGGCATTAGTTATGATGCCGACGTTGGTAGGGGCAATGGGTCTGGAGGCTGCCAACTATTTTTTGTTTTTCTACATTCAAAGGAAGTAAGAAACTAAAGTAATGGTCAGGGGTTAGATGAAGTTTGCACACCGTATCTAGATGATTGGAGGGACTCCTCTTTTGCTATGGAGGATGACACCTGTAGAGAGAAAGACTTAAACAAAGAGATTATTAGATGGATATATGGTGGACTGCCAAGTAAAAGCTCAGTCCCAAAAGTGTAAAGACTTCCTTGAGGGATGACAGTCCACTTGTCGATAAAGAGAATGTTGCTAGAAAGAAATAATGAAAGACTAAACAAAAGAAATAATGGTAATGCATACCTATATTTTGCTGTTTGCCTCTCACAGTCATTGACGTCGATAGTTATGCCACCGTCAGTTGGTCAAGGATGCTGGCGTCGATTATGATGTTGACGTCGATAGGGGGAATGGGTCTAGAGGCCAATGTCGGTGGGGGTAATGGGCTTTGGGTGAGTTTCAGCTCTGGTCTGTGGTCAATAGAGTAGTCTGGGATGTCTGTGGGAGTTTAAAGGGCTTGTCCAGGGTCTGCAAGATAGAGAGTATGGCCTAAAAAGGGGACCAGATAGAGGACAGGGGTGAAAAGGAGATAAGGGTGAGGGAAGGCTTTTTAGCCTTTCTGGGAAGAATAGGTTGGGTTGTGTCAACAGTGCTTACAAATGGACAATGGGCTGATTACTAATGTATCCTAAGAGTACTGAAATAAAAACCAGTAGAAATACTTAGCTGTGGGTGAAGAACCAAGAGTGTAAAAGATTTGTTTTGTTTGTGGCTAATGCAGGAGACTTAGTGCAACCTTCAATCTAGTGTGGAGTGACTGGTGTAGAGCCTCTAAACCTAGAGAGTACTATTGGGATGTTGATGCCTGCAAAGAGTTGAGGGGCAAGAGAACCTTGAGCCAGAGAATTCATGTTTGCAGGGATTGATTGATTGATCGATTGATTACCCTTCTCAGGTGCAGGAATTTAGTTTTAAAGAAACTGACGTCGGTGACACCACCGTCGGTCGAAGGTTGACTGACGTTGGCAGATAGAGAATGGGAAAAAGGGCTAAAATTAGCCTTTTGCCTATTCTTCTAACTGCCAGGTCTAATTGTCATTGGAAAACGGTCGAAGGTGGATTAAATAAGCATGAGAGGGTTGAAATAGGTCATAAATTGGTCATAGGGTGATGGGAGGCATCTAAGGAGAGGTATCCAAGGTGGGGTGAGGTGTCATGGGTGAGGTGTCAAGGGAGGTGTTATTAATTTAAAATAAGTTATTATTTTAAATTAATAAGTGTGTGGGTTAGGAATGTGTTAGAAGTGGATCAAGGGGACCAAGGGGGAGTCGACCAAGGAGTAGACACAATTTTGGTGTCTACATTGAGTTCCTCTAGTAAAAATCACTCAAGGGGTAGGTCATTACTGATCAACTAGCTGAGGCACCCCTAGCAAACAACCAAGCTCCCCTTCTGATGTTCCTAGATGAGTTTATCGCAAGCCTATCACAAGTGGATTTCACTAATTAGGTAACCATATTTTTTGATGGTTCTAAATGTCAACATGGTGGGGGAGCCTATATCATCTTTGTCCCCCTTATTGGTCAACCATTTTTTTGTCATTTAAAATTGAATTCAAATTCACCAACAATGTGGCTGAGTATGAAGCCGTAGTAACAGGTCTCCAAAATACCTTAGCCTTAGGAGTTAGAACAATTCATATCTTTGGTGACTCCTAAATTATGGTCAACTAAGTTAATGACATCTACCAGTGTAAGAATGAAATGATGCATCTATATAGACAACTAGTTACAAAACTCCTAGCATCATTCAAGCACTACCATATTCAAACCACCCTGTGATCTACCAATAAGTTTGTCGATACCATAGCTTCTCTTGCCTCTCAGATATCATCAACACCCTCAAACTATAAACTGTTAGCCATTTTCCATCACCTCACCAAACATTCCTACACCAAATCAGACACTCTAACCATCTTTAGTGTGGAAGAGATTTCACCTGACCTTTGGTATCAACAAACCTTTGACTACCTTCACCTTGGCATAGTTCCCTCTAACCTCTCTAGGAATGTCCATCGAGCATTTATTTAGACCACCTCCCATTATACCATTATGGGATAAATTATTTACAAATGTGGTTTTGATGGCCTCTTATTTCATTGCCTTCATGGTCTAGAAGCCTCTCACGCTATCAAGGAGACACATGAGGGTATTTATGGGGGCCACTTTGGTAGACTTTCTGTGGCTAAGTGCATCCTCCACTTGGGATATTATTGGCCCAACCTTAACCAAGACTATTGTGATTATGTGAAAAAATGTGTCAAGTGTCAATAAGATGCTAATTTACATCATGCACCTAGCAATAGTCTTCATGTTTCTTTAGACTTTTGGCCCTTTTCACAATGGGGTCTAGACCTTATCAATGAAATAAATTACCACTCTTCATAATGATATCATTCTATCATTACCACAACTAAATATTTCACCAAATGGGTGGAGGCTATTCCGCTTGTCTCAGTAAAAGCTAAAAATATTATCAAATTTATTACCCATCACATCATTTGCTATTTTGGTGTTCCCCATAAGATCATCACTGATAATGGCAAATATTTCAAAAACAAACAAGTTCAAGGCCTTTTTGATGTATTTGGTATAAAACATAGCTTTTTGTGACCTTATCACCCATAAGTAAATGGATAAGCTGAAGCCTTTAATAAAATCCTTAACAACATGATTACCAAAATGGTTAATGCCTCAAGTCAGGATTGGCACTTGCACATCCCTTTCACCTTATGGGCATATCACACTAGCATCTAAACTCCTATAGGGATATGCCTTTTTTTCATGTTTGGAGCTAAGGTTGTATTGCCTCTTAAAGTCCAAATACCTTCTCTTCACATATATTTTCACAACATTATTTTGGAAAGTGATTATCATCAAGAATGTTTAGCTCAATTGGAGCTACATGACAAGCATCATTTGGAAATTCTTTCCCATCTTCATATCTATTAAGAATGAATCAAATGAGCCTATAACAAACATATGAAAGTTTGAGAATTCAATATTAGAGATCTTATTATCAAAGAAAACCAACATGTAACTAATATGGAGAAAATCAAAAGGGGCAAATTTCTTTCAATTTGCTTAGACCCTATATTATTACCCATAAGTACAAATTAGGAGCTTATCATTTATCCTCTCTCAAAGGTAAACTAAAACCTAAGCCTTTCAATGTTTCATATCTACTTCCTTTCTATTGTTAGATAGGGATCGCAATCATCATGTGTCTAACTTAAGCTCATCCCTTGCACCCACATTCATTTTACTTTTTCTTTAGGGACAACCAACTAAAAATAAATCATGTGATTATCCATCATAATTATAGCCTAATCTTAAACTATGGATACCAAAAATCTATCCATGACATGATTCTCATAGTAGTTCCCATCTTGATATTAGTTCCTATGGTCGTTGTCACCTATACCTCTCTTCCACCTACTAAACCTTCATGTCAGCTTTGTTTTGCCTTCATAAAGGTAATCCATTGATCATGTATGAGCTAGTCTATGTTAAGAAAAATCAAATCAAAATCAAAAGGTAATATCAAAAGTCAAAAAATGAATCATGGGTCATTTTTAATATTCACAAACTACTCCCTTGAAGGACAACTATTGAAAACTTATTCAAAATTACCAAACATAAGGTGGACTACTCCCTTCAAGGATAACTATCAAAAGTATTTGAAGTAAGCACATAAAATTAGACCACTCCCTTGAAGGATGTCTTAGTAAAGCATTAGTCAAAGCTAGTAATAGCAAAAGAAAATCCCGAACAAAAAGCAAAAGCAAAAGAATTTTGAAAGATACAATCAGATTTCATAATAGTAGTAATCTTGGAAAGTTGTAATTAGATCTCCTTATTAGACTTCCCATATTGATCAGTCTACACTTTATATATAGACATAGACTTTTTTATACTAACTCTTTGTACACCTATAGAAAAGGCATACTAGTCTCGCTAATGATTATGGTTTCACCCATTCTCCCTCCACATATCATATGCATGAGACTATGAGCTTGACATAATGTTATCAAGATCCCTATATATCAACCTAAGCATTCTAATGTGAAGCATCTAAAAGGCTTATTTTTACTAAGCCAATTTAATTTTGGGTTTCATGTCAATCTTTACCAATAAAAAGGCATCATGTTCTTTTTATTATCTTTTATTAGTTTATGTAAGCCTATCACTATAATAAACATCACATAAAAAACATGTACAACATGAGCTCTGCCAATAAGTAATGACATATATCTATCATTGAGTCAAACACAATATCCATATATCATAGCAAACCATGAACATCAATCACATCATAAACCATAAGCATGCCATTACACCATCACAAGCATAAACCAAATAGATGAGCCAAATATTAAGACATATACCATTTCCCATTTCACCCATATAACCATATATAAATCCATAACATGTATCCATCCATAACATATCCTATCATAACCATAAGCATAATTAAAACATCCTATGCCTAAGCTAATGAGTACAACATCATAAACTTGAACCAAAGCCATAAGCTATAATCACAAACCACAAGAAACTATCATATATAACATCATAAGCATCCATCATAAACATTGAATCATCAAAAAATAATACATGTCATAATGTGTCATCTCTCTCTCAAAACATATACATCTCACTACATCAACACAGGCCGATATTAAAATAATACATCAAAATTACATATCTAAAATCATAAGGGAATATCCCACTACTAGAATATAAGAGACCAAAGCTAGTAACCATGATCATCAACATCATCATAAGTATCCTCTCTTTGGGATCCCTCTTGTACAATGCTATGTAGTTGAACCCTTTGAAGTGCCAGTGGACCTAGTCACTATCATCTCTATACAGATACTTGACATACTCATCTTTCTCTTCTTGATCACCCTGGTAGATCACATTGCCATACAATGGGAGCCAAGTGATCCTATAAACATCCTTTGGGAGAATAATCATCTCCTTGATCGGTAACAAGAAAGTGTTAGTAGTGGGATCCCATCTCTTGATGAGCACTACTATCATAGATGCATCCCTAAGCATGTGATGGTAGTGCCTCATCCGTCCTAGCCATACTACCTCCATATGAGCCCAATCATCAATATTCATCCCCTTAAGCAATGAAAGGAAGATATGTAGCACATAGTCATTTATCTACATCTGCTCTCGAGCCTACACCAAATCAAAACACTTCACTTAGACCCCAACTAGTCTCATCTACCCTATATTTTAAAAATGTAACCCTAACCTATTTAACCTAATCATAGCCATACCCCATTTACCCCTTATGCCCAACTTATCAGGCTAAATTTTAGGCCTACTCATTACACTTGACACTCAAACCATGCTTAAAACCTTAGCACCTTTTCAACAATCCTACCTCATCATGGCTAACTACTAGTGGTCATACTGACAGTCAATGGTTGGGGACCCCTAATTATTAGGGTATCAACTATCAATGGTTAGGCCTAATCATCAATAATTACCTATGGGAATTTCATGGCTAGAATGCCCAAGCCTACTAGGACCTAAATAGGGACCCAATTCAATAAACACCTAACCTAAGAACTCTAGCTAGCTTGCCTACTACCCAATCACCCACCCTATCAATTTGATGTTTTACCCACCCCATTTGACCATAACCCCCACAAACCTACCTAAGGCATGTAGGTCCAAAATAACTATTATGCAGACCCTGACCCCCTATTTTACACACAAATAATAGTAAAATGACACCTAACTATCAATTTAGTACACCCCCTACCTCATTTCACGACCTCTTCCATGGTTTAAGCCCTCAAGTAGGTGCCCAACCATATCCTCATGCTCCCTATATCTTAGACCCATAGAATCAATCACATGCCTCTAGCTAATGAGAAACATCCACCTTAATAGGCACCTCCCTTTCAAAGTGCCAAAATCACCCAAAGCTTAGTCAAATAACACATTGTGGTAAAATGATAAATTATCTTTTGTGTTTTCACTTTTACCCTCCAAAATTTCAAGGTTTCCCCTGACTGTCGATGGTCACTTTTTGGGGGTGATTAGGTCACCCTCTAAACCCACTTTTCCCCTTTTTTGGGTAATCTACCCATTTCATACCATTTACACTAGGCTCTTGCTTACTTTGGAGATGTTTTTCTCCTCCTAACCCAACCACCTCATCACCTCACCATTGGTTTATTTTGGCCCATCTGATACACAATTTTGTGACATTATTACCTAGTCCTTTGACCACAGTGACAACATTTCCATGTTAACCATTTTGCATTTTATGCCACCTCATATATACTAACCCACTTGTGTCTCATTGGGAGCACTTCCTACCTCAGATACCCATGACACTTGACCCATTTATGTTTTACCCAAGAGCACTTCCTACCTTGGATACCCAATAGAAAGATAGAAATCACTTAGGAGACTTGTGTTTATGAGTGTTCCCAGTCACCACACCTATGACAATGATGCATTTCACTTATCACTTATCATTCTTAGCACTGACCCTTATTTTTACAAATATTGGCAACTTGGTCTATGTGTAATCTTAACTATCACTCCTTTTATTACATTTTATGCACACATTTGCATCTTAAATGACCAACCTCATGTCACCACCTAATGACTCACCATCTACCACTTATCAACCCTGTACCCACTTTAGCTTCACCTCACCAAATCTTGATTTGAGGGGGAACACCTCTTCCCACTCTTGAGGCAACCAGACCCAAGACTCATACTCCATTTTTATTTTGTAGATCATTCATACAAGTTACACAACAAAAAGGAGCAAAATATAGACACCATAAATCTACACACCTATGATTCTGAATATCAAAGTAGCCCTAAAAGTACCCCTAGACCCTCTTAAGACCAACCTACACCTATTAGGCCTAAAATAACCAATTTTCACTCAATTTTACCTAACTGAGTAATCATAACCTTGAGAACCCTATCTATGGGGACCTTGATTATTGATGATTAGGGTGACCATTGATGGTCAACCTTGGTAACTCCTGACCATCGATGGTCAGGATCTACTTTTTACCAAGACCATGCAAGCTCTATCAACCCTTTTCTAAATATAACTTATCTAATTTATGCTACAAACCTTTGCGTGCATGAATTATATTTAGATGACTTAGTTACACCTTCACTGCCACATCTTAATTATGCCTATAAGAGAGAGAGGCCTGGGAGGTCAAATCCATCTATAATAATTATGAAGAGCTTAAGCATTTAGGAGTTTTCTTTTGCAGGTCAATATGGTCAATTAGCATAATCAAAATTATCAATCATTATCAGTGATATTTTTGAGAGATAACTTACCATCATCTCTCAACCAAGATTTTAGGTATCATTACTCTATTGAAATCAAGTCAGATTCCACCAATAGGCTAACTACATCAACCACCCACCCAAACAAATTCTGGTAAGATAAGTAATTATTTGTCAATATTCATGTGATTTTATTCCCTTTCGCAATCAATATAGCCCTCACCTAACTCCCAAAATTCATTTGTGAAATCCCATCATCTTCTATTAATCAAGACTAGAATTCCATAGTTAACCATTGATGGTTGGGCCCCAACTACTGACGGTCAGGCTAACCACCGATGATCACCTCAATTACTGATAGTCACTTGTGGTAGAAAAACTAGGAAGCTGATTTGACCCACCCACAACCAACCAAATCCACTTTTATATGTTTTTTACCACTCACATGACCCTTTATAATTTTTTGAAGAATGCCCTGACCTGTTAGAACTAATATTAATTAATTTATCACTAATTAGATCATTTCTAGTCTACTTTTCTATCAATCTTTCTTATATTCAATTTCAATACATTTTGATTATTGATGCAAGTACCTTCTTTCTAGTTTATCAACTTGATTGTTTAAAATGTGTGGATTGATACCCCTAAGGAATCTCTCACTCTTGGGATCTAGCTATTTCTAGGCAATCCACCCAACTATTTGTCTAACAAACAAGTTTTCTTTAGTGCTTTCTTATCTATAGGTCTTCCTCCCAAGCTAAAGAGGATCTCTTCATAGTATTTTTATTCAACACATGCACAAACAAATAGGTTTGTCAACCATACCCTATTGAGTTTCTTTTCTCTCTTTTTTATAACTAAAGCTAAAAATTTACATGAAATAGTAACAATCATAAAATATTTACATGTAAGGCATGTAGTAGGGTATATAGGAAACTATTCATGCCCTAGGTGTCATGTCACATAGGATATATAATATTATGTAAATATCAATGCACAATATAATACTATAGTTATTATTAATGTCATATTGTGTAAGATATATAACAACACATAAATGCCAATACACAATATATAAATCTAAGGAACATATTGTATAGAAGTGTATCTTCATGTAAGGTCAATAGGTGTGATGTGTCTTCTAATGAGTATGAGGTGGTGGTGGCAATGGGAAATAAGATACCCCCTGTAGACATAGTAGGATATATGGATCAATATCCATGTGATAATCATGTAATATATATATCTACGTGATAAGATCCATATGTGGATGCATCCTCTTATGAGGATGATATTGTGTTGGGAAACAACATGAACCAATGTATCCAAGTGGATGGGGGAAAACCATGCCCTCAAACGTAGTAAGATATATCAATAAATTTATTATGTATTAATACTAAACATGTGTCTATGTATATGTTAGATAATATCATATATATATGAAGAAGCAATGTAAGCACTCTAGACATAAGTGTGTGATAGGATACATATATAGGATATATCTAGTTATAAGGCTCATGGATGATACCATGATCCCATAGGAAAATATAAGTATAGATGTGATCAACTAAGCTCATAGGATAAATGAGTATAATGATGGTAAGGATGTCCTTGTATTTACATTATATAATAATTGAATAACTCATGAGGAATATGCATGTATGATGCCCCTATTGGAAATGTGTAATTCATGTACACCAATGTGTAAGATATAGTCATGTGTAGTAAGTATACCAATCATAATGTGTAAAGATGCAAAAGGTGCATAGGGCTTAGGTGCCCATTGGTGTAGTAATTTAAGACACATAAATAATGTGTCTCCATAAAGTAATATAGTATGAATGAGGATCTATTAGAGATATCATTATCCTATGGGGAAGAAGGGATGTATTTAAATGTATAATCATGTAATGATTAATCTCAATGTAGTGTCACATGATAAAAAATCCTGCTACACCCAAGTAGCAAGATATGGATAATATGCTCGATGGTGAGAGGGATAAATAATGTACCCCACTAGATGTTCTCTAATCACAAGATATATATAATAAGATTAAGGAGATATGTGGGGATAAGTTTCCCCTAATAGAAAATCAAGGTATGCCCCATGTAGGTAATATACCTCTAAGTAGCCTAGGTATAACAATTAATCATAGTTATACTAGTATAAGCATAGATGGTATGGCACCAAAGTGTTATATATATATATATATATATATATATATATATATATATATATATGCAAGTATCGATCACATTACATAAAATTTAAGTACCCATGTATTAATAACATGTAGATATATATGTAAACATGCAAAATGAAGATGAAAAAAAGATATTTAGAATCTATTTAAAGTATCTCTATATAGTTATAGATACTAAAATCTGGTTTTCACTACTTGACAATGACAAACTCGACACACATTTACCACACATGACTTGACCACTCAAACAAGGCCCTAATATACCATTCTCTCCCACTTGAAAGATATATTATGAGTCAACCCTTATGTGTTGTTATACACCTATAAAAATCTCATTTTCTATTTCAATCTTCCTAAATATCCTACACATACATTTCTAGACTCTCAGTTTAGTCCACCTATACACATGTTAGTTCTATTAGATACTATCAGTATCACAAGTCAATATTGACCTAATATGTTCAATATCAACCCTCACCCAAAAGCAACTATTTTATAAAATTAAACCCATGCTTAGGGTCAGCCCATTAACCTAACATGTTAGTGGTGTGATAAATTATTCAATTGGATCCATATATAAAAAAATCAATGTCTTGTTTAAAAAAGAGTAGGCACTTATCTAGAACACATCTATACACTATTAAAAATTAAGAAAATTTTCCCTATCCTTCCCAAATTATGAATCAATCACCTATAGTCACAAGCCATGTCTGAATCACTCTAAATCCAATTCAAATCAAGCATTGTCAAGTATAAAATCTGAATCATTAGTTGCATACATATAGAAAAGGAACACAATTTCATACTCACATTAAGTGGGATAACTACTTGTGTCTCGATTTCCCTTCTTGGCATAGTGGATACCTAGGTAAGGGTCAATCAGTAAATGTAGGTGATTGGGGTTATCTTAACACAGTAAAATTTAAGTGGATACATAGGCAATGGTCAATCATCAAATGTAGGTGATTGGGGTTATCTAAATGCATTACAATTTACCCATTTTATAAGTTTCTACACATCATAAGTACACCTAAAGTTTCAAGGTAAAGGGAATTGAATTCTAGAGTTACACACATCATCAATTTTTGGGATTACAACACAAAGTAGCAAAGACAAGCATAAGTGACCTATAGTCATTATTTTATACTTTCATACAAGTCATTAACAACTAACAAGTCAATTTGACCAGTGATACTAACCTAGATCAATGGAACTAATCATGCATTTATAAAACTATAGTTCTAGAATTGAATGAACCACATATTTGATTTAACTTGATTTTCACCTCAATAATACAGTCACAGTCAGACAATCACCTAAGAAAGACAGGTATTCATCCCTTTTGTTAGTGAAGGTGGAGGTAAATCCAAGAACAAACACACCTGTTCTAATTCCACCTGTTAGGATCTTGCTCCTCAGAAAGAGCACAATATGATTACCAAATATAAGCAATTGAATATGCGGAAATAACCAGAAACACAAGTAACTAGAATTCACCAATAGCACAGAATATGAGAGACAATACACTATCTTGTATTAACACTATATAGAAAAGAATACAACAAAGAGCCGCCACACTCTTTCACCTTACAGAGGATCGCCACAGCTCAAGTGTACAGTAATTCTTCTCACACACACTCTCCTACACAAAAAATGGTCCCAACAACCAACTCACACACAGAATTGGTGTTCACCTCACCAACCAGTCAGTAATAACCCTGTCGGTACACCAAGCACTCTATAGCACTTCAAGCTGATCTCTCATGAACCTGTAACCTGCAATTCAAAGACCAAACTTACATGTAGATCCCCAATGAGCTTGCAACAACCTGCAACTCACAGATCTTACAACTAGAAGGAACTCTTCCTTTCTATCTCATACATAAACAATACATGCCAATGGGTCTATAAATAGATCCCTAACTCAAACAATAACTTAGACTCTTAATTTAGACAATTATCCTCATAGCCCAAGACTCTAACTGGTCTCAACATGCAAACTCTTTGTTCACTTAACTAACTATCCATGAAACGAGTAGTTCTGGAACACACAAGCGACCGACGTCGGTCCCTGCTTGTCTGGTTCTGCCGACATCGACCGACTTCCTGCAGTCGCCGATGGCCTTCTGCACTGGTCTCTGCCGACGTCGGTCCTGCTACCGACGCCGGTTCTCCTAGATCTCAGCAACCATTGTTCCTTCAGTTTGCAAAGGGTTGAAGCTTTTAGCTCCACAACCTAACAATCTCCCACTTGGAGATAAATAGCTGCAACCTATACCTGTACTTGTACACCGTCTAGTTTGTTCCCTTGGCTATGTATCCATCTTCAAAATCACCCTTGAAGACTAACCACCACAAAATCCGTGGTGCAAATGTTGTCATCCAAATCACCTACCACATCCACATCTACAACCATGTAGAAATTAACTTGAACCTGCATAGCATGTGCACCTGCTACTAGTCCCTGTAAGAATCCACTGAACTGCCCTCCAATGGTTCTCTCCTGGATTGGGCTCCTAACTTGTGACAACTCCCACTGCTTGGGAAAACTCAGGTTTAGTACATACCATGCACTCAACCTCATTATGTGAATCAAGACACCTATTCATAGAACTGTCCAACCATCGACGTGCTAACCGGTTTCACACAATCATCCTGAAACAAAGTCAACATATGACCTACCATGTCTCTAGAACGCACTCATGCCAAAGAATCTTGCTACTCCCAGATTCTCCATGACAAACACCTGAACTAGCTTTACCTTTAGTTTAGCAATACCTGTATATGTAACCCTGCAACAAGCACATCATACAGAAATAAGATAGTGTAGCTAATACTATCCAACCTGGTAAAGAGAAACACAATGAACAAACCTCCATTGCCCTGCAGCTAATACAAGATCAAATACCCTGATCTTCCATCTCACGTATCAATTTCCGCTCTTCTTCATCCTGAACATCCATTCATCTCTCAGTGCTTACTTCCAGCTGGCAACACTACCAAAAACACCTATTTGGTTCTCCTCTAAGGAATCACATCCTCATCCATGCCTAGCTCCCACTGTTTCCTGGATCTACCTGTTTTGCTTCTTCAATAACTTCCTGGTCCTATGCCATAAGTGAGCAACAAGTAGTGTAAAGAAGGGAAATGACAAATTTAAGAACTTACTTACACCTTCAGTCCTCCATATGGGCGCTTGAGACTCCATGACAACTTGCTGTCCACCCAAAATTCGTCTCAGTGACCGATGCTGGTCACATCTCAGTCTACAGCTGATCGATGTCGGTTCCCTATGACTGCCTCCCTACCGACGTCGATTTCCCCTAGCTGACGCCAGTCTCTGTCTACCCAGAGTCACCGACATCAGGCTGCACATAGCCGACATCGGTCCCTGTCTGGACACCGATGCCGATTTTCCTGTCGACGTCGGTCTCTGTGTTTTTCTTATGAGACCTGACTTTTTCCCGCGAGCTCCTTTTGGATCAAACCCTTGTCCAAATCACCCTTGCTCTGCTCAAAATTCATCTGCACCTTGTGCTGAACTCTATCCGTCACTTTCTCCTTGAAAACCAAGGCTTTCCTATTCTTGTCACTAACATCGGATTCCTCGAGAAACCTCACCTTCTTCTTCTGCATACAGAAACCACGATCCATGCCTTCCAAATCTGAAAGCATACTCTTTGACTCAAGAACCAGCATCTCCTTCTTATCTATGTGACCAAGCCTATTAAGCCACATCTCTAAATCTACAGCTGAAGTAGATAACCCAGAAAGAGAATCAGTAAAACAAGTAGATAGATAAAGCATACCTACTTTCTTACCTCTAGCTACAACAAGTGTACCCTTGGTAACCTTCCAAGAGTCCGCCATGAGAGTTACTGTGCAACCCTCATCACCCAAACTTCTAACAGAAATCAATTTCTGCTCTAGAACTGGGACGTGCATGACCTCCTTTAACACCCATGTGTTACCTGTCTGCAGTTTCAGCTTCACTTTCCCTTTGCCAACAATCTGGCAAGGCTTACCATCCCCTACACAAATTTTTCCAAAATCTCCCTGGACATACTCATGAAAAAATTCCCTATGTGGGGATGCATGAAAAGAGGCACCAGAATCTAAAACCCAAGATTCTACTTTATCCAAAGAACATACCAGAGCATCCTGTGCAACGTACTCTACAACATCTACTTCTTCTTCATGTCCTTCATGCCGATCTTCACCTGATCTGCAATCTCTCTTTAAGTGCCCTTGCTTTCCACACTTCCAGCAGGTTATTCTGCCATACCTGGACTTGGATCTCCTGCCTGTCTTTGACCTTGATCTCCCATGCTCTATCTTTTCTCTTTGCCTTCCTCTGCCTTCAACACTCAAAGCATTTCCTGATGATTCACCTGTGCTATTCCTACATATCTCTTCATTCAAGATTACACTCACAACATCATCCACTTTTAAGACTTTTGAAGGAGACACAGTATTAGAAACTGCCATTACCAAACCTTCCCAACTTTCAGGTAATGAACACAAAATTAAGAGAGCTCTTATTTCATCATCAAATACAATATTGACTGAACTTAGCTGGTTTACTAAACCATGGAAATCACTAAGATGGCTATGAATAAATCCACCTTCCAACATTTGCAAATTAAATAAACGCTTCATAAGAAATACCTTATTAGAAGCCGAGGGTTTTTCATACAAATTTGCCAAAGATTTCATCAACTCCACCATTGTCTTACACTGTGATAAGCTGGAAATCACAGATGATTCAAGACTCAATCTAACAGATCCTAGAGCCTTTCGATCAAGAACCTCCCATTCTTCATCTTTCATATCCAAGGGTTTGCTAGCAACCCCACCCAACGGTAAGTACAAATCTTTCTGATACAGATAGTCCTCAATCTACATCCTCTATAATTGGTAGTTCTTGCCATTAAACTTTTCCATTCGTAGTTGACTGTTTTCTACCATTGCTCAACTCCCACTCAAACAGAAACCCTGTGAGTACCCTGTAATCAAAACACACTACCCAGATCTACACCAATCTGTTAGTATCCCAACCAAAAGCTCTGATACCACTTGTTAGTGAAGGTGGAGGTAAATCCAAGAACAAACACACCTATTCTAATTCCACCTGTTAGGATCTTGCTCCTCAGAAAGAGCACAGTATGATTACCAAATATAAGCAATTGAATATGTGGAAATAACCAGAAACACAAGTAACTAGAATTCACCAATAGCACAGAATATGAGAGACAATACACTATCTTGTATTAACACTATACAGAAAAGAATACAACAAAGAGCCGCCACACTCTTTCACCTTACAGAGGATCGCCACAGCTCAAGTGTACAGTAATTCTTCTCACACACACTCTCTTACACAAAAATGGTCCCAACAACCAACTCACACACAGAATTGATGTTCACCTCACCAACCAGTCAGTAATAACCCTGCCGGTACACCAAGCACTCTATAGCACTTCAAGCTGATCTCTCATGAACCTGTAACCTGCAATTCAAAGACCAAACTTAGATGTAGATCCCTAATGAGATTGCAACAACCTGCAACTCACAGATCTTACAACTAGAAGGAACTATTCCTTTCTATCTCATACATAAACAATACATGCCAATGGGTCTATAAATAGATCCCTAACTCAAACAATAACTTAGACTCTTAATTTAGACAATTATCCTCGCAGCCCAAGACTCTAACTGGTCTCAACATGCAAACTCTTTGTTCACTTAACTAATTATCCATGAAATGAGCAGTTTTAGAACACACAGGCGACCGACGTCGGTCCCTGCTTGTCTGGTTCTGCCGACGTCGGCCGACTTCCTACCGTCGCCGGTGGCCTTCTGCACTGGTCTCTGCCGACGTCGGTCCTACTACTGACACCGGTTCTCCTGGATCTCAGCAACCATTGTTCCTTCAGTTTGCAAAGGGTTGAAGCTTTTAGCTCCACAACCTAACACCTTTTTTATATTTACTATATTTATCACACACCACTTGTTAGATTATTGCATTCAGCATCAACATTTTACATTTAGATATATATTTGAATGCCATATCTTAATATCTAAATTAAATTTTAAGTTTTTATCTTAATTATATTAGTCATACCCACCAATAAAAATTATGGTAAAACATATTGGTTAACCAATACACACGGTGAAAGTGCAAAACCCTAGGTTTTCCCTTAGGGTTTCATTTCTCCAGGGTTTCAAATTTAACCTTTGAGACATGATTATTACCCATTTATATACCATTTTATTATATGGGTTATACTTTCACTTGTACTCATTGGATTTTAAGGGTTTTTTATGCTTTATATGCCCAAATACCTCAAAAACCTTAACCATAGATACATATATGAGACACACACACACACACACACACATTGAGCCACTTTACATATGTCATAATTGTATTATGTTATAAATTTGATATATAAAATTTATAACATGATACATCTATGACATATACAAAGTGACATACATGAGTCATTTTGTATATGTCATAGATGTATCATGTTAAAAATTTGATATATCAAATATGATAAAACTATGACATATGCAAAGTGACTATATATATATATAGTCAGTTTGCATTATATATATATATATATATATATATATATATATATATATATATATATATATATATATATATATATATATATATATATATATATATATATATATATATATATATATATATAATTTGATGTATTTGTTCTTTCATTGTACTTATGTGTAATTTTATATTGTATACATTCTTAAGAAATGTTATATTTGATTAGTGCATTTGATGTAATTAATACTTAGTATATTGATATATTTGGTGATTATCTTATAAGTGAAACATGTTAATGATACTACTTTTTGAATTTGTGACACTTGCATGTGATATTTTTAATTAAGAATTGTAGAATGTGTTGACCACTTGACAAACATATAAATTGTGCACCATATTGATTATAATTTATTATTACCTTTTGATATTATATCTGTAGATCTATATTTTTAGATATAGTTGAAACTATATTAGTTACTTGTGTCACTTGTCATTGATATTTATGATTCTCTTTTCATATATGTGAAGTATGTAGTGTCACGCTCATATCCAAAAATAAACATGATTACAACTAATTCATAAATAACTAAACCTTAACAGAGAGCAAATATTCAAATCAACACATGTACAAATAATTTTTTCATACCAACTATCACAATTAATAACCAGGTGCATGCCATAGGTCAAAAGGCCCCATATGTTTAGCCCTGTCACTCAACAATTCATTACCTGGCCTACGCTCAAGGTTACTAAATTAAGACATTGAGGTGACCATCAAACATAGTCTAAACCATCATTAATGTAGTCAGGTTCTATGTGGTTACTATGGGTCTATATAGATTTATACCACTACGAGCTATAGTTGTGCCATGTGTCATGATTATGGGATCACTAAGTCCAACTCTAGTTAGCCAACTTCTCAAGATTTTGAGCTCTGGGATGTTATCACTTGGTAGTTCCTGGGCCCTCAAGGCCTTAGAAGCATTGGGGAAGTAATTTCAATGTATTAATACTTATAGGTATTTGAACTTTGAGGTGCTACCACCTGATAGCTCCTTGGGCCCTCAGAACTATTGACATCTAAAATTATAACTTTAACTAATCAACCCTTTTGCCTTTCATGAAGGTTAATATGGAATCATACTAATCTAATAGTTAGGATCTAAAAGGTCTTAAAATACTAAAAGATGTGTAAGGGTTTTTTTAATATATTCTAGAAAATAATAAGCATGTTAAATATAAACAATACTTCATTATAATTTTAGAAATTAAATATCTCTTTGAATATAAAGGAAATAGATTACAAAAATATAATCTAACCTATCTAACAGAGAAAATCCATTTATTAGATAATCTCTTGAAGGAAAGATTTTTGTTCCTTTAAATATATTTATCCACCTTATCAAATTGTCAACAGTATTTTGATGGTCATGTTTCACTCAAAATATATTAAAATAAAATAAATATAAAGAACTAAATGACAAATAAAACAACTGAAAATAAATGCCAAAAAAAGAAAGTGAAATAGTAACTAACATGACTAAACAAATAATTAATTTAAGAAAGACTATTAAGTCAATGAATAACACTTAATCAAATAAGAAACAAGAATAACTATACAATAAAACTAAATAAAGCAAACTGCGCCTTTATCTAAACTAAAATAATACTAAATTAAAATAATACTCTATTTTAAGTAAAAGAAAATTAATCACTTCTAAACCTAAAACACTTATTAAAAAATAAACCAGATCATGAAGTAAAGTAATAACTAAGAATTAAAATAAATAAACTTAAAACTAAAGAATATAAAACTAATAATCAATCAATAAATAATTAACTATGAATTAGAATAAGACTTAACTAATAAAGAAATCAAACAAAAATCTAATCTAAAATACAAACATAAATAAAACTAATAAAATAACTTAAACAATAAAAAAATGAAATGCGAGTCTTTAAGAAATAGTCATCTTAGCAAATGTAAATGATATTTTATGGAGACATAATAATTCAGTACAAAAATATTTGATAAAACAACTAATACAATCTAAGTAGATCAATAACATGTTGCACACAATGAAGTATTTATCGTTATTCAAGCCAAGTAGTTTGGATTCTGCTCATATGACTACAAATCTACAATCATCATTAGATATTAAACCTAATAACTTTTAGATAATCTATTTATAAATTAAAATATAAATATAGATATACCTACACTGATTAAGCGTGTTACTCAACTGTTAGAGAATGTGTTATTGGTTTATCTATAAAAGTTGTTCTATTTCATAAATGTTACATAGAAAAGAGCATGATGATGAACTTTGAAGTGAATTAGAGTCTTCAAGAATACCTGTGTAATGTTCTTCCCTTTGATATGTCACTTTGATCTCCTTATATAATCATATCCTTGAGAGACAATTGAATAATAAGTTATAACTAACTTTTATTAGTTATTAGTTAAGTCTAATTGACTTTTAAATAAAGTCAATTAGTTTATAACTTAACCATATTTAATACTTTAAATAAGTGTTTAAATATCAAAATAAAATATTAATAGACCAATTAAGAACAAAATCTAATTGGTAGGGGCCATTAGACATTACTAACATTTAAATAATTAGAATATGTTAAAAATTAACATGAAATAAATAATTTAAATGAAGCTAAAATAATTTAACACTAAATCCATATGAATTAATCCACATTCAATAATATATGTTTTTAAAAACAAAAATATATGTACTACTATAAAAGTTTTTACAACTGTCAAGTATCAAAAATGAAAAAGTATCATAAAAAATATAGCATGAAAAGTATATGAAAGTATTAAAATAATAGAACTATAATTTAACAAACCATTCATTCATCTTCGGTATCAGATAATATCTCAATTAATGGATGTCCTTTATTAGTTTGGTACTATGTATAATTCATTACCATAACTGAAAACTTGACCAATTTAGTACTACCTTCATTATCTCCATTATCTACCTCCAATTTCATCTTATTGACCACCCTAGTGATTGTAGGTCATGCCAAAGGACTGAATTATCTCCTCTTACTTCCTGAAAATATTTTCTTCTCTTACTCAAGTAGATGTGAAGGGAAATCTACAAGACTCAGCTTAGACCAACCTAAAGGTATATCTGCAAGCTCAAGAGGTGCATTTTTTTTATTCAAAGGTGCAAGAAATGAAGAATGCAATTTGGTAGTCAACTAAAGATCATCTTGAGGTGTATAACCTTGATGTTGTGGTGAATGATGTGAAGTGTTATTAGGATTATATTATAGAACTATGTGCATGTGTTGGGAGGAACTACTTGGATTTTGATCCAAAACCTAGAAATTCTAGTTGATAAATATTTCAATAGCATAGAAATAACATAGTAACAATGAATTCTCTGAGAAGAGATGTAGTATTACTCAAGATCACAATACAAATATATGCTTATCTCTGGGAAGAGATGTCTGTCTTCACATTTCAAGTTACCTCTTCATTTATACACATTTTGAAAGCATGGGGAGGATGTGTAAGGTCACCAATATTGAGGGAGATTAATTGGTTCAATTTCCAATATTTAAAACAATACAAAATTTGAGGAATTACTATTTTTAGAAACTTACTATTTTTAGAATGCACTACTAAAATTGAAATTTAGGGAACTTCCATTGGGTTTTCGGGGGGTAAAAATTCATTGAGAAAATCCTTATGCCATATCACTATCTTCTCCTCATTCTTATCTTTCCAACGGTTCAAATGGCGAGTCAATTGGAGCTACGGTGCAAAAGTTATGGCTCCCAGAAGTTTCGTCATTAATTGGGGAGGAACTGTCAGCCGAATTGTCCCCTAAATTGTTGCCCGGATCAGATTTCCTCATATATGAGAATGAGTTATCCAAGAAGGTCTTCTACAACTTAGTTTCCATATATATTATCAATATTAAAGGGAAAAACATTCAAGACATTATATAAATTAGGGTCATACACATCAAAATGGATTGACATACGAGTGCCTCGATAATATGGTTTAGGTGCAGTCTTGCTAGTTCTTCTACCCCTAAAGTTGTGACCCCTGGGAACAAATATATGAGGGGGTGGATCTTACCTATTATAATAATGATTATTTCACTAGTAATTGTCCTAAGAGTTATTGGAGTGAGGAGGATTCTAACCTAACATTTTACTAAAAAATTAATTCTTAATTATTGTTTACTGTTGACAATTTTGACCTCACAAGTCAAATTTTCACCCTTACCACTGGAAAATTTTATTTTTAAGACATTATGTAATTATTAAGGCATTAAAAGATACATTGGGCACATTTTTCATCAGTTTAATTAGACTTCTAAAGTGTTTTTGGTAGTTTTAATTCCAAAAGGCCTATTTTAAGGTCATTCATAAAATTTTTAAAATGAAATTGATCTTAAAGCATCCTAAGTACCTTATTTCTCCATTAAAATGTCAAAAAAGTGATTTTGAAGAGGTTTTAGGTCTTACAATGAAGAAAACCATTTTATTTCCTCTATGAACCTCCTTGGCAGCTTTAGAAGGGCAGTTTTCAAATGCTCGATATAGAATGAAGAGAGAGATTTAGGAGATGAAATTTTGTCCATTGTTATGGGTATAATTACACTTGAAATTAGTGGCATTGGTTTGAATATTGGTAGTTTTTTATATATGAATAATTGCTAAGAGTAACAACAGGTCACTATGGCCTATACATCCAAGAGGGGTCTATTTTACACCTATTTATATAGCTCAAAAATTTAAGGAGAGGAATGGTTTTGATGGATTATTTTATATGTCATTAATATAATTTTAATTATGTTTTAATTGGCCAATTAATCTACATGAGAGACTTTCATTTGGAAGAAGAATACCTTAGTGTACATGTTGTTTTAGTGAGTTCTATTGTAAATTCCTATTTTTTCTCCATGGTGGTCATTATCAGAGGTTTTATAATGATTAATTAATCATATTATCCCATCATTCTCATGTAATTCATGTGTTTTGGTTTAAGATGCACTCCTTGTCCATCTCCTTCAAGTATGCTTACTTATGGAAACATAGTCTACACCTGAATAATTCATTGCAAGTTTGATTAGCAAATGGTCAAATACCATAGTTTGAAGTTATTGAGATCACATTTCACCATTTTTAATGTGATAAATATGATTATTGAAGATCCCAAACATACTTTCCAATGAGAATTTATAGTTGTTCCTTTCAATTGCATATTGTATGGATTGCAAGAACAAGTTTGAAGATTTTAAGAGCCATGGAGAAGATTGATATATATATATATATATATATATATATATATCATTTTATTAATTTTAATTTATTACCTAATTTACTTCATTAAGTTAAATAAAATGACTAGGATTCTCCAAGTCTTCACTTACAAGCCTCTTGCATCACTTGACCATACTTCCAGTTCGTATAGTGGATGTAGAGTATGTGGGAGATAGAAATGTTAGTCTTGAGCTCTGTGATTCCTTGGAATAAGTGATGGTGACATGAAGAATGAAAATGTGAGTGAATAATTGTGAGGAAATTGAATAACCATGAACATCCTATGCATAGTCAATGAGCCTTCAAAAGCACATATAATAGTCAAAGTTCCACCTTAGAGTACAAAAGAGGTTTTGAATAACCATGGAGTTTCACCTCATTAAGGTTCAAAGTGTCTTAAGTGAGGCTATATAAAGAAAAGGAAGAAAATTAATTTGTACTAAGTGAATCCAGTCATGAGAGATAAGTGGGAAGAGATGAGTAACTTGAAGGTTTTCCTTATTAGCAAAAAATAAGGTAACTTTTTGGAAGTTAAGGTAAATGATGCTTCCTTGTATCTCCTCCATTCAATCAGTTTTATGACCAAAATCATGTTATTTTAAGAAATGGAGATTGTTGAAGAAATAACAGGGTTATTAACCAATCGTGTACCATGTAAATCCAACTCTCAACATGTTTTAGTCTGTACAGGGGTCAAGCATTCATTTACAAGAAAAGGGTCAAGTTGACATGAAGATTTCAAGTGTAGGTGATGCTAAGAAATATGATAAAGCATATTCAATGTTTGGGATTTGTGTCAAAACTCATAAATTGCCTAATTATAAGTGGAATAGAGTCATCACCCACATGACAAGGCATATAACACTTATACAAATTGTGTACTTGTGGTAAGTCAAATGAGAAGAAGACAAGTGATTTGAAGTGTTGATTAGAGGATATTCATGTCATGAAGGACTTCATAGCTTATGAAACATCTAGAGTCAACTCTAGATTCATTTGGATTTAATTATTCAAATCCATTATTTAAATGACTACACTTTTATACCTCATTGCAACATATCATATGAGTGTGAACAAAGAAAGTTACAACCAAGCTTAAATAGGGTTCGAGATAGAGTTTAAGAAAACTTGGAGGGATTTAAACCCATTTGAAACCTTCTCCTTGGTATAAGAATGTAAAAAATGTCTTGGTGGTAATGGTGTGATCAATAACCTCTCAAACCAACACCTACATCTTATGCAAAGAGGACAAGTTGAAAATGGGACACCTTACCTTAATTTCTATGAAGTAGTTCTTCGCCTTACATAGTTTCATGCCATGATAGAGGTATTTGAGGAATAGGCTAGTCAAATCACTTCATCATTTCAGTCTAGGCATAGAGAGAAACATGCCCAAGAAATAATAAGTCATTTTATTTAAGGAGGATGATGATTATATGATGTTTTAATTCATTCTATGATTGATTGGAAACATTCAATGTATACAGTGCCTATTAGTGAAAACTAACTTTGAAATAATTTGTAAGTGGAGTTAGTGCATTGATGAAGAGTGAGACATGATCTCAAAACATGATATGAATTAATTAAATCATGGAGTAGGTCCTAATTATCTCAAAAAGGGATCAAGGTTGTGAAGTATACAATATTTAAACATGATGTACACCTACATGTGACCTTTCCTAACCAAAATATGGTCTTAAGCCTTTTAGGACTGAAAACTATCTCAAGTTCTTGGAAATACAAGAAATTTTAAATGATCAAGGAGAGTTTAAAAAATATTAGAGAACCCTTAGTAAAACTTAAATAAGTTAAAATCACACGTCTCTTGGCATATAACAACCTACAGGGTCTTCAAGCAAATAGTCACCTACAACTATGTGCGAACAATTCTGAGTTTATTTGGTGTAAGAGGTGCCTTAGAATAAGCAAGTGATCTATATAGGCCAACTTGGAGGATATATGAGGTTTAAGAAGAATTTATCATGCATAAAAGTGATATAGTCACTCTCACATTTGAGTCTAACGCTGGAGATTGCAGTTTGTACATCCTCCAATCTAATGCACCAACTTGTGTAGTGAAGAAACCATGATATGAAAAGATGGATGGTAGTTTGAATGGCCATGATGAGAATATTAAAGGTTAAATTTAAGGTATTAAATTTTTTAATTATTTTTTAAGGACATTATGACTATCTCTTAAGTGGTTGCATACATAGAGTAGTAAGGTAGTCTATTGATCTAACATTGCTTATAACGAGTATCATGGGGAAGCCTCTTCAAGAAGGTTGAAAATTTGAAAGACTAAGTGATAATGTTAAATCCATTAATATTTTGATAATATAATATTACATATAAAATTTAAAGTCAGATAAGAAGGGGTAAGGTTGGGAAAATGGTTTTAGACTGTAGACACAGTCCTAACTTGAGGGCTAATTTGGAAAAATTGAAGGGTTGAAGATGTTAGAGAGGTGATCTAACCTAAAGAATTGGTAAAAAGGGTAATTATGACCTATTTTAAGTTTTAATTACATATATTTTTCCTAGATAATAGGGTATATAACTTATATTTTGTCTTAGATTTGAGGCACTCTCCAAGTAATACACTTTGTAAACCTAACCACGATTGGATAAGGAAGGAAGGGATAAATAAGGGATTATTGGAAATAGTATGAAATGGTATGTATAGGTTTAATTTGATTTTAAAAAGTAAGAAAATAAACCTAAATCATCTCAATTTTTCATAGGATACCTTCATTATTGAGAACAACACCTGCAACCAGTCTTGGCAAGGTGTGAGCTAGAAGGAAGGAATGAATAAGTAAAACACTTTGAGAAGTTTCAAAGGTGGTGAAGTGAATTGGGAGGATAGTAATTATATTTGGAGGATTGAAAATTCCTTATAAAATATTCATTTTAACTCTCAGACCCAAACACAAGAGTGATAAAATAACTCAGTAATAAACCTATTGAAAATGTAGGCAACTGACTAGCTAGTTTTGGGAAATTTGAGTTTTGAGGCCTCTATAGACATGATCTAGCTATGAAATCTGGTAAAGTTAGTAGTAATGATGGATTTAAATTTAAATTTTATTGTAAAGGTAATATCAGTAGTGGAAATATCCCCTATTTTGTCTCATTCTTGGTCCACTCCATTTGTAGGGTCTATTTAAGAGACCTAGATATTCACTTGAGCTCAAGAACATAAATAAAGCATTCCAGATCTCATGAATGGATTTATGGTAGATAAAAATCATGGTAATGATATAAATACACTATAAATTGGAAAAACACTTAATTTATCAATATAAGTGACCTTGAGGGCTCACAAAGGGAAGGGAATCTTAAACCCCAAACATCCTAACTAGTGTACCAAATGCATATAGAGGAATGTTGAGAACTTATAGAGAATGTATAAAATTTAAGGGGATTTATTTGATTTTTTTTGATATTATCCAAGTAGTGGGAATGACTTATGAGACTTAAAGCTCATTTTTGACACCTCTCACACGCAATGAACACTGAGACAACCACATAAGGAGCAACTTTAAATGCTTGTACCATCTCTCAAGATTTACATGGGAAGATGAGAATTTTGGGAAAGTTGAGGGGGTATAATAATAATTTTTTAAAAGTGTAAGGAGGTCATTTGGACATCCCAATTTTATAATCAATCATTAAGACCTTATACAGGTCTTAAACCCTCCTAAAACCCCAGTTATGACAAGTTTGTAGAGAAAGGCTTAAAATGCACATAAAATTACATAACTTGGCACTAAAACCTAAAATATATTGTTTTAAAGTCTCTAAAAATCCTACACATGTAATTTTGTTGTACCTTCACTTGTATAGATTTGTACAAAACTATATTTTTCAATGTTTTTGGCCTAAAATAGGGTTTTGGAGAGCATGAGTTGATGGAAATAAATGGGAGAGGTGTTTCAAGAATTATTTTACCTATAAAATCTTAAAAATATATACCAAATTTCTCATAAGTTCTCAAACCGTTAAAATCTTTCAAGCTAGTCTGAAAATGCTTAAAAAAGGCAAGCTTGCCAATGATCATTTCAAGGTTCTCATACTTCCACAGTGTTCTAGATCACCAAATTTTACATGGAGCATGGTGATATCATAGGTAAAGTGAATCAAGTGTTTTTTTGGAGTTTTAAATGTTTGTGGGGTAAAAATTACAATATTTCCACTTTCTAGGCCTAATTTGACTAAAATAATGTGTTAGAAAAGACACTTACACTCAGAGTTAGGACACCAAATTTTGTGTGGAACTGTAAGGGGATAGAGGGTATATTTAAATATACCCAATTTATCTTTATCATCTCCAAATTCTCCTAGAAAAGGAGCTTTGCTAAAAAAAGGCTATAAGGAATTGTGAAGGAATTTATGGTTTTGGTGCAAATTTGAGTATTTGTGAGCATTTTATGTATTAAAATGCCTTGTTATAGGTACTATATAATATTTAAAGACCATACATGAAATATATTTGTAGTGATGAAGAGAAACCCCACCTTTTCCTTCTACGCCCTATTGTAAATGAGCTTTTCAAGGAGCCTATAGACTAAAACATTGTTTAAATGGTTCATATAAGATTTTACAAGGATAATATACATTATCCAACACCAAATATGAATAGAGAACAATTCAGAGTTGATTGGAGGAAGTTTTAAAAGGTATAAAAGGTCTTAAAGACTTCAAAAATGCCTTCTCTGCTTCCAACACCTAGGCTTGTTGAAGGAGTCAAACTTGCACTTGAAGAATTCTAACAGGGCATGGATCATGGAAGGAACACATAAATGTCCTATAAGAATTTTTTAATGAAGATTAAATGATGACGTAAAATCCTATTTTCAAGTGGGAAGACTAATTCTTCAATAAATACATATGACCTAGTATCTAAGGGCTCTAACAAGGATTTAGGCACTCTCCAAGTGGTTAAGGCTTGACTAAATCATTATGAACATATTCCAAAGCCCCCAAAACTTTTTAAAATATCTCTTACATTCCAACATAAGTAATATTAATGTTTTAAAGGGTTGAAGAAGCGCTACATAACACTTAAGGAGGAAGAATACCAAGATTGAAGACCCTTATTTTGGGGCTGCTTTATCTCCAAGCATTTATTTTTTCTATTTGAAATCATTTTATAGAATTTAATTCATCAATATTTGATTTTGGTTGTGCTTAAATTCTATTAAAATTTGTACTCACCTTTTGAGAGAAATAAAAAGCTTTTATTCCTCCATTTTCAGGTTTTTTGAGTGAAGTGTATGTGTTTGCCATTGATATAACCTAGTGAAGCATTTGTTTTCCTATGTTATTGTCTAGTTAATATAAATTCATAAAATATATTTGATTTTATATAGGTAATATTAAGTGTTTATATCATCTTTAGTTCAAGCATTGGATGTGAGTTTAGTTCCTTTACATTCCCTCTTTGCATAAACTAAGTTTGCCACGTCCTTTTGAAACACTTTTGTAGAAGTCATTCTTGAGTGTAGAGAATGTGTGAAAGTTTATTCCTTTCATAATAGTGTTAATTTCAAGCATAAGTGATCATAAAAAATTGGTGCATCACCTTCATTTCTAGTTTCCCTTTCAATTCCATTGCAAATAGTGTTTTTTTCCACCCTTTTCATTGCCAAAATTAGTATATAGTATGTTTAAGAGTAAGTTTTAGTGAAATCACCAAGGGAACTAGAAATATCAAGATATTATCTCCCTTCCAAAGTCACCCACACTTAGGAGAGATTCCATGTTCCAATATGAGTGATAAACACCACACTTTCTCTCAAGGGCACACTCCTGATTGACAACAATTTTTGGCATGCTCAACAGAATGCATTCTCCTTGGCATGACTAAAGTTTGGAGCTGAAGAAAATTAATTGCAGTAGTAGAGGATATTCATTATGATTATAACTTGAAGATTTATTTAAGTTGTAGAGTTCTTAGCAACATTCAAGCAACACTTTCATGCTAAAGGTTAGCATAAGATCATCTAGTAAAGGTATTCCTCTTGAGTTCATTGAGTTGAATTCTATGTCAGACAAAAGAGTAAGGTTTAATAAGACAAACCCCTCTCCTAAAAATTAATATATATCTCTTATTCAACCTATTATCCTAAACAATGAGATTTACACTATCTAGATGGCCATCATAAACCAAGTGTTTATCTCATTTAACAAAGGTAGCCCACTAAATTTATCCCAATTTGATGACATACCTATATAAAATCTTAAGATCATGCCATTAGTCTTAGGAGAAGATCAAATAACTCTTATTGAGAACATTAAGGATATTTCCAACCTTTATTTAGTCCATAATGCCATTCAAGAGAATGTGGCTATTAGACTGCTTGCTACTTCCTTCAAAGGAAAAACACTACAGTGGTATAAAAACCTCCCATTGAACTCCATTACTTCCTAAGATGACTTAGGTTCAACCTTATTCTAATAATTTGAGGATAAATCTGATCACCTATCCTTAGTTGAAAAACTAACTACCATAAAGAGGGCTCTTCATGAGTTCATGACTGACTTTAACCTTAGATTCCAAATTTTTTTCACTAGGATACCTCTATTGATTAGGTCATCCCTAAAATATGCCTTCTTGTACTATCCAAGATCCCTCAATTCTAACATTAGTGTTATGATACAGTCAATGGGTAGTAATACTTTGCTTGATGCATTTGAAGTTGTAATAAGCACTGGGAATAGTTTGATACAAGGTGGAAAATTGGAACCTAGGCCTCCTATGCCTTTTTCCATGAAACACAACCCACACTAACCCTTTAAGATCCTAAATTGGCTCTTATTCAAGCCCCCTAGACATAAGCTTTAACCCCTCCTATCCAATCAACTGAGCTGGGAAAGCTCATAGGGATGTTGTATTCCTTTGGGAATGAGTCTATCCAACTAAAAAGGTAACAATATCAAGTGAATAATCCTTACCAAATGCCTAATCAGCCTACTTATCAACCTTTCAGAGATAACAAGCCACCCTATCAAGGTTTTAGAGAACAAAGGTCATCTTACCAAGCTCAAAGAGCTATAACTCAAGATAAACCATTTGAAGTTGTTGATCCAAATGCTCCATAATCTTCTAAGGATATTGTTCTCATGCCCTCAAATCAAAATAACAAGATTCCAAATTTAGGTTGGCAGCCCTCAAATGACTTAAATAATCAAGCATTAGTTAATCAATCTAGAGTCATGCCTCAAATTACTAGAGAAGAGGTTTTTCTTCAAGAGAGTCAACAAAATGAGGGTATGGAAATACACCAAGACAAGATGACTCATGGTCAAGGGAAGCTATATTCTACTTTTGATAATTAGCAGTTAGATGATCGTATGGCTTTAAATCAAGTTGGTGACTCAGGTGCATCAAGTAGTGTGGTTATAGCTATGATTAGAGATTAAAAAAGAGATATTGAAGAGACCAAATAGGTTGGTCATGATTAAATTACACATTCAAATATCACTAAGATTTCTAACAATAATTTTGTTTCCCCTATACCACAAAAAAATAAAGAGATAGAGGTTGGAAAATCTCATCAAACATCACATATTCAAGATCAACCAACTATTCAAAAAGTGCAGCCAAGGGTAAGTGCAATTACTTATAGCATTTTTGATCAAATGAAAAAATAAAATGTAAATATGATCATGTGGGATTACTTAACAATCTAAGGATAAAAGGATATGCTCATACAAGAACTTTAAGCCCTCAAATTGGTGTTAAAACTAGTTGAGAAGGAGAACATAGTATTGACAAATTTAGATCAACCAACAAGACATCAAGTAAAACAAGTACACAAAGAGATAAATGTGGGAAAGGATGAATTAAAATAAGGAAAAACACCCCTATTTTATCTCTCTTTGATAGTTGGTGACACTTTAGTTCATAACTGTATGGTGGATGGTGGAGCCAATAACACTATCATGCCCAAACAAATTGTAAATAAGATTGGATTAATTTATGAACCAAATGGAAAAGGGTTATTAAATATAGATGGGTCATCAAAAAAGATAGTAGAAATGATTAAGAACCTAAATTTGACACTACATGCTTGTCCAAATGTTACCATTCAACAAGATGTAGTGGTAGTGGGCTTGCCTCCTTACTTTGCCATGCGTTTATCAAGAGACTTCACCTCAAAGATTGGGGGATACCTATTAGCTAATTAGACATACTTAATGTTTAAAATTAGGTATGTTACAAATTTAATACTACATTCTTAACCCATTTCATATTTCCACTTGGAGCCTTATATGCCAAGTGTTGTAAACACTAATTATGTCATCTCGGATGAGGTGCTAGAAACTAGTGGAGTGGAAACTAACTCACCTTTAGATGGAGTTACAAATTTAATCCTTGATGAATGGACATTATATTTATGTAAGCATGATCCTTAAAATCTAATTGAGGAGGAGGGACTTGGTGTTTATTTCCTCCATGAGAATGATGCATTAATTCTAGCCATGGTGAAGGATGATGAATCTAGTGAAGGTCTATAATAGTTGTACTTCAATGGATAAATGAAAAACATGGTAATATATCTAAAATGATATTGATTTGTCTAGAAAATTAAAGATATTTTTAATCAATTAAGTTTTAGTTTGGTTGTTCAAACAATGTTGCAGAGTATGAGGCACTAGTTCATAGTTTGCACTGGGCTACGAAGATGAGAATAATCACCTTGCAAGTTTTTGGTGATAGTGAAATTATAGTTCACAAAGTAAGAGGTATTAACATATGTAAAAACAAATTACTTATATCTGATAAGAATAGGGTGTGGGACTTTAGAATTTTTAAGCTTTTAACATTTAGGCAATACCAAGAGATAATAATAAACATGCAGATAGGTTAGATACTATAGGGGCTCAATTTAGCATTCTAACTGATATTAAAAATGAGAAAAATCAATCACACATTAAGGTGATTGTGAAGCATTCTATTCTAGATAACCATGAGAACTAGCAAGTATTTGAGGATGATAATCAGATTGTCAAGTTCTTTCAAGACTAGGTTAAGTTCTCCTCCAAGAACTAGTCAAAGTTGTTGCAACAGTATGGGGATAAAATTATGCAACTAAAAACTAATAATATACCTAAAGGATTGGTCACACTTGAGAACATATTCAGTGGTGATGATGAGATGAGAAAAGAGAAGTCATCTTTTTCAACCAAAGAAGAACACTATACACATGTGGAGATTGTAACTAGAAAGAAATTCAAATTGGGTAAAGTATGCACTCCTTCACAACAAGAATATTTCATTGAATTATGTATGAGTTTTGCTGATGTGTTTTTATGGAAATATGGCGATCTAAAATGATTTGACCCAAGTGTATCTCAACACACCATTGAGTTAGAGACTGGAACTAAACTAGTGAGACAAAGACAAAGGCCCATAAATCCAAAACTTGAGCCTTTGATGAGAGTTGAGCTTCATAAAATCATAGATTCAGCCATCATATTTCCAATCAAGCACTCAACTTGGGTAGCAAACCTTGTTCCAATATGGAAGAAGAATAGTGAGATTATACTATGTGTTGACTTTCAAGATTTAAACAAGGCTTCCCTTAAATATCACTATCCATTTCCATCTATGCAATAAATTTTGTAGTTGGTTGCAGGTTAAAAGAGGTTCTCTTTTTTAGATGGATATAGTGGCTATAATAATATCTTAGTTAATGAAGAAGACCAATTCAAGACAACCTTCACTACAAAGTGGGGGACATTTACATATAAAAAAATGCCTTTTGATTTATCTAATGCTGGAGAAACCTTTCAAAGGGCCACATATATGGCATTAAAAGGTATTATTAATAAGTTTGTACTTATCTATTTGGATGACATAAAAGTGTTTTCAAATATTACAAGTGAGCAAATGGTCCATCTAAAAGAAGTGTTTGAACGCTGTAGGCAATTTGGTGTGTCACCTAACCCAAAAAAGTGCATCTTCTCGATTCATGAAGATAATCTTCTTGGACATGTGGTTTCAAAACATGGCTTAAATATAGATCCTAAAAGAATAGATTAAATTATTGTTCTTTCCTTACCTAAACACAAAAAAGGCCTTGTAAAGCTTCTTAGGAAAAAATAATTTTATAAGAAGATATATTTCAGATTTTACCACTTTAGCTAAGCCACTTACAACCATGCTAAAGAAGAATTAAAGTTTTAGTTGGTATAAGAAATGAATGAAGAGTTTTGAAGAGATAAATCAAGGCAT
Source organism: Torreya grandis (assembly GCA_037957365.1). Lineage (NCBI taxonomy): Eukaryota > Viridiplantae > Streptophyta > Pinopsida > Cupressales > Taxaceae > Torreya > Torreya grandis. The sequence goes on from JARHVA010001621.1 coordinate 1,140,498, forward strand.
AGCTAGTGCTCATACACTCATAAATCTAGATTTCTCAAACTACTTCATCTTGTACACCTATGCTAACATGGACACCATTTCAGGTATTCTTATGCAACAAAATCATGAGGCCTTAGATCAACCAATAAAATTATTTAGTCAAGGCTTGGAGGAGTATGAGACAAGGTGTTATTTTGTTAAAAAACATGTCCTTTTAATAATCAAGTCTCTCAAGAAGTTTATATACTTGTTATCTAATAATAGGATACACCTAATGGTTTCCCATCCAAGTATCAAGGAGTTCCTCTTGAACAAGGATATAAATGAGAAGAGAGATGGTTGGATAATGAGAGTAATGGAGTATGATGTGGAAATCAAAATCATAAAGTTGATCAGAGGTAAAGGACTTTGTGAGCATCTAGCCCAAGACTTGTAAGAGGCTAAAGAGGTGATTTTAGTGTTGAATGATGAAGATGTTATAGCTGATCCTACCTCACCTTCTAGTTATTTCATGACTTGGTAAGATATACTTAGGATGATTATTATCATTCTCATTTACGTGCTTCAAAAATAAGATATTTTAGATTGAAATCTATTCCATTTATTCTTGTCGATGGTTTTCTTTTCAAGAAAGACATCAATGGTATGTTTCTAAGGTGTATAGAGCCAATCCAAACACAAAGGTTGATTGAAGAGTTACATGATGGAAATGGTGGATGAAATTTATTAGCAAGGACTATATCCCTTAAGATCATGAGAGGTGGGTACTATTTTCCAAGTATATTTGGTGATTATCATGCATGGGTTAGGAAATACAAGCAGTGTGCTATGTTTGTAGGAAAAGTGAAAATTGAAACTTTACCTCTCCAACCAATTATGGTGGACCAAAATTTTGTCCAATGGGGATTGGAATTTATTGGCCTCATTAACCCTCCTTCAAGCTCAGGTCATAAGTGGATCCTTACTGCCATATATTACTTCACAAGATAGATAGAGGCAGTAGCATTGAAAGGAGTAAATAAATCTAATGTACTAGATTTTTATCAAGGTTTGCTTACTAGATTTGGGGTTCCTTAAAACATCATTTTAGAAAATTCCATTGATTTTATGGGAGCTAGGATTAACCAATGGGCTATTCAACATGGTGTTTACCTCAACACTTCATCAAACTACTATCCATAAGGTAATGGCCTTGTTGATTCCACTAATAAGAACTTGTTGAAGATCATAAGAAGGAATATTGAAGACAATTAGAGGTCATGAAATTTAAAGTTGAAGTCAGCTCTATGGGATGATAAGATCACATACAAAATATCAATAGCCAACTCTTTATAGAAGCTAGTATAGGGTAAGGAAGCAAGGTTACCCATTTCTCTTGAGTTTCCTACTTTAGAACTAATGCATTAGCTTGAGTTGTTGGAGAATAAACAGATTGAGATCAGGTATGTTGAGATTATGAATATGGAAGAGGTTATAAATCAATCCATGCTAGCCATGGAATTCACCAAGCATAAGTGAAAAGAGCCTTTGACAAATGAGCTTCTTTATAGAGTTTTAAAGAAGGAGATATGGTTCTCAAGTGGGATAAGGATAAAGATAAAACATGAAGGCATACTAAGTTTTAATCCCTTTAGAGTGACCCATACATAATCTACAACTACAAATCCCACAATGCCTTTCAACTTACAAAGATGGATGGTGAGGAGCTTCTAATCCTAGTTAATGGGATACATTTGAAACATTGCTATTGAGAGTTAAGTTCCTTGTACATAATTACTTTATTTTTTTTCCTCCAAGTGTTATCATAGAAAATTAGTTTATTTATGTTTTGTCTCAAATAAGTCCTTTATTTGCACATTTGCTTTGTTAGTTAATATCCCATGTTTTGTGTGTTTCCTTCCTTGTTTTGGAGGAGAAGATTGTCTATTTCAAGTTAGAAAAGTCTCATAATGATGAATAATATTTTTCACTATTATTAACAAATGTAAGAGTATTTATGAGATTTAAATATATGTCAATGGTCTGGTTCCCAAGCATAGTGGCATGCTTCCTAGTTGAGTTGCCAAAATATTGATAATTTTGTCCTCATAGGTCAAATTATCACCCTTCCACATGAAAATTTTATTTTCAGAACATTATATAATTCTTTAGGCATGAAAAGATACATTGGACATATTTTTCATCAATTTAATTAAACTTTTTAAGTGTTTATGGTAGTTTAAGTGCTAAAAAGGCCTATTTTAAGGTCATTCATAAAATTTTCTAAGTGAAATTGAGCTTCAGGCATCTTTAGGACCTTATTTGTTTGTGAAAAGGTCAAAAAAGTGATTTGGAATAGGTTTTATGTATTAAAATGAATAAAATCATTTTATCTCCTTTATCTACCTCCTTGGCAACTATAGAAGGGTAGTTTTCAAATACTCAGTATAGAATGAGGAGAGAGATTTAGGATATAAAACTTTAGAAATTTTTATGAGTCTAATTAGTATTGGAATTAGTGTCATTGATTCATGGATTTGTGCCTTATTTTTTTATGAATAATCTCTAAGAGTGATAATAAGTCACTATGGCCTATGCATCTGAGAGGGGTTTATTCTTTCACCTGTTTCTCTAGCTCAAAAATATATGGAGAGGAATGTGTTTGAGGGATGATTTTAGAGGTCATGAATCTCATTTTAATGTTGTTTTCTCTAGACAATTCATATCCATGAGAGACTTTCACTTTGAATAAGAATACCTTAGTGTATAAGTTATTTTAGTGATTTCTACTGCAAGTTCTTATTTATCCTCCATGGTAGACATTCTCAGATGTTTTATAATGATTCATTAATCATATGAGCCCCTCAATCTCATGGAATTCATGTTTTTTTTGAGATGTACTCCTTTTCCATCTTCTTCAAGTATGCTTTCTTGTGGAAACATGGTCTACACTTGAGAAATTCATTACAAATTTGATTACCAATGGTCCAATACCATAGTGTGAAGTTATTGAGATCAAATTTCAACCTTAGGAATGTGATAAATATGATGGTTGAAGAGCCCAAACACACTTTCCAATGAAAATTATAGTTGTTCCCTTCAATTGCATATTATATATATTGCAAGAGTAGGTTTGAAGATGTTACGAGCCATGGAGAAGATAGATATATATCTCCTTGTATTAATTTTCCTTAATTACCTTATTGACTTCATCAAGCTAAACAAAATGACTATGATTATTGCACTTGTTTTTATATCTCAGAAATCAATGGAGAGGAATGGTTTTGAGGAATGATTTTAGAGGTCATGAAGCTCATTTTCATGGTGGTTTCATTGGCCAATTCATCTCTATGAAAGAATTTCACTTGGTAGAAGAATACCTTAGTATACAGGTTGTTTCAGTGAGTTATATTATAAGTTCCTATTTCTTATCCATGGTTTTCATTCTCATGGGTTTTCTAATGCTTCATTAATCATATGAGCCCCTCAGTTTCATGGAATTCATGTGTTTTGGTTTGATATGTACTCCTTGTCCATCTTCTTCAAGTATGCTTGCTTATGGAAACATGGTCTACACTTGAGCAATTCATTACAAGTTGATTACCAAATGGACCAATACCATAGTGTGAAGTTATTGAGATCACATTGCACCATTGGGAATGTGATAAATCTAAAGATTGAAGAGCCCAAACACACTTTGCAATGAAAATTTACAGTTTTTCCCTTCAATTGCATATTGTATGGATTATAAGATCAGGTTTGAAGATGTTAAGATCCATGGAGAATATTGATATATATATATATATATATATATATATATATATCATTATATTAATTTTACTTGATTACCTCATTGAATTCATCAAGTTAAACAAATTGACTAGGATTATCCAAGTCTTCACTTACAAGCCTCTTGGATCATTTGACCATAATTCTAGTCTGTACAGTGGCTATATAGTATGTGGGAGATAGAAATGTTAGTCTTGAGATCCATTATTCCTTGGAAGAAGTGATGGTGACATAAATAATGAAAATGAGAGTGATGACTTGAGAGGAAGCTTAAGAACCATGAACATCTTATGCATAGTTAATGAGCCTTCAAAAGCACCTATAACAGTCAGAGTTCCACCTCAAAGTGTAAAAGAGGTTTTGAATAACCATGGAGTTTCACCTCAATAAGGTTCAAAGTGTCTTAAGTGAGGCTATATCAAGAAAAGAAAGAAAATTAATATGCACTAAGTGAATCCAGTCATGAGAGTTTAGTGAGAAGAGATGAGTAACTTGAAGGTTTTCCTTATTAGCAAAAAATAAGGTAACTTTGTGGAAGTTAAGGTAATTGGTATTTCCTTATATCTCCTTCATTCAATTAGTCTTGTGACCAAACTCATGATATTTAAATAAATGGATATTGTTGAAGAAATAATAGGGTTATTAACCCATCATGCACCATGTAAATCCAAGTTTCAACATGTCTCAGTTCATACAAGGGTCCGACATTCATCTACAGGAAAAGGGTTAGGTTGACATGAAGATTTCAAGTGTAGCTGATGCTAAGAAATATGAGAAAGCATGTTCAATGTTTTGGATTTTTGTCAAAACTCCTAAATTTACTAATGAAAAGTGGAAGAGAGTCATCACCCACATGAGAAGGCATATAACACTTGTATAGACTGTATACTTATGGTAAGTCAAATAATAAGAAGATAAGTGATTTGAAGTGTTGATTGTAGGATATTCATGTCATGAAGGACTTAATAGCTTATGAAACATATAGAGTCCACTCTAGATTCATTTGTCTTGTATGATTAAAATCCATTCTTGAAATGACTACACTTGTATACCTCATTACAACATATGGTATGAGTGTGAACAAAGAAGGTTACAACCAAGCTTGAAAATAGGCTCTAAGATAGATTTTAAGAGACCTTAAAGGGATTTGAACCCATTTAAAATATTCTCCTTAGTCTAAGATTGTAAAAATGGTCTGGGTGTTAATTATGTTCTCAATAACTTATAAAAAAAACACCTACATCTTATGCAAAGAGGAAAAATTACAAATGGGACACCTTAACTTAATTTTTCTGAAGTAGTTCTCTGCCTTGCATAGTTTCATACCATGGTAGAGGTATTTGAGGACTAGGCTAGTCAAATCACTTCATCATTATAGTCTAGGCTTAGAGAGAAACATTCCCAAGAAATAATAAGTCATTTTATTGAAAGAATATTATGATTATATGATATTTTAATTCATTTTATGATTGATTGGAAACATTCAGTGTATACAGTGCCTATTATTGAAAACCAACTTTGAAATAATTTGTAAGTGGAGTTAGTGCATTGATGAAGAGTAAGACATGATATAAAGCATGATATAAATCCATTAAATCATGGAATAGGTCTTAGTTATCTCCAAAAAGGATAAAGGTTGTGGAGTATGCAATATTCAAACATGATGTACACCTATAAATGACCTTTCCCAACCAAAGCATGGTCTTAAGCCTTTTAGGCCTAAAGACTATCTCAAGGTTCTTGGACATCTCAAAATTTTTCAATGATCAAGGAGAGTTATAAAAACATGAGATAACAATCAATAAATATTAAATCACACATGTCTCTTGGCATATGTTAACCTACATAGTCTTCAAGAAAAGTCACTTATAACTATGTGCTAACAATTTTGAGTTTTGTTGGTGTAGGAGGTGTCTTTGAATCAGAAAGTGATCTATATGGGATAATTTGAAAGATATAAAAGGTTTTATATGAATTTTTCATGCATTAAAATTGATATATAGTGTCAAGCAACTCTCACATTTGAGTCTAAGGCTGGAGATTATAGTCCGTACATCCTTCAATCTAATGCACCAACTTGTGTAGTGAAGAAACCATGATATGAAGAGATGGATGGTGGTATGATTGTCCATGTTGAGAATATTAAAGGTTAAATTAAAGGTAATAAAGGTGTAAATTATGTGTTAAATACACTATGAACATCTCTCAAGTGGTTTCATACACATAATAGTAAGGTAGTCTATTGTTTAAACATTGCTTATAACAAGTATCATGGGGAAGACTCTTCATGAAGGTTGCAAAGTTGAATTAAAAAATGATCATGTTGAATCAATTTATAGAGTGATAATATAACTCCATAAAACATTTAAATTTAGATAATAAGGGGTAAATTTGGGCAAATAGTTTCAGACAATACACACAATCGTAGCCTGAGGGCTAATTTGGAAAAATTGAAGGGTTGTAGATGCTAGAGAGGTGATCTAACATCAAGAATTGGTAAAAAGGGTAAATATGAAATAGGTTAAGTTTTCATGACATATATTTATCCCAAATAATATGGGATATACCCTTTGTTTTGTCTTATAGCTGAGGCACTCTCTAAGTAATACACTTTAAGACCTATCCATGATTAGACAAAGAAGAAAGGGAGAGATAAAAGAGTCTTAGAGATAGCATGAAATGGTGTGTATAGGTTTAATTGGATGTGATTTTTTTTGAAAAGACACATAAATCATCTCTATTATTTATAGGAGACCTTAATTTTTGGGAACAACACTTATATCTAGTCTTGGCAATGTGTGAGCTAGAGGGAAGAAATGAGTAAGCACAACACTTTGAAAAGTTGCAAAGGTGGTAAAGTGTGTTGGGAATATAGGAATGATGTTTTAAGGATTTAAAAGGCCTTATAAAATCTTCATTTTAACTCTCATACCCAAACACAAGAATGAAAAAAAAATCAATTAGGCTACCAACTAGCTAGTTTTAGGAAATTTGAGTTTTGAGGCCTCTATAGACATGATCTAGCTATGAAATTTGGTAAAGTTTCTGTTAAAAAGTGGATTGAAATGTAAATATATTGATAAGGTCATATAATTAGTGGACATATCCATTATTTTGTCTCAAACCTGGTCCACTCCATTTGCAGGGTCTATTCAAGAGACCTAGAGATTCACTTGAGCTCAAGAGCACAAATTAAGAATTAAAGATATCATGAATGGATTTTATGGAAGTGAAAAGTAATGATAATTATCTCAATACACTCTCAAATGTAAAAACATTTCATTTGTCAGTCTAAGTTCCCTTGAGGGCTTGCAAAGGGAAGGTAATCTTAAACCCCAAACACCCTAATTAGTGTGCAAAATGCATACAAAGGAATGTTGAGAACTTATAGAGAATGTATAACCATGGAGGGGATTAATTTAGAGGTGTATGAGATTTTAAAAGTAGTGATAATGAATTTTGAGACCCAAAACTTATTTTTGACACCTCTCATGTAACACTATGACAACCACCTAAGGAGTAAATTCAGATGCTCATACCATCTCTCACACTTTGAATGGGGAGATAATAATTTTGGGAAAATTAAGGGGGTATACTAATAATTTTTTTAAAATGTAATGAGGTCATTTGGACATCCCAAATTTATAAACAATCGTTAAGACCTTATACAAGTCTTAAACCCTCCTAAAACCCCATTTGTGACCAGTTTATAGAGAAAGGATTTAAATGCACATAAAATGAAAAAAATTGGCCTTGAAACCTACCATAGGTTTTTTTAGACTCTTTGAGGATCCTGCACATGTAATTTGGTTATACCGTCACTTGTACAAAATTTTACTTTTTCAAGGTTTTTACCATAAAATAGGGTTTTGGAGAGCATGAGTTGATTATAATCAATGGGAGAGGTGGTTCAAGACTTATTTTACCTGTAAAATCTCAAAAATATATACAATAATTCTCATAAGTACCCAAACCATTCAAATCTTTCAGGCCAGTCTGAAAATGCTTCAAAAGGGCAAGCTTACCAATGGCCGTTTCAAGGTTCTCATACTTCCACAATGTTCCATATCATAAAATTTGAAATGGATCATGGTGATATCATAGGTAAAGTTAATGAAGTTTTTTTTTGGATTTTCACATATGTGTGGGGTCTCAGGAGCAAAATTTTCAATTTCTAGGCTTATGAGGGTAAATTAGGCCTAATTTGACTGAAAGAATGTGCTAGAAAAGACACTTACACTCAGAGTTAGGACACCAAATTTTGTGTGGATATGTAAGGGGATATAGGGTATCTTAAAGTATTATCAATTTCTCATTATCATATCCAAATTCTCCCAAACAAGGAGATTTTATTAAAAAAAGCTATGAGGAATTATGAAGGAATTCATGGTTTTGGTGCAAAGTTGAGTATTTGTGAGTGATTTAGGTCTTAAAAGGATTTTTTATAGTTCTGATAAATATTTCAAGACCATCCATGAAATATATTTGCAGTCATGAAGAGAAACTACACCTTTTCCTTCTACACCCTATTAGAAATGAGCTTTTCAAGGAGTCTAAAGACTAAAACATTGTATAAATGCTTCATATAAGCTTTGAAAAGGATAATATACATTATAAATTCCAAATATGAAAATATAAAAATTCATAGTTGATTGGAGGAAGTTTTCAAATGTAGAAAAGGTCTTAAAGACTCCAAAAATGTTTTCTCTCCTTCTAATGCCTAAGCTTGTTGAAAGAGTCAAACTTGTACTTAAAGGCTTATAACAGCCCATGGATAATGGAAGGACATAATAAATATCCTATAATAATGTTTCAAGTAAGAGTAAATGAGGATTTAAAGTCCTATTTTCAAGGGGGAAGACCAATTCTTCAATAAAGACACATGACCTAGTATCTAGGGGCTCTAGCAAGGATCTAGGCACTCTCCAAGTGGTCTAGGATTGGCCAAATCATTATGAATATGTTAAAAAGTACCAAAAACCTTTTAAAATATATCTTCCATTCCACCCTAAGGAATATTAATGTTTTAAAGGGTTGAAGAAGTGTGACGTAGAACTTAAGGAGGAAGAAGACCAAGATTGAAGACCACTATTTTGGTGCTGCTTTGTCTACAAGAATTTGTCTTTTATATTTGAAATCATTTTATAGAATTTAATTCATCACTCTTTGATTTTTTTTTTGTGCTTAAAGTCTACCAAAATTTTTACTCGCCTATTGAGTGAAATAAGACACATTTGTTCCTCCATTTTCAGGGTTTTTGAGTGAAGTGTATGTGTTTGCCATTGATATAACCTAGAGAAGTATTTATTTTCATATGTTATTGTCTAGTTATTTTACCTTCATAAAATATATTTTATGTTTTATAGGTCATATTAAGTTTCTATATTAGATTTATTTCAATCTTTAGATGTGAGTTCAGTTCCTTTACATTCCTTCCTTACATAAATTGAGTTTTTCAAGTCCTGAAACACTTTTATAGAAGTAACTCCCGAGTGTACAGAATGTGTGAAAGTTTATCCATTTCATAAGAGTATTAATTGAAAGCATAAGTGGTCATAAAAAATTGGTTCATCACCTTCATTTCTAGTTTCCCTTTCAATTCTATTGCAAACAATATCTTTTTCACCCTTTCCATTGCCAGAATCAGTAGATAATAGGTTTAAGAGTAATTTTTAGTAGATAACCAACCCTCTCTAGATATTCTCTCCCTTCTAAATTCACCCACACTTAGGAGAGATTCTGTGTTCTAGTAGGAGTGAGAAACAACACACTTTCTCTTAAGTGGACACTCCTGATTGACAATATTTACTTTGAAAAATATCCTTTGATATATGTGAAAACCTAATATATCCATCTAACATAAGTGAAAACCAAAAAATATCCATCTAATTTAGTGAAAACCAAAAAATATCCATCTAATTTAGATAAAAATTTATTTATAAACCTCAATAAAATAATTGAATCATGAATATATAGAAAAGATCAACTTTCAAAAGTAATCAAATAAACTTGTTCTATTTTGATAATTACAAAATTTAATGAAACAATTCCATCACATTATCTAAAAGTTAAAATACGTCATGCACTATTAATCAACATCTTCTTATAAAAACTAAATATTATTTTGAAAAAAAAACACCATCTTCTACCCAAAATCTAAAAGATTGTGCCAATCACAAGAATATATCTGTTCTCATTACTGTAAGTTGCCTCATACCAAAATGAATAAAAATTATCCTTAATATTATTGACAAACAAATATAATATGTGAATTGTGACTTTTATCCAAAATAAATATTGACTATAATCTTGATCACTTAGAATACAACTAATATTTTAAATTAATTCCCAAAATAATGTGTATAACATATCAACAATCTAAGCTCAAACACAAAATAACAATGACAAACTATTAAATTTTAAGCCAAATATCCCATATTAACTTTGAATTAACAAATAGAGATCCATTTCCAAACTAAAAAGCTCTTTTTTATTGAAACTCATAACTTTCATTTGAACCTCCAACATTAGACCATTTTCCAAATATTAAACATATAAGGAAAACCAAATGATAAATTCTATCAAATCTAGAACATATTAAGGTTCAAAAGAATATATTATTCTTCAATAAATGTTATCATTCCTAAATGAAAAAAATATATGTCGTAGAGGATCAAATAAGAACCAAATAAAGAGACTATTCAATTGAATAATGCATTAAGACTAGAAATATTTCCAAAAACATGAATGAAAATGATAAAAATCATCTCCAAGTAAATAAAATCCATTAGAATCCAAATGTCTTAAATAGTTTGACTAAAAAGGAGCTATACTATGCACAATCTTTCCAAGTTGAACCTATTCTTTATAGATGATCGATACCAAAAAAATTATTTTGCTAATACCCAAAATCATCTTTCTCACATAATTATTAATCATCAGATAACTTAAAAACTCAAGATGTAGATAAAAAAACTTTATTAGAATGAAGAAATAATCTTCCAGAAACTTCAAAATTCAAACACAAAAGTGCATCTATTCCAATATAATACATGCATAAACTAGTAACCAATGTGTTGCTAAAACATACTAATGTGATTAAAGTAAAACCCATAAACATAAACCAGTCATGATAAAACATTTCATCCTTTTAGTCTAAAATTGAAACCAAATATTTTTCCAAAATAACTCAATCACCTTAAGGCTTTGAATGAAGACATATTAGACATTTCCAAACTTAGAGATAAAAAATTGAGCAACCACAATGTTGATGCCTAAAACTTTCACTTTAGGATAAATAACCATATATGGGAAGATTTACAAATGTGGGACCGAATGTGGTTTATAAATCAACCTCCAAAATTTTAGAAGCTGACTCTTTATTCAATTTTGGGGGTGAAAAGGGATAGTAGAGAGGAAAAAAGATAACATGAAAGTAAATCTAGTCTAAGGTGATGCACTGAGAGATTTGAAACACTAATATATGATTGCATAAAATATATTAGATCTTCAAGCATCATAGACCATAAAGGATAATAAAGCATGAACTACAGTCTATTATACAAACAAAGACCAAAATTATATAAGCATAAGAAGAGAAAAAGCAATCATAGATAATTTTTTACTCCAAATAACATAGAACATCACATCCTCTTCATTGTAGATGGAGAACATAATACAAAAGGCTATAAGGGCCACATACAAAGCATCCAATCACATTCATGAGGTGTACCTACTAAGATTGTAGAATGGAAAAATGCCAACTACTGCTATTCCTAGTCTATTACAATGGTTCGTAAAAATAAAGAGAGATAAAAATGATAACCAACCCCTATCAAAAGGGATGAGCCCAAAATAAATAGGTGAGGAGGCTACCTGAGGAGAGTGACACTTGGAGATTATAACACTCACACCCATGATGATGCTATTGTAAATAAAAAGAGGATCTTGAGCTCATGAGTGTCATTAGCCTCTGAATCCTAGATATAACACAACTACATCATTCTATTATGACCACTTCACTTAGGAGAAATGAGGTGATTCCATGTGTACATTTCTGGAGCTCTCCTACCTATGCTACATTCCACAACTTTGTTTTCCCCTAAAAATCAATGGATTATATTTTAAGCTAAGCCTAAAGTGTTTCAAAGGCTTTTTTTGAAAGGAGGGACCCACACTCTCACCTAATGGTGCTACTTTAAGTTCTGATAGACCAACATTGCTCCTGGGTAAGCATAGGGATGACAAGCATCGAGTTGGTGGTTCTCTGAAGGGGCTAAGGATTTTTATGGTGAGATTGAGTGTGAGACCACCATGTGTCAAGCTGGTGCTCCACCAAAGTGAGTCAAAAGTCTCCTCGAGCCAGAGAGGCATCAAGTCACCATGTGTAAAAAGTGGATGAAGGCTAGTACTTAGGAAAATTTTGAAAAGGGGGATTTAAAGGAAGAAGGGGCCAAAAGGGGAACCTTCAAAAGGTGTTGAGGAACTTCTAACTATTGAACAAACCCGAAGCTATGGGTTAACTGCTCCAAAAGTAACAATCATGGATTTTCAATCCATAATTCTTGGTGACTCATAGGGCCATCCACCTATAAGTGGGGGAACCCAAAACTTTGGTACTCAGACCATTTGAAGTAAAATTGAAAAAATAGGAGGAAGGTATGGATACCTATATTTTTTTAAGGGCCACTTACAAGGGTGTCCATTCTTCCTCCTTCGACTGGGTCTTCTTATTAAGAGCCTCAAAGGCTCTATCCAGATCTATTATCTCTTTAAAGGAGATGTTCCCCAAGCCTTTCACAACTACTAGTGTCTAGAATTATAGTTGGGTGAGTGGATGTAAAATTTTCTCCACCTTGGAGACATCAAGTGCCTGATTGAGAGCCATACATTTTTTTGGTCATTCTACTTTTGCCCAAGTAGTGCCTTGATTTGGTCCTTAAGGAGGATGTTGTTATCTACCAAGAAGGGGGAGGGGAGTCCCAACTAGACTAATTTCTCTATGTGTCCCCACCTCTCTCAAACTACTTGATCTAAGGTATTAAGGAATACCTTACATTTAATCATTGCTTTATGGCAGCCCAAGAACTCATTAACCTTTGTCGCTACCTATCTTTTGTCAACCACCCCTATTACTTGTAGTATTTTAGGAGAAATGTTGTAGAGATTTTGAACAAGGATATATGAGTTTAGAACTTTGGGGGAAATTAAGGTGATCACTTGATTAATATATGCGATCACTTGATATGTCAGCTTCTACGTGTCTATGATGAAAGTTAGCAATGTCTTCAGGTTTGCTATCATGACCTTGATCCTATCCCAATAGGACTTGTACAACTATTAAATTATGGGAATGATTTTTGTGACCTGTGAGAAAGTGGTGACGTCTTTATTTATCTTATCAATCTCCTATTCCTTGACCAAAGAGTCCTATCCCACCTTGTGTGGTAATTTTTTATATGACCAATTTGAATCAAAGAGTTTTTGGTGAGTTTTGGCTAGCTCTCTCCTTCTACTATAGCTTGGTTTTGGTAGCTATTCATAGGATAGCTTCTACCTATAAGTTATTGTTTGGGACACAGTCATAGAGGTTGGATCTTTCCTTATTGAGGTCAACATACTTAGCTTTAGCCTTGACATTGAGGTGGTTGACTGTAGCCTTCACCTTTGTGAGCTCTAGCTTGGTCTTTTCTAATTATCGGGCTGCCTTGATATAGTCTATAGTCATGGATTTTTGTGTCTCCTCCATGAGTTTGATCCTATCAATGGGTTTGGATTGTCTGAGGTTAAGACCAATATCTTGAATGGTGTAGTCCCCTATCTACATCTATATTTGGGGCTTGACTGCATCTATAGATGAACAACCATAAGGGATTATTGTGTGGAAATCAAGGGATATAAAAAAGTGGATCTTATTTTGTGGAGGTATCGTTAGAGGGATAAAAATGAGTACCTTGATCTACTTAAATTAGGATGACCCAACTGTGAGGCACCTAAAAGGGTCTTGTTGTTGTTATGGGGGTGTAATATATGGGAATAGGGGTGGTGGCCCTATTAGATGATTCTAAGTAGCCATGACCTCTGCTACCACTTCTTTCTCTAGAAGTGCATTTCCTACCTCCTCCTCGAGAGTGTCTTCTTCTTCATCACCTCCTATCTCTAGTTCAGGAGTAGATTCTTCCTTTGAGATACCCTCTTCTAGATGGGACTCATCCCAGAGATTTTTGAAGGTCTCATATCTATCTTCATCATCAAGACCAATGTAAGGCTTGTTGATTTCATACTTATATTTTGTGAAGGCAACCATCTTTTATTTTCTCCAATTTAAATAGCTAAGATGCTTCTTCATCCCCTTTGATAAATTCTTAGTTGGGTCGTACACTTGGATCTTAGTATAGAAAGACTCCCATGGTTTAGAGGCATCTTGTGAGATTTTAACCCTGTCCACATAATTCCAAGGAATGTCCTCTGTGGGTGACTTCCTTTGCTCTAGGTAAGGCTAGGCTTGATGCCTGGGAGTGCTAGAAATATTCAAGTTGGCTACGTATCCTATTAGATAATAGTCCCATTTGTAATTTATTAAGTTAAGGCTAAGATTTTTAAGCTTGGCTATGAGTAGGCATCCCTAGTGCCTTTTTAGCACTATGATGCCATCCATAGTGAAAAGGACATCATAAACACCCTTTTTCTTCTTCTCCACCCCATATACAAAGTCTACTATGTCAAGCTAGCGAGCAAAATCTAGGGATAAGGTTATTTCAATCATCATGTAGGGGAGCTAGAAAGGATCCCCTTAGAATTTTTTTACTCTAAAATAAATAAAAAGTGGGCTCCCCAAAACTAGTCAATTGGGACTCTACTACTTGCAAGCCAAGCTTGTTGCCCATCCATCATCTTAGAGGTGATAACTTGTTGGTTGAATTCTATGGGAATTAGAGCCATAAATAGATTTGATAACTCATAGTAGTCTCTAATGATTGACATGACATGAGTCCATACAGTGACTAGGGTCACTACATTGGGGTAGACTTCTATGTCAAAAGTGTTGAGTTGGAGGTACTTAGAGAAGAACTAAGAGTGCTGATATAGAATGAGGTGCATGAAGAAAGATTAGTATCAAAAGGTACCCATTATTGATAAATTATTTAGTTCATCCCTCATGGTAGAGGCAATGGCTTTAACAAAATCTATCTTGAAATCTTGTCCCTTCTCTACTATGGTCATGAGGTGAAATGCACCCAATTGAAAGTCATTGGTGTAGTTTTTAGTATTCATGCCTAGGATGAAGGATAACATGGATAGGGTATCCCTCAAAAGTTGTGTGGGGAAAGATAATAGGGGCATGGGAAGAGGAGGCATCTCTGCAACCTTGCTTCAGAGGAGTGTTCCAAGAAAGTGAGCCTTTTCTTTGACCTAAGAATCCTAGATGCTCTGAAGGTTATCAATGATATAGATAATGACATTGGAATTTTAATGGAGATTGATCATCTCTTTAATGTCATATACATCAATTTTCAACTTTAAATGGGCATTTCCAATGAACTCCAGTACTAGCATCAAATCTCTTTATGTAGAGAGATAATTTTTGGGCATGGGTACATATATGGCACCATGTATTATGCTAGGGTGCACTCAAATTCTACATCCAAAGGATTTGAAATATTTCTACTAATTATATCTATAATTTGGTCATGGACACCCTATTTGAAATTCTTGGGATTTTGGGCCAACTTCAGATTGAATATTTCATATGCAAAGTTGGTTACCAATGTCTAGTCCTTGCAAGGTCTTTTGGTCACCTTTTTAGTGTTCGGTGCATTCTCATTCACTTGAGTAGGGGCTGAAGCATAAGCCTTGCTCATAGTGTATTTAGGGGGAAGGTCTCCTCCACTACTCAGACTGTGGTTTCTTTGATTTAAAGGATGCATACCACTCTCAGATGAAGATCTAAAAGATTCCATTTCCAATAAACCTATTTCAAACTTACTCTTTGTTCATGTTGATTAATGAATCTTTGCCTACTTTTCCCAATCTATAGACTCTATCTCTACTCTTCTCAGTTGCTCAATGTATCTCTAAAATCTCAAAGTGTCAAGTGTTTGGCTCAAACAAGAGAGAGGGGTATTTATGCATTAGTGCCACTATGCAAGCTCATCATCAAAATTTCAAAAACTGAGCACCCCCATAAATGGTAAGAGTTTCACACATGCTCAAATATCCATATGAAAGAGATTTTATAGTGATCATCATGAGAAAACATGAATTATGAAACATCTGACATTAATGGTAGGTGAGGTGGGTAGATAACCATATTTAAGAGAATGTCTTAAAGATTTGGGAGGGCTTGAGAAAGGATGTGTGGAAATTCTATTATTGACTTGTGGTAATGACACTTATTTGAAAAAGAAAAAAATAAAGGAAAATGAAAAAAATGAGGGAAATAACAATGAGAAAGGGAACACATAATAAAAAAGGGAAACTAACTAATTATGTATAAGGGGTAGACAGGTCAGCTAATTGAAATGCTTTAAATCTATCCCATTGACGGGGATCTCTAATACATTTCCCTCTTGATCTTACAATTTAAAATCATTTCCCCATCTATCATTGATGATGTGAAAATGTCTTCTACAAAGAGAATCTAACTTCACATATTGTCTTGGCTTTGCATCCTATTGATCATATTTGATAACTAAATCACCTAGTTTAAATCTTGGGTTCTATGACTTTTTATTGAACAATCACTTAAAAACTTATTTTTGGATGATCTTCTCATCACTTTCCTATTATCTTACCTCTTGGAGTCTGATTAATTCAAAAATTATAACCTCTATTGTTCTATTTTCTTTAATTTTGACAGCCTTCAAAATCTATCATGTGGGGATTTATGATGATACTAGCATAATTACTTCCTTATCATATACAAGTTTATATGGGGAAGTTTTTAGAATCTACTTGTGAGTGATGCAATCTACCCATAAGGCCATCTTTATGTGTAAGTGTCATTCCCTGTGCTTATTATTGCACATCCTTTTGATTAGCCTAGTCAAATTTTTATTAATAGACTTTTCCAACTCATTCCCTTATAGGTAGTAATTGGATGAAGATTTAAAGAATATACAATTTTAAAGTGTGAATTTGGTAATTTTAGATCTAGGTAAGGCTTTTCCATTATAAAAAATTATTGTTTTGGGTGGGCCAAATCTTGCCACAAGTTATTGTAGGAATTTGAGGATCACATTCTCAGTTGATTCCCTTAGCGAGATTACTTTAGTCCACTTGGTGAAGTAGTTGGTGGATATTAGTATCTATTTATGACCAACATTGGAGATCAAATTGATCATCCTGATGAAGTCTAGGCCCCACTATGAAAAGGGTTCATTAGTCATAATTTAGTTTAGAGGCATGGTAATTTTTTTCTCTTTCTTATGAATAATTGGCATTTTTGGCACTTCTTGATTGCCTGGTGGCAGTTTGCAAACATCGTTAGCTAGTAATACCCTGTATGCATGATTTTTTCATGGTGGTTTTAGTTGAGAAGTGGTCATCTGGTGGAGTGAAATGCATATCTTAGATAACTTTATTTGCTTGGGGCTTATCAATGTATTGAAGGAGATCTTTGTCAAAATTTCTTTTAAACAAGACCCCTTGGACTAGTGTGTATCTAGACCCCTACATACTTCAAAAGTGACTTTTATGCATGGGGAGCCCATCAAGATACTAGCTGGTCTACATAAAATGGTCTCTATTAGTCACCCAAGACTTATTGGCTTTGAATTAGTTTACTAAGATTGCTTTTAGCATGTTTTGATCCTCTTTTGGGACATATGTGCATTGAGCTAGATACTCATAGATTCCTCTCCCTTTGATTACCTTTGTTAGATTGAATTCTAAGTCATATTATAGGATCTTGGTGATCTAATTAACCATTTTATCTATAATTTCTACTTCCATGATTACTCATAAATGCTGGAGTGTGCTATGTACACCATGATTTTTCTACCCACCATAAGGTGCCTAAACTTCTTAAGGCCCTTGATAATGGCGAAGGCTTGTATCTCAATGAAGTTGTATTTAGATTCATACCCGTATAATGTTTTGGAGTAGAATGTGATTGAGTCATCATTCTTTCCCTCTTCTTCTTTTTGAGTTAACATAGTTGTGAGGCTGTGTTCACTCCTATATACATACATAATGAAATCCTTGGAAAAGTCAAGGTTAAAAAGCATGAGTGCAGTAGATATTATATTTTTGATTTATTCAAATACTATTCTTCTTTTGGGTGTCTATTTGAAGGTTTAGTCATTTTTTAGCATCAAAGTGATTGGTCTAACGAATTTGATAAAATTAGATATAAACTTGTTGATGAAATTAATCTTCTCAAGGAAAGATTGGACCCCTTTCTTGTTTACTAGTAAATCTAAGTCTTTAATGGCTTCTATCCTCTCTAGATCACTATACTAGTAAATCTAAGTCTTTAATGGCTTCTATCCTCTCTAGATTAATAGTGATCCCATCTTTGGATACCATATATCCAAATATATTTCCTTGAGGGACTCCAAAACCACATTTCTTAGGGTTTAAAGACACCCCAAATTCTTGGCATTTTTAGAAGACCTTCTCTAGATGGTCGAAGTGATCCTCCTTCTTAGAAAACATAGTGAGGTCATATAGGTAGATGAGGATGATTTCATTGATTATACCCTTGAAAGATACATCCATCACTCACTAGATGTTACACTAACATTGGAAAGGCTAAAATGCATCTTCACGTATACAAAGGTTCCCATTTTATCATAAAGGTGGTCTTGTGTTGGTCTTCTTCATTCACCCATACCTAATTACACCTATAGAATTCATCTAGTAGGGAAAACATCTTTACACCTAATATCATTTAGAGGATCTATTCCATAGAGGGGAGGGGATAATGTTCTTTCAAGGATGCCTTATTCAAATCTTGAAAATATACACAACCAAATTTCTATGCTTTTCTTCTACATAGGAAGTAGATTGGAAACCCAAGTTGAATGCTTGATTAGGTATATGATTTTTGAGTCAATTAGTTTCCTTAGGTCCTAACCATTAGGGACTTAATCTTTGGGTTTAATAACCTTTATTTCTAGCATATTGGTTTGGACCCTTCCACCAAATCTATGGTGGGTTAAATAATCTTGTGCTCATATCCCTTCAAGTCATCATAAGTCCATGCGATGACTTCATATTTATCATAAAAAGAGACTAACCACTCCTTATCCTTTTGGGGAAATTATTTTCTAAATTTCAACTTTCTTCTAGCCCTGACATCGAGCTTGTAGTAATCACCTTTATTTTTAATAAAATTGCATTTGTCATTCTTTGCATCATTAGAGTCAAAGAGATTTTCCAAGGTAATGAGTCCTTTTGTAAGCTTGTTGGTCTTCAATTTCATGATTTGGTCCCCATAGGCATCCTCAATATTTGTCTATAGTTGTTCTACAAAATCACATAGCTATTGGAGGAACATATTAATCTAAGCATCACTTTCAAATACTTGCCAATTTTGGTTATTATTTAGGATAGCTAGCCTAATGATTAATCATACCGCTTGCTCATTAGTGAATAAGTTCATTATAGGGTCAAATTGGGAGCCTATGGTTGCCATCTTGTTGGCCTCCATGTTTTTAGTTCTTGGGATGATCTAAATGTTTAAGGCTTCAAAGGATTTAATTAGATCCCATATGTGGTGGTGGTAAGATCTCATACACATATTCTTTGTGTCCACTACCCCTCTTACCTATGTCATCTTTAATTTAGAATCACTAAATACCTTTAGCCATTTGATCTTCATTCACTATGATACTGAGGGCATGGATTAAAGCCTTGTATTTAAATTCATTATTATTATAGGAAAATTGAAATTAGAAGGAATAACGGGTTTATTTTCTAGAAGGAGATGTTAGATGGATGCCAGCTCTAGAGCTAGTCTTGCACTTTTCACCATCAAAATGTAGAGTCTAAAGTTTAAACTCATCCTTGAGCCTTCCATTCTAATTTATCTCATTCTTTGAGACTTTTAGAATGGCCTTGTCCTTATCATAGATCATGTAGGTTCTGAGGCCTATGACATCAAAGTTTACAAATAGATCATTCTCAATGAACTCATTGACAAGGGAATCCTATTTAGGGCTTCTATCATCTACTACCTTTTCTTCTTTGAGCATCTCTATATAGTGTGTCTCCATCTTTGAGAAGGAGGTGTGTGTTACTTCAAAGTTCACCATCACTTCATCCACTGTGTTCTAGGTGAAGAGGTTTGGATAACACCTTCAAATTTGAACCATACTTGGTCCTTAGAATCAAATGAGACTAGTATAATGATACGTATCCACCAATTTTGGTGTTAAAATCTCTTTATAGACATATCCCAAACATTGGTGGAATGTCTATTAACAAAATTTATTAAAGTACAGTGATGCTAAGGCAAGAGTACAGTGTAAGGGGAAGACCCTAGGTGATCCCTAGGGTTTGGACCTTCTTCCCATCTAGTTACATCACCCCTTTATTTAAGGGTTCATACCTTAATTATAGTGCATTAGCTATCTATTTGGGCATGACTATTGTGCTTGCACCCAATTCTATCATGGAATTATGTAACAATTTCTTTCCTATAATCAATTCTAAATAGAATGGGGTAGGTTTTGTTTAGATTACCCCTTCCTTGGTATTAAAAAATATAGCAGATATATGGGGTTGTGCATTCATGTTAGCTTCTTTCCATTTCATATTTTTAAACTCTACAATTAGATTTATTTATGAGGGCTCCTTCTCCTCTAAGGCTTCCTTCAACAAAGTCTTTTATTCTAAGATAGACATGACATCCTAGAGGGAAATTTTGGTCAAAACCTTCTTTAACTAATCGACAACATTGAATGACCCTAGATGGGGGACCTCAAGATATTTTAAATTTCTCTACATTACCTCACTCCACCTTGGGTAGAATATAGGTGAAGGTTGTGGTGCCATAATCTTTTCAAAAGTTACTTTGGGCCTTGTGAAAGCTTTGAGGCTTTAGGCCAAAATTTTCTTGGAGCATGTATAGTAATACGATTATACTTATGGGGTTATATATACATTGACCTTATTTTAATATATCACATCTTCACTTTCTACCTAGGAGAAAAATGCATGTTCTGGGGCTATTTCTTATTCTTAATCTAGGGACATCCCTTGCATTTGTGCTATCAAGATTGCATCCTCAATCCTTAGCGATTGATATGCATAGGCTAAGTTAGGTTTATTCCCTTATCACCATTACTCAGTAACCTTTTACTTTAGGTTTCCCCTTAGATGATTTTAGGGCCCATAGGCATTGATGCAAGGAAATCACCATGAGTTAAGAGTCATCGACCATGTTATTTTGACTAGCCACTAGCTCTCTACTCATATTTGGTGACACAATGTATAAAGGATATAGGATTACAAATATTTGATTTATAGGTTACATATGATGATTAAACACTTGATGGTTTGGTGCTTATTAGTTTGGCCTTTACCTCTCCTAGTATTGATTTTTTTGGTAAGGCAGTCTCCTTTCTTGGTAGCTATTAAAAGAAGGCTTCAAAAGCATAACTGCTTGTCTTTTGAGATTGATTATCTCTTTAGAAAATTTTTGTAGAATAATTTTCATATCATTCATCTCTTCCACTAGTGAAGGTATAGTATATGTTCTCACTTGAGTGGGTGAGCACACATACATAAAAGGAGGTGGGGTTCTTGAAGTGCTTGGGACCTCTTTGTTAGGTTGTGGATCTAAAAGCTTCACTGATGCAAACAGGGAAGGAGGTTGCTGAGATTGCAGAGGTTGCTGAGTTGTAAAACAAGTTGTAGGGAAACTGACATCAGTCTGATCAATTGACATTGGTCATATTACAGTGCAAAAGCAATTGACATCGGTTATAAGTCGGCTAACATCGGTCAAGAAGGAGCTGACATCAGCAACCTGTGTGTGCATACAGTTTGCATGCAGGTTCTAGACTGGTCTATTTTTGGACAGGCAGTTTGCATGTAAAGACTATTTTTGGTCTTAGAGTTATGAGTCTAATTATTGTAATTAAGAATATCTAATTATTGTATGCATGAGATCTATATAATAGACTCATGGGCTGTATTGTAAAATTTTTCTAGAAAGCCATTGAGCTTGAAGAGAGAGCTAGAGTAGCTCCTCCTAGTTCTAAAGGGGTGTTGAGTGTGTATGATCAGGGAGAATTGCAGGTTGTGCAAGTTCTACTAGGAGATCCACCGGGGTACTGGTTGAAGAATCATGAGGACTTGGTGAGGCAAGGACAAGGGTTCTTCAGGGTGTAGAGATATCTACATGGTAAGTAAGGTCTGTTGATTTGTAGGTGGCAGCAAGGAAAGGGAGATCTACTTGGAGTACGGTTGTGTACTTGGTGTACTGGCAGCGTTGTTACTGAATGGTCGAGGTGAACATCAACTCTGTATTGGAGTTGATTGTTGTGACCGTGATTGAGAGAGTGAAGTGTTGGAGGAGAATTAGAGGTGAGCCCTAGATGTGTGGGAGCTCTAGAGGAGTGGGAAGAAGAAGTGTGGCATCTTCTTTATTGTATTTTCTTCTGAGTGATTATTAATACAATTGTGTATTGTCTCTCATATCTTGTGTTGTTTCATATTTCTAGTTACTTATTCATTCTGGTTAAATTCCGTGTTTAGTTGCTTATACAAGAGGTAATCACATTGTGCTCTAATTGAGGAGCAAGATCCTGACAAGTTGGTATCAGAGCATGTTTGTTGTTCTAGGTGCCTGACAAGTGGTATCAAAGCTTTAGGTTGGGTTACTAATAGGTGGTTTCAGATCTGGTTAGTTTTTGTTGATTAGAGGGTACTCACAGGGGTTTCTGATTGAGTGGGAGTATAGCAATGGCAAAAAAAAGTAAGCTACGAATGGAGAAACTGAATAGCATGAATGGTCTAATTGATGGAAAGAAAGAGCAGGTAAAGAAAGATTGTTGGTCGATAGAAGATTAGCATGTAGAAGCAGATGTTGTAGGTGTTGTTGCATAGGTTGCTTTGGATAAAGTAGAATCTTGGTTTATAGATTCTTTTACCTCTTTCCATGCAACCCAAAATAGAGCATCTTTTCATGGGTATGTCTTTGGATACTTTGGAGAGATTTATTTAGGGGTTGGTGAGCCTTGTCACATGGTTGGCAAAGGGGATGTGAAGCTGAAATTGTAGATAGATAACACATAGGTGTTGAATGAGGTAATGCAAGTACCAGTCTTGGAGATGAGTCTAATTTCTTCAAGAAAGTTAGGTGATGAGAGATGCACAGTAACTCTCACAGCGGATGCACTTGAATTAAACGGTGGTAAGAAAGTAGGTATCCTTTATCTATCTATATATATTACTGATTCACCTTCTGTTGTAGAGATGTGGCTTTGTAGGCTTGGTCACATGTGTAAGAAGGGAATGTATGTTCTTAAGTAGAAGATAGATGTTTTTGACAAACTTAAGAACTGGAAAGCCTTGGTGTTCATGGAGGAGATGACGAACAAAGATCAATTAAGGGGAATAAATTATTTTAAGTAGGGCTATGTTAATATGGACAAGGGTTTGATCCAAAAGGAGCTCACGAGTAAAAAGTCATCACTCATAGGCGAACACAGGTATCGACATTGGTCAGGAGGAATCAACATCGAACAGATAGGCACCGACGTCAGTCATGTGCAGATCAACAGAGTCAGTGGTGTCAGTTAGTAGGAACTGATGTCGATCATACAAGAACTGATGTTGGTAGAAGGTACACCAAAGTTGATCAGATAACTGATGTTGGTAGACAGGGTCAGTCACAGGGAACCAACGTTGGTCGGGTGTAGATTGTGAGATGGCTGAGATCAGTCATTAGAACGGATGTTGGGCAGACAACAAGCTGTCAAGGAGTCTCAAACGCCCATATGGAAGAGTCAAAGGGTAAGTGGACCTCATATTAATTGTTCACCTTCTTACTTGTTGCTTACTGATGGTCAAGAACCAGGAAGATGTGAAGAGGCAATGCAGGTAGAATCTAGGAAACAGTGGGAGCATGGCATGAATTCTTCAAAAGAGAACCAAGCTAGAGATTTGGTAGAGTTTCCAGTGGGGATGAAAGCATTGAAAGATGGATGGATTCCCAAGTTAAAGAAGAGAGTGGATGGATATGTGAGATAGAAGGCCAGGGTATATGGTCTTGAGGAAGCTGCAGGATAATGGTACATGTTTGACAGGTGTATGACAAAGCATGGCTTTGGTCAAGGTTAATGTAACCGTTGTGTTTTATTTATCGGGTTGGATAATGGTTGCAACATTATCTTGTTACTGTATGTGGTGTTGTTTGTTGTAGGGTTACACATGCAGGGAGTTTCTGAGCTAAAGGTAAAGTTAGTTCAGAGGTATGCCATGAAGAATTTGGGAGCAACAAAATTCTTTGGCATAAGAGACATGGATATTTTTTGTCTCCAGTGGGAGCTGATGTGAAGAAGGTGTTTGTGAGGTTCAAGATGCAGGATGTAGAATCGATAAGCACACCAAGGGCTAGATAGTTCAAGCTGAGCTTAGAACAGTGTTTGAAATCACATGAGGTCGAGTGTAGACCTGAGTTTTCCCAAGCAGTGGGAGTTGTCAGAGAGTTTGGAGCCAATTCAAGGAAGGTGGATTCTCAAGTATTTGAGAGGGATCAGTAGCAGGGATTCATGCTATGCAGGGTCAAGGTCTTCACTACATGGAGTTGTAGGTTCAGATGTGGCAGATTACTTGGATGACATGAGTAGCACCACAGGTTGTGTGGTGGTTGGTCTTCAGGATTGAGCTTGAAGAGGGATACAAGCCAAGAAATAAATTAGATGGTGTATAGGTATAGGTAAGTGTAGCTATTTATCTCCAAGTGGGAGATTTTTAGGTTGTGGAGCTAAAAGCTTCACTGATGCAAATAGGGAAGGAGGTTGCTGAGGTTACAGAGGTTGCTAAGTTGCAGAACAAGTTGTAGGGAAACTGATGTTGGTCTGATCAACCGATGTCAGTCTGATCAATTGACGTCGGTCATATTACAGTGTAGAAGCAACTGATGTTGGTTATAAGTCGATCGACATCAGTTAAGAAGGAGCTGACATCAGCAACCTGTGTGTGCATGCAATTTGCATGTGGGTTCTAGACTGGTCTATTTTTGGACAGGCAGTTTGCATGTAAAGACTATTTTTGGTCTTAGAGTTGTGAGTCTAATTATTGTAATTAAGAATGTCTAATTATTATATGCATGAGATCTATATAATAGACTCATGGACTGTATTGTAAAAGTGTGCTAGAAATCCATTGAGCTTGAAGAGAGAGCTAGAGTAGCTCTTCCTAGTTCTAAAGGGGTGCTGAGTGTGTATGATCAGGGAGAGTTGCAGGTTGTGCAAGTTCTACTAAGAGATCCACCGAGGTACTGGTTGAAGAATCATGAGGACTTGGTGAGGCAAGGACAAGGGTTCTTCAGGGTGTAGAGATATCTACATGGTAAGTAAGGTCTATTGATTTGCAGGTGTCAGCAAGGAAAGGGAGATCTACTTGGAGTATGGTTATGTACTTGGTGTACTGGTAGTGTTGTTACTGACTAGTGGAGGTGAACAACACCTCTGTATTGGAGTTGATTGTTGTGACCGTGATTGAGAGAGTGAAGTGTTGGAGGAGAATTAGAGGTGAGCCCTAGATGTGTGGGAGCTCTAGAGGAGTGGGAAGAAGAAGTGTGGCATCTTCTTTATTGTATTTTCTTCTGAGTGATTATTAATACAATTGTGTATTGTATCTCATATCTTGTGTTGTTTCATATTTCTAGTTACTTATTTATTCTGGTTAAATTCTGTGTTTAGTTGCTTATACAAGAGGTAATCATATTGTGCTCTAATTGAGGAGCAAGATCCTAACAAGTTGGTATCAAAGCATGTTTGTTGTTCTGGGTGCCTGACAAGTGGTATCAAAGCTTTAGGTTGGGTTACTAACATGTGGTTTCAGATCTGGTTAGTGTTTGTTGATTACAGGGTACTCACAGGGGTTTCTGATTGAGTGGGAGTATAGCAATGGCAGAAGAAAGTAAGCTACGAATGGAGAAACTGAATAGCATGAATGGTCTGATTGATGGAAAGAAAGAGCAGATAAAGAAAGATTGTTGGTCAGTAGAAGATCAGCATATAGAAGTAGATATTGTAGGTGTTGTTGCATAGGTTGCTCTGGATAAAGTAGAATCTTGGTTTACAGATTCTTTTACCTCTTTCCATGCAACCCAAAATAGAACATCTTTTCATGGGTATGTCTTTGGAGACTTTGGAGAGATTTATTTAGTGGTTGGTGAGCCTTGTCACATGGTTGACAAAGGGGAAGTGAAGCTAAAATTGTAGACAGATAACACACGGGTTTTGAATAAGGTCATGCAGGTACCAGTCTTGGAGATGAGTCTAATTTCTTCAGGAAAGTTAGGTGATGAGAGATGTACAGTAACTCTCACAGCGGATGCACTTGAATTAAACGGTGGTAAGAAAGTAGGTATCCTTTATCTATCTACATATATTACTGATTCACCTTTTATTGCAGAGATGTGGCTTTGTAGGCTTGGTCACATGTGTAAGAAGGGAATGTATGTTCTTAAGTGGAAGATAGATGTTTTTGACAAACTTAAGATCTGGAAAGCCTTGGTGTTCATGGAGGAGATGACAAACAAAGATTAGTTGAGGGGACTAAATTATTATGAGTTGGGCTATGTTAATAGCCGGACAAGGGTTTGATCCAAAAGGAGCTCTCGAGTAAAAAGTCATCACTCACAGGCGAACACAGGTATCGGCATTGGTCAGGAGGAATCAACATTGAATAGATAAGCACCGACGTCAGTCATGTCCAGATCAACAGAGTCAGTGGTGTCAGGTAGTAGGAATTGATGTCAGTCATACAAGAACTGATGTTGGTAGAAGGTACACCGAAGTTGATTAGATAACCGATGTTGGTAGAGAGGGTCAGTCACAGGGAACCAACGTTGGTCAGGTGTAGATTGGGAGATGGCTGAGATCGGTCATTAGAACATATGTTGGGCAGACAACAAGCTGTCAAGGAGTCTCAAATGCCCATATGGAGAAGTGAAAGGGTAAGTGGACCTCATATTAATTGTTCACCTTCTTACTTGTTGCTTACTGATGGTCAAGAACCAGGAAGACGTGAAGAGGCAATGCAGGTAGAATCTAGGAAACAGTGGGAGCATGGCATGAATTCTTCAAAAGAGAACCAAGCTAGAGATTTGGTAGAGTTTCCAGTGGGGATGAAAGCATTGAAAGATGGATGGATTCCTAAGTTAAAGAAGAGAGTGGATGGATATGTGAGATAGAAGGCTAGGGTATATGGTCTTGAGGAAGCTGCAGGATAGTGGTACATGTTTGACAGGTGTATGACAAAGCATGGCTTTGGTCAAGGTTAATGTAACCATTGTGTTTTCTTTACTGGGTTGGATAATGGTCACAACATTATCTTGTTATTGTATGTGGTGTGGTTGCTTGTTGCAGGGTTACACATGCAGGGAGTTTCTGAGCTAAAGGTAAAGTTAGTTCAGAGGTATGTCATGAAGAATTTGGGAGCAACAAAATTCTTTGGCATAAGAGACATGGAGATTTTTTTGTCTCCAATGGGAGTTGATGTGAAGAAGGTGTTTGTGAGGTTCAAGATGTAGGATGCAGAATCGGTAAGCACACCAAGGGCTAGACAGTTCAAGCTGAGCTTAGAATAGTGTTCAAAATCACATGAGGTCAAGTGTAGACCTGAGTTTTCCCAAGCAGTGGGAATTGTCAAAGAGTTTGGAGCCAATTCAGGGAAGGTAGATTCTCAGGGATTTGAGAGGGATCAGTAGTAGGGATTCATGCTATGTAGGGTAAAGGTCTTCACTACATGGAGTTATAGGTTCGGATGTGGCAGATTACTTGGATGACATGAGTAGCACCACAAGTTATGTGGTGGTTGGTCTTCAGGATTGAGCTTGAAGAGGGATACAAGCCAGGAAACAAATTAGATGGTGTATAGGTATAGGTACAGTGCAGCTATTTATCTCCAAGTGGGAGATTGTTAGGTTGTGGAGCTAAAAGCTTCACTAATGCAAATAGGGAAGGAGGTTGCTGAGGTTGTAGAGGTTGCTGAGTTATAGAACAAGTTTTAGGGAAACCAACATCGGTCTGATCAACTGACATCAGTCATATTATAGTGTAGAAGAAAATGACATCGATTATAAGTCAGCCAACATCGGTCAGGAAGGAGCCGACGTCGGCAACCTGTGTGTGCATGCAGTTTGCATGCGGGTTTCGGACTGGTCTATTTTTAGACATCCAGTTTGCATGTAAAGAATATTTTTGGTCTTAGAGTTGCGAGTCTAATTATTTTAATTAAGAATGCCTAATTATTATATACATGAGATCTATATAATAGACTCATGGGCTGTATTGTAAAAGTGTGCTAGAAAGCCATTGAGCTTGAAGAGAGAGCTAGTGTAGCTCCTCCTAGTTCCAAAGGGGTGCTGAGTGTGTATGATTAGGGAGAGTTGTAGGTTATGCAAGTTCTACTAGGAGATCCACCGGGGTACTGATTGAAGAATCATGAGGACTTGGTGAGGCAAAGACTAGGTTTCTTCAAGGTGTAGAGATATCTACATGGTAAGTAAGGTCTATTGATTTGCAGGTGGCAGCAAGGAAAGGGAGATCTACTTGGAGTACGGTTGTGTACTTGGTGTAATGGCAACGTTGTTACTGACTGGTGGAGGTGTACAACAAATCTGTATTGGAGTTGATTGTTGTGACCGTGATTGAGAGAGTGAAGTGTTGGAGGAGAATTACAGGTGAACCCTAGATATGTGGGAGCTCTAGAGGAGTGAGAAGAAGTGTGGCATCTTATTTATTGTATTTTCTTCTAAGTGATTATTAATATAATTGTGTATTGTCTCTCATACCCTGTGTTGTTTCATATTTCTAGTTACTTATTAATTCTGGTTAAATTCTGTGTTTAGTTGCTTATACAAGAGGTAATCATATTGTGCTCTAATTGAGGAGCAAGATCCTGACAAGTTGGTATCAGAGCATGTTTGTTGTTCTAGGTGCCTGACACTCTTCCTATAGAGGTTTAAACATTTTTGGGAACATCAACATTGATAGTCAGGGGGGAAGCCTCCCCACATTGATTAGGTTATTGTTGGCCCTTACCATGATGTCATATGCATTTGATAATGTCTATCATCTATGTTTTTGAATCATGACCACAATGTTCAAATTGAGGGCCTTGAGGTATAATATGATGGCCATGCTCGTGGGTGGTCAAACTGCCAACATGATTTTTTGATCCTAGTGTTAAAATCAACCATGGCCTCTTATGGGGCCCTTTTGATGTTTATCAGATTCTATAAGATGGATGATCGATCCACCTTATCATTAAACTACTTAAAAAACTTGTTACCCAAGTCATCCTAGGTTTTGATTGAGTTAGGTGGCAAAGATCAATACCAGTCAAGAGCTTGCCCCTTGAAAGAGGCTATTAATAGCCTTAAGGCTATATTATGCATATTGACATAGTGGATAGTGCACAAATTTGATACATCTTGGAGATGTTTATATAATATCTTGAAATCTTCTCCCAAAAATTTAGGGAGCACCTTTAAAGCATTTGTAAGGATGGGGTCTTAACGATCGATAGTATCAGAAGAATAAGTGGGCTGCTGCTGTCCCATGACACAAAGTTTCTTAGTGGGCCTAGATGTACCATTTGATGTTGTTGTCATGTAGTATTAGACCTTAAAGCTCTTTGGTGAATGGGGGATC
The DNA here is from genome assembly GCA_037957365.1 of Torreya grandis. Lineage (NCBI taxonomy): Eukaryota > Viridiplantae > Streptophyta > Pinopsida > Cupressales > Taxaceae > Torreya > Torreya grandis. The sequence goes on from JARHVA010001621.1 coordinate 1,170,089, forward strand.
CCAATGGTGATGTTAGTAGATTCAAATTATTCATAGTCTTTGACCTTGTTATAGGCCTATGGCTCATAAAATTGTGTTTCTAGTTAGTCAAACTTAATAAAGGTCCCACTAGGTGTGTTAGAAAATATTAAACTATTGATGCCTAAAACTTTTGCTTTAGGATAAACAACCATCTATGGGAATATTTATAGATGTGGGACTGAATGCAATCTGTAAAACAACCTCAAAGATTTTAGAAGCTAACTTTTCATTCAATTTTAGGGGTAAAAAGGGATAAAAGAGAGTAAAATAGATAAAATGAAAGTAAATCTAGTCTAAAGTGATGTACTGAGAGATTTAAAACACTAACCTATGATTGCATAAAATAGATTAGATCTTCAAGCATCATAAACCATAAAGGAGCATAAAGCATGAATTATAGTCTATTATGCAAGCAAAGACCAAAACTATAGAAGCAGAAGAAGAGAAAAAGTAAGTAGAGATAATTTTTCACTTCAAATAACATAGAACATCACATCTTATTCATTGTAGATGGACAATAGAATATATAAGGTCATAAGGGGTACATACAAAGTGTCCAATCACATCTATGAGGTGCACCTAATAAGGTTTTAGAATGGAAAAATGCTAACTACTGTTATTCCTAGTCTATTATAATGGATATTCATAAAAATAGAGAGAGATAAAAATGATAACCAACCCCTATCAAAAGGGATGAGCTTAGAATAAATAGGTGAGGAGGTTGCTCGAGGAGAGTGACACCTAGAGATTCTAGCATTCATGCCCATGATGATGCCTTTACAATGAAAAAGAGGATCTTGAGCTTATGAGTGCAGTTAGCCTCTAAATAATAGATATAGTGTAACTACATCATTCTATTATGGTCACTTTGCTTAGGAGAAGTGAGGTATGCCACATGCACATTTCTAGATCTCTTCTACCTACGTTGCATTCCATGGCTTTGTTTTCCCCTCAAAATAAATGGATTATATTTTAAGGTAAGCCTAAAGTGTTTCAAACTCAAAAGGAGGGGCCCACACTATTGCCCAATGGTGCTACCTTAAGTTTTGATAGACCAACATTGCTCCTGGGTAAGTGTGGGGATGACATATGTCAAGATGGTGATTCTCTAAAGGTGTTGAGGATTTCTATGGTGATATTGAACATGAGACCCCACATGTCAAGTTGGTGCTCCACCAGAGTGAGTTAAAACTTTCCTCAAGTTGGAGGGGCATTGAGCCACCATGTGGAAGAAGCAAATGGAGCCTGGTACTTAGGAAAAATTTGAAAAGGGGGATTAAAAGGAATAAGGGGCCAAAAGGGGAACTACCAAAAATTGCTAAGGAACTGCTAACTACTAAACAAGCCTAAAGCTAGGGGTGAACTGCTCCAAAATTCATAATAATGGATTTACAATCCACACAACATATCTAGAAAATAATGCATGTTGAACCATGAAATATTATCATTACCAATCAACATGTAGAGACATTCCTAAATCATGATTCCTTAAAAATTAAAAAAAACATACTGATGTAACTGAATTTAACCAAATATATCTTGCCTGTTTGAACAAAACTATCTCTGTATTTTCATTCATGTATTTAAAAATTTTCATAATAAATTGAAAAACTTTATCAACTATATCTTGGCATGCAATGTATAACTCTTAAATTCCATTTTATAAGTATTTAATAAATCTATTTATTTCCCAGAATGACAAAGATCTTACCTTGTCTACAACTTTTCTAGTTTCTTTTATTCCCTCCATGTTTTTTGTGTCTATGTAGTATTGATTCTACCCAAAGCTTGTGAAAGAATGGAAAAAAACTAATTAAATTTACCTTTTATATTATCTCAAAGCTCATTAGCTACTCAAATAATGTGCTCCATACCTATTGGTCCTAATGTCTATTGGTGCTATTTTAGCAGCATGACCAACTTGATTAAATAAATTTCTATCTTACCCATAATTAATACCATTAGAAAGTCAATCTACCAAAAACCAATAATTGATGCTTATAACTCACATTAAATAAGACTGAATGAAAATCATGTCAAAAAAAACACCCAAATCTCCATAAAATATCTTAATAAAAAGATTCATTTAATAAAAACATTATTTTCAATCTTGTTAATCTTTGACTTGAAGGTTTTAACCAAATATCATTAACCACCATAGTTTAGGCTTTAAACGTCCATCAACCTAGGTATACTTTACAAATGTTCATAGGTTAAATGAAAATTATGACCTTAGGTCTTAGGCTTGGGTAAAAATTTAGGTTTAGATATTAGCTAACTTGAATCCAAAGTCTAGCTTTATATTTGATTTAAATAAATAAAACACCTTTGTCAACTTAACCATAAACTATAAAATTTAAATGTATATAGATTCTTCAATATATAATAATTGAATCACCAATATTTATCAATAAATCCATGCATTTAAAATCAACACTTCTAAAAATTAAATCACCATATATCATCCATTATACTAACAAAATTATGATTAAAAGAAGCATAATTTAAGATCAGATCATCTATTATGTTGCATATCACACATCACATATATACTATATTTTATCATTGTGCTCACTTATGCTTTTGAAACCACTAAATAGTGTTAGAGTAAAAATTCATTAAATACAACATTCATACTAAAATTCAACATAATAATGAACATTAAAATGTAGTAATCAAGTAAGACCCCCATATTAGTGGTTTTAAATGTTATGACATAAGTCTTCAATATTTGAGAATCTTGATTCATTTTGATTTTTAGAAAAAAGAGAGGGGTGCCAAAAATAGGCATAACAAGAACCTCAAAGGCATTAGGGGATTTACGTAATGGCTCAATCCTCCTAAGGTTATGAGTTATAAAATTCTACCACTTGGTATCTCCTTGAGACCTTAGAAGTATTATGGTATAAAACCACCCTACTAATTCACCAAGCTGCTAGGATGCCACATGGAATCATTCAACTAACTTTTCAAAAGGCCTAAAATTAGCTAAGGCAAAATCCAATAGAGAATCCAAAGAAATAAATCAGCTAGGTAAAAACACATGAATTTATTGACATGTAAATTAGACTAAGGCAAAAGCTATCAAGAAACTCAATGATCAACAAGGCACGATCTGACTAGAAAGATGAATCCAAAAATGAATTAAGACATAAATAAAATTCCAAAAATAGTCAAATTAGAAAATGGACTAAGGCAACAGCTTAATAAAAATAATAAAATGTCTTAGATGAATAAAAATAATCTAAAATAATACAAAACATGTCTATTAACGGGCTACCACCATTAATGTAATTGAAGCTAAGCATGCCTTCCTCGAAAGGCTTCCATTAAGCTAAAGAAGCTTGTGTTTAAGTTGAATCTATTTAAATAAAAAGGTGATGAGGCCTAAATAGATATCCCAACACTAATACCAATATTCTCATTAGTTTAGTTGACTAACAAATATTCATGAGGCAAGTTCAATCCAACCAAACATAACTTGAGGAACTACTCATTCTTATGAGTTGACTAGTCTATTCATTGGAAGATTATACTTGTATATTAACACATAAACCCAATTATTCCAATAAAGATAAGATATAAAAAATATATTTATTTAAGTGTAAGAACACATAATTAAGGGTTGGTCTTCAAAACCCTTATCTTTCATTAATCCTTCGCAAGGGAGGTCTCAGTCAAACATAAAGGTTACATGCCTTGTTATAATTAGATCAGTAGAGCTAATCTCTTTTAAAATTTATTCTTTTATTATTAGTTGGTATTGTTATAGGGAAGTTCCATAGCAGGTAGCTTAGTGAATTACTAATAAATAAGGAACTCTTCCACAAGACATGATTTACCATAATAACATTAGGATTCATATTAAACAATCAAACTATATTATTATTCCAAATAATAATATCATGACTATTTATTTGAGTTCCACTCATAAATGGATAGGATTATCCATTATAATTTATAACATAACATGATATAATAAGAAACACATGCATATTCAATATGCTAAACTAACAAACTTTTAAGGAAGTTAATCACACTATCATTTAATAGAAATCCAAATGGCCTAAGGAACCTTCCTTACATAAAGAATCCTTTCTAGAAGGATATATATTTGAAGTGATCTCCTTTAGCTACAACTTAGTATACTAAAGAGGTTCCAACAATTATAAACATAAGTCTTTACCCATATTGGGTGTTTTAAAAAAAGGACTAACTTCCAAGTTTATTACAAGCAAGCTGACTGCTATTAACGTTATCAATGCATAAGATCTCATCAAGATATTTACATTAGTATGAGGCATAATTCTTGGTCTGATTTAATAATGGAAGAGTAATCAATCTTCAACAAATGTCCTTGTATACACAACAACTACGAGCCATTTAAAGGAGATCTCAATACATAAAACTACAGTCCTATTATCTATTCTTACTTAAGGAGACTCCCAATCCCAAATACAAGTCAAAAAAGCATTCAAATGTTAATTCACGTGAAGATACACATTCAAAATACATAAAATGGGCAAGATATCTTTCACATCATAATAAGTCCTACCATTTGATTGGATATCAAGAGGATACCTCACTCAAATGTTCTCATTCAATAGTAATAGGAGGGTCAAGCAATTGACCACCATGCCTTAACACAGGAGGGCTTCCAATATACCACCATGACATTCATAGAAGGGTCAAGCAATCTACCACCATGTATAACATGGGAGGGATTAACAATATACCACCATGAACATGTTTATTATAGACAACCACTACATTATGTCTCAACAACTTTAATACACTCAAATGAGAAGTTGAAACATTCAAGTCAAGCAAAGAGGAACACAACCTCTCTAAGGACCTTGACTAGGCAAAGAGTTATATGGTGGCCAATGCACAACTATGGAAAGATAATACGATAGGAAAAATAAACCAAGTGGTGTTATTCTCCTTAAATAAAGAACTATAATCATTTTCATTCAAAGGAAATGAGCTATAAATAAAGTTAATAATAAGCCCACCTATTGACTCTAATACCTCTTAGGTGCTATCTTCTATTTGTCTAAGTCTCAAATATCTTAACCAAGTTTTCCTAATTTTTAAACTTCCTTATTTACTCTCTCTTTTCCTTAGTCTATTATTTTCTAATTGGCCAAAATTCTTCTGAAAAAAAAAGGTACTCAAAATGGAGAGTTCGACTTCTACATATAAATGTGCTAGAATCAACCAACCACCCTTTACTCACTAGCCCATTCCTCATTAAGGGGTATTATTTTTCATGTTTAATTAAGATGCATGGTGGATATGTGGGATTATGTGGGCTTTTTAATAAACTCACTCACTTATTTTACACTTGATCTAAGACTTAGGCAATTAATGGAAAGATCTGCCAAACTGCCACTAGACATTCTAGCCATTGGTTGATCTGACTGTGAGATCTTAAGGTGAGCAAACAATAATTTTCACCATCCAAAATTAAAATCTATCCACATAATAACATGCTAAGTCATAAATAAATAAAAATGGTGTCTTAAATAATTGACTAATTAGGATGGGTTAAAAAAGTGGTTAAGGTCTAAGATAAGACTATTTAATAATATAAACATGCTTGGCATAGTCTCTTTCCTTTAGTGGCCATTTTTTATTCCTACACCCTCAATGCACACATCAAATTAATCTAACCTAATAGCCAAATCTAATTGAATTTTAATCAAACAAGGCACCTAATCGATTATCAATGGCCAACATATAATGAATCCAAACATTCATATAGATAAATTCATATAACCTTATACACATCCAATTTATAATTTATAAGTTTATGAGCAATGATAAAACATAATTTAAGTTAATATATCTCATATAAATCATTAGATTCATAATTAACACATCACATAATGGAAATGCAAGCATTATAATTTCATAAGTAATCAAACATGATTGATAATATATCTTTCTAATGGTTCCCAACATATGATAAGTCTTCTTAAAATCCTTGTACTCCCCAGTTGAATGTGACTAACAACACAAATATTGACTCCAAGTCAGGGTAGCCAAAATATTATAGTCATCAAACATCAAAGATGAGCACTATGCAAAATAAGACCCTACATCCCCCTCTCCTTATGTAGAATTCCAACAGAAAGTCACTAAAAGAGGTGAGGAAACCAAACCCTTAATTGTGTAACAATGTCACAAGTAGCTATTGATTTATCATATTTATGCCACTAGACCTTGGCCTGGTCCATGTTTTTGCCTCAAAGGGCTAGTGTATTATGTTCTATAATCCTGATGAGATCCAAAACTAAAGCTTTGTTAGTATTAATATATAAGTCCATCTAATATAATACATGAGTGCTATCAAATACATACTGACATAAAACTAAAACATGAAATACATCATGAAAAAAAGATAAGCTAGGTGGCAAGGCTAGTTGATAAGATACTAGGCCAATGGTCTCCAAGATCTGGAGTGGCTGAACAAATTTAGGTGCCAACTTCTAACTTTTTTTGTAACATATAGGGATCTTGTTGGGTTTTACTCTGAAGAATAATTTTTCACCAAAATAAAAATGCTAATCAATCCTCTTTGCATCAACATACTTATTTTTTCAATCCCTAGTAGTCTCCAAGTGCTACCAGATATTAATCATTTGCCACTCCATGTCCTCTAACATAGTAAGACCAATCACAACTCTATCTTCAAGTTCATCCTAACTCATTTGGGTTATACAGGCTTTGTAATACAAAGTCTGGAAGGGTGCCATATTGATTAAACTATGATATCTATTATTTTAAGCACAATCAACAAGATCCAAATAATTTTCCCCAGGAGATTGTTGGTCCATAACGTACATGTGAAACATAAATTGGATATCTATCTAAAATAATCTTACAAGTAATCTCATGTAATTGAATAATGTCATCCAAGAAGACTCTTGTCATTGAATTGACATTATAAGAGTCTTCATAGAATAAAAGTGGGATTATTTGGTCAAATTATCCACAATGACCATGATCACATCATGATGATATGATGAAGTAGGAAAGCCTATAATGAAATCCATAGAGATAGTATCCTATTTCCATTCTAGAGTCTCATGATGATATAACAATCTTGATGGATGCTAGTGCTCAGCGTTTACCCTCTGGCACTCTAGAAAGTGAACTATAAAATCAATAATGTCACATATTAAACTAGACCAATAATATATGGCCTTAATTTTGCATGCATTTTATTAACTCTAGGGTGTGCTGGGTAAGGATCTCTATGTGAATCAAATAAAATTAGCTCATGCAAGACACCCATTGAAGGAACATAGATATGCCCTTTTATGGAAAAAATGCCATATGGCTCAAGATAATACTTTTTTGATAATATTTTTAGATTCATACCATAATATAACATCTATTACACTTCCTTGTAGAGGATATCCTCCAGAAGCTAATTCAAAATTTGATTTCTCAAGTTAGTACATAAAATTATGGTTGTTAACTCATGATGCCTCCTATTCAAAGAATCAACAACCATGTTTTATTTCCCTTTGATATATAAAATCTCACAATAATATTCACACAATAGTTCCATCCAACCCCTTTGAAATGCATTAAGGTTAGGCTAATTGAATAGATTATATAAAATCATGTGGTCTATCTTTAGAATAAAGTGATGACCAAACAAGAAGTGTCACCACATAAAACAAGCATGAATAATAGATACAATATACAGATCATGTGTGGGGGATATTTCAATTCATAATCCTTGAGACTTATATGATATCACTCTACCTTTCTGCATGAGTATAGCTCCTAATCCTACCTTAAATGCACTAGTACAAACAAATAATTCCCTTTTAAGATTAGGTATAATCAGAATAGGTGCTCTAGTGAGTCAATATTTCAAAAACTAAAAATCTTAATCACACACTCCTAACCATACAAAATTGTTTCCCTTCCTCTAAAGTGAAGTGATGGGATTTTTAATGCAATAAAATTTCTCCACAAAGCAATGATAATATCTTTCTAAAGCCATGAAGTTACGAAAATCTATAATGTTTATGGGAACCAACCAATCCATAATGACACTAATATTCAAGGTTTCCACTAAAATTACTTCCCTTGAGAAGATGTGCTTGAGGTATTTCACCTTGGATTGTGCAAAAACATACTTCTCTAAATTTCCAAATAATTGGTTGTCTCTTAAAACCTGTAGATCTTGTCTCAAATGGTCCTCATGCTCTGCCTCATTTTGTGAATAGATTAAGATGCCATCAAGAAATATCAATAAAAATCAATCTAATTATATGTGAAACACTCAATTTATGAGGCTCATGAACACTTCTAGGGCATTAGTCAACCCAAATAATACAATAGTAAACTCATAATGCCCATATCATGTTCGAAACATAATTTTGTGAAAGTTAGGATCTATGGTACACAGTTGATGGTATTTATATTTAAAATATATCTTGGAGAACACCTTAGATCCTTGCATTTGATAAAATTGGTCATCATTTCTAGTTAAGGGATAATGATTCTTAATTATTACCTTATTCAATTTGTAGTAATCAATGCAAAATCAAAGGGATCTATCCTTTTTCTTCACAAAGATAATTGGTACTCCCCATAGGGACACACTAATATGAATTGATCCCTTATCTAAAAGTTTCTCAAGCTATATATTGAGTTCACATAATTATAGTGTGGTTATATAGTATGTTTCTTTTGACATGGGCTTCACCCTTGGTATAGGTTTAATCTTACAATCAATCTCTCTTAGAGGGGGCATACTTGGTAATCTATCTAGAAACACATTAGGAAAATCCCAAAGAATGGGATGGTCATCTAGAGAAGCCTTTTCTAATTCATCCAAACTATCACTTACCATGATATAAAACATATAAAAACCCTTTCTTATGCTCTTCTTGAGATAGATTAAAAAAATCATGCAAAGGGAAATGTGTCTCTTAACCCTAAAAAACACCACATGAGTTCTAAGGTTATCTACACACTCGACAACCTTATCATGACAATCCAACTTAGCTTTATGATCCATAATCCAATCCATTCCAAGAAAAATCCCATAGGTTCCTAAAGGTATAATACATAAATCCACTATGGTGGAAAAGATGCCAAGATCTAAAACATAAATTCTCACCAAGGAGATGATGAACATCTTGGATCCTACAACTAACACTACTACCCAACCCTCTAACTATCTATTACTAACCAACACATAACGATCCATAATGAAAGGATAAATAAAGGAGTATGATCTCTAGAATTAAATAATATTGCTATCAAAACTTCATCATTCATACTTGTGGTCTCAATGACCATTTCCTTGTGCTCAGCTTGGTAGTCATCCACCAATACATAAATTATATGTCCTCAACCCACGTCACCCACTGTTTGCTATAACATTTGGGATTTATGCCTATTTATAGTTGATGGTCCTAGAGGATAATCATGTGTATAGTGATCAAGGGATTTTCATGTAAAAAACACACCTCTTTGTTGGTCTTGCCCTATAGGAACTTCAACAAATCTCTGACTAATTGATGCTATCGATCTAGATGGTCTCATCTGCATCGATTACTAAGTCTATACAGGTCTAATCTATTAATTATACTAAGGTTTAACATCCCATTATCTCTAAAAATATATATTATATATATCTCTTTTCCAATCATTACTATAATCATTACTCTCTTGCTACTATTGAGTGGGTTGAAAATTGGATTGGGTAGTTCTCCAACCTCTCCTAGGTGTAGGCTACACAAATTATGACCTCAAGTCATGTTATGATTGCACCTTAAATTGAAATATATCTTAAAATCCTATGTCTTTCTTTAATATTCCTCCAAAAAATAGGAATTTTCAACTACTCCTACCAAGGTTGTGGGAGCTAAAATACATATTACACCAACTAGTTATAAATTTAGGCCTCTAGTGAACCTATTTACTTGGATAGTCTCATCTGTGTAACCTTATACATATTAGATCAAGTCTATAAAATGACACTCATATTATGACCATATACCACTCCATTATATATAAGGTCATGAAATTTATCTACCTTATTTTTTAGATATTGAGGGGATATGTATCACACTCTAAAATACTCCTCAAATAATTACCAAGTGAGGGAAGCAAGTGTTAAATAGAGTTTCTACTCCTCTCCTTCCCACGACATCTTAGTTGCATCTCTAAGTAGATGTTGGTTTCATAGTCATAAAGTGTGAAACAACATTTCATAATAGCTAACCAAGCCTCTATTACAAATGCCTCTCAAGTACCATCAAAATTAGGAGCATGCAGTTTGATGAAATCCTTTACTAAGTCTCTAGGTATAGGCTTAGGAGGACAGTCTAAGTTTCATCTCTCTAGATGTTCACCATGGTGATGTAATTCACCTATGTCACCCTTATAATGGTGATGGGAGGTACTTAAATACATATCTCTTCTAGATAATCTTTTATCACCCTTAGAATATTATGGAGAGTGTCTCTCAGAATCATGTTGTACTGGTGGCAATCTATCTTGTAAGACATCACACATCTGCTACATGGACAAAAGGATTTGGGGTCCTATATCATTTAGACCTAGCAGATTTGGAGGACAATTCTCATGAATATGACCATAATATTATGGTATTATACACCCTTTCCTCATTTTTCACATTAATAGGATAAATGTTAGTCTCTACAAAAGTTATAAAGTCATAAATAAATCTAAATACCTAGAGCTCTTAGTGTAGTAACCTAGGATCTGATACAAAAATGTCATGACCATTTTTATCCAAAATATATACAAATATAACTAATTCATGATCAACCTAACCTTAACACATGAGCTTATATTCAAATTGACATGCATATAAATAATCTATTCTTGCCAGCTATCACAATATATAACCAGGTCAATACCATAGGTCAAAAGGCCCCATACATTTGTCCCTATGAATCAAAGATGCATTCACTATCATATGCTCAAGGTTACTAAATTAAGTCATTTAGATAGTCATTGAAATTATTCTAACCCATCATTGATGTATTCAAGCATCACATGGCTATTACGGGTCTATATAGGTTAAGCCTAATGGGGGATATAGTTATGCCATGTGTCATGATTACAGGACACCCAAGTCAAAATATAATCACATAGCTACCCGAGCTTCTTAGATTTGGGACATAACCACTTGGTATCTCCTTGGGGTCTTGAGACATTAGAAGCATAGGGGAATTAACCTCAATGTATTAATCATTCTAGGGTTTTAAGCTATAGGATACTACCATCTAGAAACACATTAAAACCTTGGAGGTATTAAGGGATTAGCCCTAATGTCTCAATCCTCCTAGGGTTATGAGTTATGGAATGTTTCCACTTGGTGGTTCCTTGGGACCCCTGAGGTATTAGGTTATAAAACTACCCATCTAATTATTTGATCCACTAGAATGATGCCACATGGCATCATTCAATCAATTTTTCAAAAGGCCCCAAAATTGGCTAAGGAAAAAGTTGATAGAGAATACAAAGAAATAAATTAACTAAGGAAAAACATATGAGCCAATCAGCATGTAAATTTGACTAAGGTAAAATCCATCAAAAAAATCAATAATCAACAAAGTACAATTCGACTAGAAAGTCAAATTTGAAAATGCCTTAAGACAAATAAAATGCTAGAAATAGTCAACTTAGTAAATCGACTAAGCTACAAGCCAAATTAAAATGAAAAAAATCTTAGATGAATGTGGAAAGGATAAAACAAGACAAAACTGTTTGTTAATAGGATACCACCATTAATGCAACCAAAACTAAGCCTACCTTCCTTGAAAGGTCTTCATTAAGCTAAAGAAGCACATGCTCAAATTGAATCGATTTAAACAAAAATATGACAAGGCCTAAATTGATATCTGACACTAATACCAATATTCTCATTGGTTTAGTTTAGTAACATATATTCACAAGGTAATTTCAATCCAACAAAACATAACTTATGGAACTACTCATTCCTATGAGCCAACTAATCTATTCATTAGAAGATTATAATTCTAGTATTAACACATAAACCCATTCATTCCAATAAAGATAAGAGATTAAACAAAATATTTATTTAAGTGTAAAAATAAAAAATCAAGGGTTGGTCTTTAGAAGCCTCATCTTTCATTAATCCTTCATAAGGGATACCTTAGTCAAACCTAAAGGTTACATGCCTTGTTGTAATTAGATCAATAGAGATAAAATCTTTTAAAATTTATTATTTTATTATTAGTTGGTCTTGTTATGAGGAAGGTCCATAGTAAGTAGCTTACTCAATTTTTAATAAACAAGGAACTTTTCCACAAGACATAATTTACCAAAATAACATTAGTATTTAGATTAAATAGTCAAACCATATTGTTATTCCTAATAACAATCTCACATCTAATTATCTGAGTTCCATTCATAAATGGATAGGCTTATCCATTAGAATATATAACATAACAAAATATATTAAGAGACACATGCATATTTAATATACTAAACATAAAAAAATTTAAGAAAGTGAATCACATTGTCATTTAATATAAATCCAAATAGACTAAAGAACCTTCCTTACATAAAGAATCTTTCCACAAGGATCTATATTTAGAGTGTTCTCCTCTAGTTACAACTTAGTATACTAAAGAGGTTTCAACAATTATAAATAAAAATCTTTATCCATACTAGGTATTTACAAAAAAGGAATAAATTCTAAGTTTATTAAAAGTAAGTGGGTTGCTATTAACATTTTCAATGCATAATATCTCATCAATATATTTACATCAACATGAGGCACAACTCTAGGCTTGATTTAAGAATGGAAGAATAATCAATCTTTAACAAAGATCCTTATCTATTCCATAGTGAATTTTGATAATTTAAAGGAGAGATCACCCCCTGTAGGCACCCATTTTATTATAAATACACATATTTATAGTATTATTATATGTATATACCTTTTACTAAGAGTTAGACATCTAGTGATGAAATCTCTCATGGAATTTTTGGTTCCATATTATTTCAATTGATTTACCTACCTCTTGGGCCTATGTGTTACGTTTATTTATCCTCATCTAGTGTATACCATAGACCCCTACCTATTTTATTTGTTTTTTGAGTGTTTAATCTCTAGAACACTTATTTTCATCTTGGACACTAGCGTCAACATTAGTGTCTAGCCTCGATGCAACTTTCCAGACTTATCTTTTCATCTTTTTATATATTTTTAACTTTGTGACTATTTTGTTAGCCCTCTTTGCCCATATTATGGTCTAATTTTCATGCATCACTAGGTTCTAGTTCAAATTCAAAAGGTTCCTATAAATACAAAGGCTATGGTATAATCAACACACCTTTAAATTTGATAAAGAAACTTTGTAATAAGAAAGTACTATCTATTTTAAGCTATCAAATTACACTACAACACTTTTTTAATATTTGAAGCAATCAAAAGGTAAAGTATACTATTACATCACTTGTACCAAGGGTTACTAAGAGAAAGAGAATATATTCATATTGTTATAATTCTACACACATGCATAAGAGGGAGAACTACATGTGATTTTGATGCCCTCTTAGGAGTATTGGTAATAGAGGTAACATTTATCAATAATAGGGTTTCTAGGGATAAATCGACTCACATTACTAACCCATTTTTACCAGGTTGTAAGGGGTAAAATGAAAAATAAGTTAAGACACAAAATGATTATACAGGGGGTAGTGAAAGTTAGTCAAAATTTGAGGTCATTCATGTATATATATATATATTTCACTGGACACTAGCATCAGATACAAACATAATGTTAATACCTTAACCTATGACACACTCTTCATTTTTATTTGAATTCATTATTTAATTATTACTATAGGCTAACTTATCAATATATAGGGGTGGGTTGAATGGGTGTTACTCTCCCCATTCATTCTATATATAGGGATGAGTGTGGCTCACTTAAAGTAGGATATATGTGAGTTATATCTCATTATAAAGATTTGGAGGTTACCCCCTTAAAGTGGCTTGTTATATATTATGTTATATTTTATTTATATCATGTTTTATTACTTTAATTATGAATAAAGTTAATTACAAGTGGTACCAAAGCATTAATTTTGGCAAATAATTTTATTTTTGTTATATCTCACAAACCATTAAGTTTTTTTTAGTCCTTTTTTACTAGATTTGGACCATCATATAAGGTGTCATCAGTAATTTTTTTGATATTTGAAGAATAATTTTAAAGGAGTAATCACCTTAGTATCATTTTTCATAAACTCACTCTATAGTCCATAATTTAAGGATTTTTTCTCTTTTTCTTATATTTTTAGAGAGATTAAATAAATTTAGGGTAGTCCATTATTTGTGTTTTCATATTTGAGGCTGAATTATTTCTAAATCACTTAGTCAAATTCAAGTCAATGATGAAAATCAGGTTTGACATTATCAAGCCTTGCTATGACAAGACTGTATACTAGGGGTTGAGGTAATAGTGTTGAAACTCTAGGTAAAAATACTCATAAATAAGATATGGATTCATAATGGGGAGATACTAAATTATTTGTTCTAGTATTTTATATGATAGATCAAAAGGTAAGCTAGCTTGAGTACTCTATGCATGATATATAATCTGAGGTGAAAGTCCTAAATTCAAAAATGAAGATCATATGGGATAATTTGGTAGATTTGGTGATAAATTTGAAGAATAATCAAACAAACCAACCACATATCACCATTACACAACCCAAATAGAGTGGAAATTTTAGCCAACCCAATGCAAATCTAAGCACCTTGCAACCAAGGAACATGAAGCCAAAAGTGGAAATGTGAAAGCTTGACAAGAAGGATCTGGTCACCTAGGTCAACCAAATGGAATTTTTTGATATACACTAGATTCCAAATGGCCAAAATGTGGTCAAGGAATCCATATATCTATAACCCAAATAATTCATTTGGTATATATGGTTATGTGCTCAAAATAAGAAGAAGGCTCTCAATATCACCTGGTATGATTTTACAAAGGAGATACAACTACACTATAGAAATAATGTGAGTGATAACCACTTTAGTCAATTGGAAAAGATACAACAAGTAGGATTAGTCAAGGATTATGTTTATAAATTCAAATATATCTCTTTGTGCATGGATAACATTCATGATGAGCACCTGAATGACTTATTTCTTATAAGTCTCAAGGACCACATTGAACATGATGTATGCATGTTTAATATAGATATTATATCTACATCTATTCTCAAGGATCATAGGGTAGAGGAAAGAGATATATCCAACTGAAGGGATTTATTTACTACCAAAGAGTGTTTGGTTCTGACACAAACCTTCCCTCAGCCTACAATATTGACTCCTCACCAAATTATTGAAAAATAAGCAAAAGGATTATGTTTCAATTGTGATTAAAAATGGAAAAAAGGTCATAAGAATGCTGAGAAGAAATTATTTGACATTGCAGTGGCCAATGATGATGATGCTGACATGACCAAATATAGTGGAGAGGAAGATGTGCCCAACTCAAATTATGGTAACATTTAAACAATACCATCTAGAGTTGTTCAATATTGAGGGCAAAATTGTTTTGAAGCAAGGGGGCATGTTAAGACCTTAACCTATGACACATTCTTCATTTGTATTTACATTCATTAGTTAATTATTACTTTAGGTTGACTTATCAATATGTAAGGGTGGGATTAAAGGGTGTGATTCTCCCCATTCTTTGTATATATAGGTATGAGTGTGGCTCACTTAGAGTAGGTTATATGTGAGTTATATCTTATTTTAAGGCCAAGTCATATAAAGAAAAGAAACACAAAAGTAAAATTCCATTCTCTCTACCTTTTCTAAATATAAATGAAAGTGATAGTTCTATTACCCCCTTTCATGATATTGAAAATGATGTGCCAAATGTATCTTTTCCTCCTCTTTTACATTTTTGGCTACAAAAGAGAAAATATTTACAAATGAAATTATTTCACCAACTCCTATTGAATATAACCATCCAAGTGAATTAGTATATTATAATGATAATGGTATCATCCTTAATGATATTAAACATGATATACTTATTTAACCATGGGTAATCCTTTACAAAATGTTACGAAGCCATGTGATGATTCTCCTCTTAAGAGTGATAAAGATCGTACCATCCCTATGTTTCATGTGAATAGTATTTTATAACCTCTAACACAAAATTCAACCTATCCTCATGATATGTTATCTATTATGACCACCATGGGATATTTTCAATAGAACACTCTTAAGCTACAAGTTTCTTCTCACAATGCTCTCTTTGAGGAGAATACATTACTAGAACAACCTATTGCTTGACATGTATTTAAATATTCTTATCCACATAATTTTATCATGCCTAATTTCTCATTTTTTGATGGTCAAGGGGATTTTTATATTCATTTTGACTAATATATACACTCCTTTGGACATTGAGCCCAAAATGGAAGGTTGCTATTAAAATATTTCCATTGTAGATTAACAAAAGGGGCCCTTGATTGGTTGTATAGCCTTCCAAATGGTTCCATATCAACTTTAAAGAATTTTGAGGATGTATTAATATCAAATTTTCATCATTTTACCTTACCTAAATTACCATGGGAACATTTGCAAACATTGACCCAAAATGAAAATGAATCTCTACAAGACTATGTTATTTGATTTAAAGATGCCTTGCATTCCTTAAATTGTATACCTTTAAATTTAGAAGTATAATTTATATTTAGTAGGGGTATTATATTTCCACTTATAGAGAGATCATTAAACAAACCCTTTTCTTCATTCAATACCTTATATTGGGATGTGCATAAATATGCATGTTCTTCAATGAATACACAAACTCAATTACCTATTTTTCCATCAAAAATCAAACATGCTAAGACTATTGTTTCAAGGGTGAGTAAAAAAGTTATGAAGGATCATGAACCATATAAAAAATCTTATGAAAAACCAATATTACCTACCAAATCACCAATAATTAAAGTATTAAACAAAGGAAAGGATAATGTTTTTAAAGTAACTCCCATAGTTAGATCAAATAGCACCACAAGATGCTAGGCTCTTCAGTTTGATTGGTAACAAGATAGACCACATGATATATTATGAATTTTTTTGGATAAATGATTGATAAAACTCCATCCTAATTCAAATTACCCAAATCTTAAATTATAAGGTAAAAAGACACCACTTTTGCACATATCATGGTATTAATGGTCACTAAGATAAGTGTTTTATCATTGAGCAAAAGCTTACACAATGAGATCAAGGAATCATTGCATTTAAAAAAGAGGAATCCATAAATCATT
This sequence comes from Torreya grandis, assembly GCA_037957365.1. Taxonomy (NCBI): domain Eukaryota; kingdom Viridiplantae; phylum Streptophyta; class Pinopsida; order Cupressales; family Taxaceae; genus Torreya; species Torreya grandis. The sequence continues at coordinate 1,187,450 of JARHVA010001621.1, forward strand.
CACATACTTATCCTAGAGCCTCATCTAGTAGCATCAAACCATTCCATGCTGATCCTTGTATGGAAAACATCGACCATCAACCTTCATAGAAGACACCCACTAGCAGGGGTCCTTTTCCTAGTGTGCTCTCTAACAAGACTGATCACTCCCACACTGATCCTACCAAGGAACCATTAGTTGATCAAGTCTTAAATATAGGCATGTGTGGAGCATGTAAACCTACACATCATATTTGGGTTCCTAAGAAAGTACTTATAGATTCATTTTTTACACCTACAATTATAAAAGAGTTGACTAAGGAAGCAAAACTAATAATTAATTTACCACATGATCATTACAGTAAAATATTCTTATTTATTATAGGGTTTCATTGCATATGATGAGTAATTTATTGTTCAAATCATAAAAGTATTTCATTAAATTCAAATATTAGTTATACCTTTTACCATAGCCACAACATACACCATGGAAGTAAAATTCAATTAATAAACCATATATTGACCAACAAAGAATAAAGTAGTGAAAATATATTAGATACCAAATAAAATCCATGTGAACAATATAATATACATATATTTTGATATAATGTTTTAAAAATAAACATATAAATCATAGGTCAAGGGAATATCCCTTGGGTATACTCCTCATCATTATCAACATCCATAAATTCAACACCTCTAGAGGTAGATGCACCATGATCAAATTGTGGGCCCTATGCATGTGATAACACACATACTCTCTCTTATAAATAATATAAGCACTAAATTATCTCCTTATTATCTCATATAAAATAATCACAACACTTAATAAACATCTGCATGATCTTAGTGTAAATCTGATCTAGGATGTCCCATCTATCTAACTCTACACATAACTCCTCCCACTCTATGATTATAGTATGGTATGCTACCAAAACCCTCAAAAAATGATAAAATTATGATGTATATGCATCAATAATATCAAAAAATATATAAATAAACCCATCTTTGGCTACATCCATCAAAACATTGTGAGTAAGGGCCTGAATTGCTTGATCCACCATGGTTGACCACTCCTGGTTACCTACACATATTTGAGATAATACACTAATTAGAAACATATATAAAAACCAATAATTTTATAGAAAAAACAAATTAAAAATGAAAACTTAAGATACTCACATATGGATTTAATGGACACCTCATCAATTGGTGTTGGTCTTACCAGAGCATTATCTCCTCCATCACCGCTTATCTCTCCACCACCACACTATGCTATAGGAATGGAAACTAGAGCTACAACCATAATAAGAAATAATAGAGGCTATCGAGCCCTAAATAAACACTACAAATATCCATTATTACACCCCACATCATATATTTCTACTAGGGGAATCATGAGATCTCAAAATCACCTGGTTATAGGGCAAAATATATAATAGTAGGTGTTGGCCTATCATACAGCTTGTGACTAGTCCATACTATATAATGCCATAGATATGATGCTAAGGGAATAACCTACTCAATCCTAAACTACTTTAGCACTTGATCATACTAGATAAATTCATACACACTAGGAAATTAATCAATCAACCACATACTAATACAAACTCTCTATAACTTACGACCATCCTCAAACCACCTAGTAAAGGTCCTATAAGGATGCCACATAATCTAATAAAGAGAGCCTATCCAAAGTAGTGTGGTATTACATCATGGTATGAAGTATACCAAGTGGGAATACCCACTATTAAATAAAAACCTATGGGTGGGCCCATCTAGGAAGAGGACCACCAACTGATCGTACTACTGTGATATGCTCATATTCCCAAACATGTAACAAATTAACCATGTCAATTTTGCCACCATGGATATCCAGTGTAAATATATAGAGATCCCTATATAAGTAGGATAGTATAGTGTGATCCCAAGAATACCTAGTATTATCTAACTCAATATGACAATCTATTTGGTATATATGATAATAAATCCCAACTGTCCCACCCTTCATAGTTAAAAATGATACCAATAACACAAATAAACTTCTATAGTCACAGAACATCACCACTAATAATGTTATAAAATCAAATCACACTACTCAACTCTACTTTAGGATCCCTCTTCCATATAAAATATACATGAGACCACTAAATATAGACATGACTACCATCATTGATAACATGTACCCTCTCACCCCTAATTGGTAACCAAAATATATGATATAAATCCTCTAGGGTGATGATAATCTCACCATTAGGAAGCCATAATGTATAGGTACTAGGTTCCACCTCTCCACTAGAACTATGAGGAGGTGGATATCATATGGAATCTATCACATAAGGGCCACATGCCCCAATCATAGCTAATCAATAATGGCCTAATTAACTACATCTAAACCCAACTCTGACAAAGTTGAATAATGTATACCATACCATAACTATCATATATGCACATCCTTATATACCTTGTAGACACCTAAAATTGGGCATGAATGAATTCAATTGGAATTCAAACTAATTATTACCAACCTTTGCAAATTAAGCCTAAGAATCACTAAACATCACAAATTTACTTGTGCAAAATTTATCAAAGCTCAAAATTTCATTAAGAAATCTCTAATTGGGGTATCCTATCATAAGCAACAAAAACATCTCACAGATTCATCTCCAATCATTTCACGACATTATAACATGAAAATTGGCCTATAGACCTATTAAATGGGGCAAGTGCACACATGAAATTAAATCAAATCTTGAAAAATTCTAAAAATCCTAAATAGAATTAATTCAAATGCTAAACCTAATTAAATTCCTAGTTGAATTATCCATGAGCAATTAATAAAATTCTAAAAAAGGAAATTAAAACAAACATCCTAAAATTTTCATAATTACCTTTTGTGAGTTGTCAAATATCCTAAAATATCTTACCCATGCCTATTAATTATAAATCATGAGCTTTTGACACCTTTTAACTCTATTAGGGTTGATTAAATCACTTAGGTTAGGGTTGAACCCATTACATTCTTAAACTACACTCTAACTCACCTTGATTTGGGGTTAGTTCTAAACCTATAAATAAAAGCCTATACCTCTTCATTTAAAGATCTTGGAACATAGTAAAGTCATAATGCAAGTTTTGGTACAAAATTGAAATCTATAGTGTTATAATTCCAAAATCACAAGCCAAACCACAAATATAAGCCATACCAAGCAATCCAACAATGGTGCCAAGAAAATAAGGATCCACACAACTCCATTTTCCAAGGACTCTTTGAGCACAAGTTGAGCAAGCCAAATGAACACATCATTTGGAGCATTTAAGGAAGGTAAGAGATCTTATTTATTTTGCATTTTAGTTATGTTTTCAATTGTTTTTTGTTCATTAATCTCCCTCTATAATCTAGGCCTAGAGATGCTATGCTTGTTAGTGTGTATATTTAATTTTTTTATATTGAAACTAACACTTGATCTAACCTCATCTCATGAGTCAAATTCCTATGATCACAAATGTCACACCTAGTGAGACCTAAATCACCCCATGTACTAAGGAGACCAAGATGCAACTCATAAATCATCAAATAGTGCTTGAATATCTTCAAAATTGTAGTTTTAGCTTTTTTTTACCATATTTTTAATTTTTGAACTAACTCAAATCTACACAGAGATCGACATTGGTCAGTAATAACCGACATTGGTTCTTCCAAAATGTCATTGGTTCTACCTAACTGAGATCAGTTTTGGGTGACCAACATCAATCAAGTTATATGGGAAAAAATGGATTAAAAAGCTTGTATTTTGAATCTTTTTATCATTATTCTTGGTTATTTCTTAGTTTCATTGGTTTTTGTATTCTCTACCTAGTCATTGAATTGAAGGTTTTGAGAAGTTTCTATCATTTTTTGGACTAACTAATGATTTTTCCACTCATGTTTGTTTTGCCTTTGGGTTCATAGGTAACTAATCTCAATCCTTATTGATTGATATTAGTTATTACTAATTGATGTCAGTTACCTAATAACTAGCATCAATCACAGGTGACTGATATTGGTCTCTATGTTTTTAAAACAAAAACCTAAGAGCTATATTTTGAATGTTTGTTTACTCACCACTGAAAGTGCTTCAAAGTAGTAGGACACTCTCTAATTTTTTTAGGGACAAGGCATGAATTGAACATGAATTTTCAAGTTTTAATGGTTTTTAACACTTCATTTTGGTGTTTAAAATGAATTTGGCTAAGTCTTGTACATATGGATTTTAGTGCTTAAAAGGAATCAAGAATTGCTAGTGTTTTTAAACACTTCATTTTTGGTGCTTAAAATGAATGCTTAAGTCTTGAACACTTCATTTTGGTGCCTGAAATGAATTGCTAAATCTTGAACATTTGGGTTTTGGGCTTAAAATGAACATAGGTATTTTTTCTTAAGTTGTTTTGTGTAATTTATTTCAAGATTATGCACTTAAGCGAAGGGGTCAAGTAAATAAATTAATCAAACATTTCAATTAGTTCACAAATAAACACTTAGATTGTAATTTATTGAAAGTGTTTGTTACTTGTGTGTTTTTTATGTAAAATGAAGAGTGCATGTATGCTCTCCCTTGTCCCCTATAGGGAACTTAGGTGACCAAAAATGCCTTTTAACTTGTAATTTATGCCTATTATAAGGCATAAAAAGAAAGTTGTCTAGGCTTTCCCCAAAACCAGTATGGTTTGGGTGATCTAAAAATAATCTCTAAAGTCTTTTCACTTATTTATTTCATGAAATTTGGCTTGTGGAGGGGAGGTCATTGCCTCTTCATGAGTTTTTTAGGGAAGTGTTGACCTAGGGCTTCATCTCCCAATAGTGTTTCAACCCCATTCTATGGTGGAGTATACACAGTACATATAATCTAAGAGTTAGGGGTAGAGCAACTAACCTCTCTTATTGTAATGAAGGCTTGAGTCAGGTCTGGTTAACTAGGGGATTCCACTAAGTAGTTTATATATAGAATTGTTATGCAAAGGAATAGACCCTTGCATAGTAAGTTAGCTAGTATGAAATCAATTAAGTGATGCTTCTTTTATGTTATCCATACTTGGGATCAATTTAGACATTTGAAAACTATAGTTTTAGTCAACCCTATTTTCCATACCTTGTTAGTTTAGGGTATCGGATGATTTAATTAGTTGTATTTTGGTCTTTTTCTCTTATTACTTGGTCTTTTGAGTTTAAAACTATTTTTTGTTTATACAATGTCATAAATGAGTTATTCATCCACACTAATCCATTTTTTAAGGAGGTGTTATGCCATCTATTTGACACCTTGCTTTAACTTAGAATCTTTGTGTCAAAAACATTGTGCATGTCACTTGATTGAGATGGGTAATGTTACGTTATGCTACCAAAATAAATTCAAGTTTTGCGCTTTAAAAGTCTTTGTAACAAAACTTTGTTTACATCTTTTGAGAGTGATAACGCCATTAAGCTACTCAAATTATTTAAATACACTTGTCTTGTATTGTGTGAGAGTTTCACATTTGAAACCAATCACATGTGTCTTGTGGGATATTTTTTAATGCCATTATACCATTAAAATTTGTCTAGCTTGTTTGGTCAAAAAGCCTAAGTTTTTCTAAATTGAGTTTCTAATTAACCTTGTCAAAGTTTAAATTCAAACACTGATTTATTTATGTTTATGCCTTGCTTAATTGGGTCTTAGACATAGACCTTTCTCTTTTGGGTTGCATAATTTAGGTTAATTTTTTACCCAAATTTGAAAACTATTTATTTATATCATTATTTGAGAGAAAATAGTTTATCTTCAAGTGCCTTATACCAATTTGATCAAGTTCAAGTTTGAAATCAAGTGCCTTGTTTATGCCAAAGTGTTCCAAGTTTATTATATTAATGCATCCTTTTATTTCAAGTCTAGATTTTGATGCCATGTTTGGCCAAGATTCTTAGCACATACCTTGTTTGAGCCTAGATTTTGATGCTGCATTTGGCCAAAACCTAGAAACTTTTCCCTTTCCTAGTTTAGACCTATTTGGAACATCTTTGGACCTAGATTTTGGCATTTTATTTTTAGTTCATTTACTTGTCCTTGTTTGTGTGATAAATTTAATGTTAGACATTTGATGTTATACTATTTTATACCAAGTTTTGTCACAAGCCATTTTGGAGATATAACTCCACACCCTTGACCAAGTTAGACCTAGTTTGAACCTTTTGTCTTTTTAAAGACACTCTTTTTTAGAGTTTGTATCACTCTCATACCTTTTGTTGTGTAACATTTACCATTGGTTTAACCATGTCTCACTATACACATAGTGGTGTCATGTATAATCTAGGTATGAAAATGTTATCATGCAAGAGGACTTTCTTCAAGACCCTTATGGAGATGATGTCATTTGTGAGATGGATTCTTATCCACCTTACAACACTCAATTATGGGAAAAAAATCAAGACCCTTTGGCCCATTATTTGGTTAGCATGCCTCCATACTCAAAGCATGACCAAGAATAAATGGTAGAAGATTTAGCCAACATACCTACATTTGTAGAACAAGTCCAACAATAACCTTATTATGTTATAATTAGATCAGCCTATGACCCTTATCTAGTTTATCATCACTTTCTAGTGAACAAGGATGAGGTCTTAAATAGAGCCACAGAAGTAGGGGCTGAATTTCTAGCAAACTTGCCTCATGAAAACTTTTCAAGTCTAGTAAGAGGGCCTTAAAACATGTCTTACAATTAGAACAATGAATAGGATTCTTCTAGAAACCCTCATGCTATAGTATTGATGCCATATCAAGAACCTCTTATGATTTTCACATAAAGGGTCCTCATGGAAGACCACTTCATTCAAATTTAGACATACCAAACATATCTAAACCTAATGCATAACTTTAATAATATGACCATGTCAAAAACTCCTCTTATTAAGTTAACTCCTTCAATAGGAGTTTTAATTAAATTAACTGGCTGAGAAAATAAAGGTTTATACCTAGTTACACAAATCACCTTAGAATAAAAAATGTTTAATACCCCAACTATCGAGGAAGTGTCTTCTATTTTTATGTAGAATAATGAGCCAAACATAGTGTACAATATGCAAGTAACACCCAATCTAGACCAAAGTGGTGTTAACATATAAAAAACTAATCAACAATAAAATGTGCCTTTGATTAACATCGTAAGTGGTTCAAAAAATCATGGGGTAGGAAGTTATACTTCCCAATCTCAACCAATTATTTTTTCAAGCACTCAACATCAAGGATTAAGTAGTCAACAAATGACTAGTGACATACCACAACAAAATGTGACATATATTACTCCACATTAATAATTGATGAATAACATTCCACAATAATAGTCACCATCTAACATACCCACACAATAAAGGTAAAACATCTTGCCACATCAATAAGGGGCAATGAATTCTCCACCTCACTAGGTAGTGATGAACATACCTCTTCAATCACAGAACAACATGCCAATCCAAAATGAAATGATGTCTAATCAACAACATATAAGTATTGGTCAATGATACATTCTAAACCTTCAACATGCATTTACTTCCCAATAGGGATTCATGAAACTAAGAGGTTATAATGTTCCATAAGTACTGATTAGGTAATAATTACCTTTTCTGCCAAATGTACCACAAGTTCAACAATAGGGTCTTGGTCTCCAAGTTCCCTTCAATTAAAAAGGTTTGAATAGTTAGAAACATGTCCCTATTCAAGCTTAATAGGCATAATATGGTGATATACCTCCATCCCAACCATAATATTCCAAAAACTAGGCCTATATACCCAATCCTAACTAGAATATCACATAACCACATGTGTAATTTCAATAATCACACCCTAATCCATGTATGCATATTCTTGGTTCATTCTTTAACCAATCCAACATTCCCTAACAATTTCCTCCAATATACCCTAGTCAAAGTAAACCACTTATGACTACCCAACCTCCACCTTAGGCCAATATTCCCATTGGTTTCCTTAGGCAATAGTTACATCAAATGAAGGATGCAATTACCCTCATCTAAGATAGAAAACAAACCAAGAAGTTCAAGTTGGATGATGTGTGTTATTACCCTTTCAATATGGATTACTTGTAGATACCATTTCCTCTAGGGTATGAACCACCAAAATTTGACAAATACAAGGGGAAAGGTGACCCCAAATCCTACTTGATATAATCCTTTGTTGCATGCCAACCAGTGGCCTATAACAATATATACCTTTTGCTATTATTTTCAAAGAGTATAATAAGACAAGTATTGGAATAGTTTTTAAAGTTACCAAAGAATTTAGTATTTGATTTTTATGATATTTTAGACAAGTTTATGTAACACTTCTCTTAGAATCTCAAACATTAGATTTCATTAGTAGACTTAACACAAGCCAAATAAAAGGTAGGTGAAGTATTTTAAATTTATCTTCAGTGATGGAGATCCTTTGCAAGTTGATTTACCCATAGTCTACTAGACAAAAAACTAGCCATCATGTTTACCAAGAATCTACACAATGAGATATCTTACAATCTAGAATTATAGTGTGCACATACCTTTAAAAATATCATTGAAAAAGGTTTGTTGATAGAAAGAGCCCTTATTAAAAAATGTATCATTAAACTAACCTCATTGAATCAGAACTAGAACCAAAACTAGAATAATGGCCAAAATTAGAACCAAGTCCAAGCACAAGTGTCACAAACAACCTAGGACAATAACTATGACAAACCCAAGTACATTAATCACAATAATAGTGTTGTGGGGACTGGATTAATTGAGTCATGAAATGTCCAAATAGTGAAAATACCATTTGTTTAGCCTATGCCACATATGAAAATTACTCCTAACCAACAACCTCTTCAGTAAACACATTAACCTAGATCAACACAACAAATACAACAACCTATACCTTTGTAAAATCCTCCTCAAAGGAGAAATGTGTCTACTCATATGTCTTTAGTGATTTTGGAGAACCCATTGAATCTATGTTTCATAAGCTATCCAAAACTAATCTAATTAACTGGCCTATTCAAAAGCATTATCTTGAGGGCATTAACTATATAGACTGGTATAGGCTAAATGAATTCTGTGAATATCATCATGTTAATGGACATAATTTACATCATTATGTGTAAATTAAACATGTGATAAAGAATATGTGGGAAAATAGAGAGATAATATTGGTGAATAAAGATTTCACATCTAATCAAAATCTATGAATCTATCAACATCCTTTTCCTCAACATAACAACCAATAGCAACAACAAAAATGACCAGTGCAATAATAACAATAATATGAATAGCCAAGGCAAAACCAACACAATCAGTAGTAGAACCAATAACATCAATAAAATGGATAGAACCAAGGCCAAAATAATGCTAATAACCATTAGACATCCCATGTAGTTACATGTGGCTACAACAATGTTGTAGGCCACATTGTAGGAGGTTGAATTAACACTATTTCTATCAATCAAAGACTAAATACCAATCAAACAAGACCATTAATAATCATTCCCAATCAGCCAAACTATGCCAGTAATCCTTATTTGACCTTGGACCACATACAAGCATACTAATAAATAAGGATTACTACCTTTAGACATCATACTGATAACTCATCATTATCCCATGACCATGCATAAGTGCACCGATAATCAAGACTTATCGTATCTGGCCCCCCTCCACCTTCATTTCTTAGAAACAATGGCCTTGTATCTAATCTCAATTGTGTAATCACAACTAGGTGGTTGAATATTACCATACCAGGCTCATAACCATATATGATATCACCCATCATCCAATCAACTATTCTAGCTTAGAACAAACCATTCACTACTATCCAAAAAAAGATGTTTGATATTGTAGAATAATTACAAAAGATGTTAGCACAAATCTCCATTTTATATTTGTTGCACACATCTACCATCCAAAAGAACATCTTGATTGAGTTATATGGTAAATCCTAAGTTCCTAATGACATATCCCCTAACAAATTTCAAGCTTTGATTGGACATCTAGCTCCAGGCTGATAATTAACCTTCAACCAAAGCAATATGTCATCCCTTAGCCCTCTGCATAATAACACATTGTATATTTAAGTTGTCATAATGTTACACAAATTTAAATGTGTCCTCATAAACAATGGATTATATCTAGATATTGTCTTTCTAAATCTTATCAAGCTTCTTGGGTACATGACAGTAGATCTCCAAGTAAAAATGATCATACTTAAAGCCTACGATAATGAAGAATAAGAATCACAAGGCACCATTAACTTGCCAGTTATCATTGGGCCCTTGACCCATGATACATTATTCTACGTGTTAAACATTGATTTATCATATAATATACTTTTGAGAAGACCTTGGATACATGAAATTTGTGCAATCTCATCGACATTGCACTAGTGTATCAAGTTTTCCCATTCAGGTATGGAGGTTAATATTCTTAGATATTTACAACCATACAAACATTGTAATAATTTAAAGGTTGAGTACCAAAGCTATAACCATCATTTTGGTTTGAATCTAGTTGTCAAGAAGAACAAAGGAAAATAAATACTTGTTGATTTACTAAAGGCCAATTGTATTGACCCTGATACCCTTGATTCACTTTCCCATATGTTGCCCCCTAAAATGTCCAATCATTATACCATATCTGTTAATAGTCAAAGAAAAAAATTAACCCATGATACCTTTCACATTTATAAGCTTACACAGAACCCCAAGTCCTTTGGAATACTAAAAGCTAAACCACTCATGGAATGGCAAAGAAATGGAAAAGGCCATCTGCATAGTCTAGTACCTATTATTTTCATACCAACCTCTATCTAATAAAAGGACCCACTTAAAGGTGATGAGTCATGCTTGCATAATGATAAATTGACCAATTATTATATCAATGCCAATAAGCCCATTTCAAATAGAATCATGGAGAGGCATGCCAATAAAGGAGGAGGCCTTGGGTTGAATCAACAAGGACCGCTTGAGCCAATTTTTGCCACTTAGTATAAAGGAACATATGGACTTGGATTTAAACCACCTAGGGGTGAACCCACATATCTTATTCAATTTCCATCACCAATAACTAGTGATGATGATGCCAATAGTGAAACAGAGTCTAATCATAGCCCTTTTGATGACCTAGCCCATACCAATTTGTTTGACACTAATGCTATTTGTACCTTTTGACTAATTATTTGACATAATCCACTTCCATTATATTATCCTTAACTGATAGACTAGGATTAAAAATAATCAAATGTGTTGGTTGATGAGTTATAGAATGATGAGGATTTCTATGATTTTTTGGGCTTTAGGGACAATGTTTCGTTGGGAGACCACAAACAAGGGTTCTCAATCAAGTTGGATCATGAAGCCTATTTTAGAGAGTGGGTGAAAACCCTTAGCCTTAAAAAATAACATAAAACATTGAGGTCCCAAAGTGAAAACCTATTTGAGGTGATTTTAGACTAGGTAAATAGTAAATAGAAAGGCCAGTCTAGTAGTGAAAACCTATTTCAAGTACCATTAGATGGGGGTGTTCAACCTTCCTCAAAAATAGACTAGAAGACCACCAATGTTGAACTTGCCTATGGGTCCAATTTTAATCTTGAATAATAACAAGATTTTGATCAAATCATCTAGGAGACCACCAATAATAAACTTACCTATGGGTTTGAGTTTAATCTTGAAGAATAATAAGATTTTGATCAAATCATGTAAGAGTTTCCAATAGTATTTATCACATGGCCATCCATAACATAGGGGGATTCTAATTAATCATGCCTAAGAGAACTTGAATATTTAGTCCTAATATAGGAATCTACTAGTTTAGGCTAGTTTAAATCTTTGTCAACCATTCTAGAAAAAAGTTTGACCCTTCTAGTGAAAGACACAATAGAGGCTAATATCGAGACTCTAGACAACCCAAAATGGATCAAATTAGGCATGTCCCTCACTATGAAAGAGTGTGAAATAATTATATCCCTTATAATGGAATTTGTTGATATATTTGCATGGGCCTACCTTGACATGCCTAGTTTAGACCCTGCTTTGGTTGTTCACCATCTTGTGGTACATCCTAATACCAAACCTATAAAACAAAAATTACATAAGGGGAATCCTCAAATTTCTATATTAGTAAAGAAAGAGTTGGAAAAACTCTTGGAAGTGAGATGTATTTGGCCAATTGACTATTCTAAATGGATTTTTAATGTTGTACCAGTCAGTAAGAAGTCAAAAAGAATCAAAATCTACACTAATTTTAGAGACATAAACAAGGCCTACCCTAAAGATGACTTTCCTCTACAAAACATTGACATGATTGTTGACTCCAAAGCTAGTTATGAAATGATTTCAATGATGGATGGATTCTTAAGGTATAATTAGATCTAAATTACACCAGAAGATCAACATAAAACAACATTCACTACTCCATGGGGAACATTCTATTATCAAGTTATTCCATTTGGTCTCAAAAATGTAGGGTCACCTACCAAAGAGACATGGCCATCATATTTCATGATATGATGCATGTCATTGTTGAAGACTACATTGATGACATACTAGGTAAATTAAAGACACACGCTGATCATCCAACAACATAGAGGAGGATATTTAAGCAATTGCATGAATACAAGGTTCAACTTAATCTTAAGAATTATATTTTTTAGGTTACTTCAAGTAAATTTCTTAGATTTATTATGTCTTAGAGGGGCATTGAATTTGATCCAACCAAAGTATGATCCATAATAGAGATGCACCACTAAACAATTTGAAGTAGCTCCATAGTTTCTAGGGTAAGATCTAATCCATTAGATGCTTCATATCTTAGTTGGTAAACAAGTGACTCCAATTTACACATCTCTTGAAGAAAGGGGTATAATTTCATTAGGATGATGATTATCAAAAAGCTTTTTAGAGCCTGAAAGACTATCTAGCAAATCCACCTATTTTATTAACTCCTATGCTAGGCAAACCAATCTTGCTATACCTATTAGCTATGGATAAATCCCTAGGGGCACTTCTATCTCAACATGATGATAATGGAAAAGAGCATGCCATGTACTATTTAAGCCATACACTGGTCATGTATGAACGTAATTATATGCCCATTGAAAAATCTTGTTTATCTATGGTCTTCATAGCTCAATAAATGTGACATTACATGTTAAATAATAAGACCATGGTTATTTCAAAAGTAGATCTGCTCAAGTATCTACTATCCAAAATAGCTTTACAAGGCTGCATGGCTAAATGGATCATAATTCTTAGTGAGTTTGAGATAGATTATGTCAACTAGAAGGCCATCAAGGGATAAGTTCTTATAGATAAACTTGATGAAGTACCCCCTTATTAATACATAGCCACTAACATTCTAATTCCTAGATGAATCCATTGTGCCCATCATTAAAACACCTCTTTAGGAGTAGAACTGGAAGATATATTTTGATGGATCATTTACAACACATGGATTAGGGGTAGGCCTTTTATTTATTACACCATAGGGGGATCTAATCCCTATGTCATTTAGGATCAACTTTCCTTGTACCAATAACATGGCCAAATATGAAGCACTCATGATAGGGATTCGATAGGTAGTAGAATGGAACATGCATCATCTAAAGGTTTATGGTTATTCTTAGTTAATCATTAATTAGGTTACAAAGCATTTTTAGACCAAAGATGACAAGCTAGTTCCCTACAAGGCCACATTGACACTCTCAAATAGCAGATTGCCAATCTCCAATTTGAACATATAGAAATGGCTAATAACCACATAATATATGCCATATATACCATTGGATCTTTGATTCAATGTATGGATATGGCCAAATAATATTAGTTTCTCATCAAAAAATTTCTAGCTCTAGGTCATGAACCTTCAACTATCATAATGATCTATGATATTATTGGTCCTAGGTCTACTTGGTATTTAGACCATATGCCTATCTTAATGACCATATTAATCCACTAGACCTATCCTATAAATAATCTAAAGTCATTATCCACCATGCCACATGTTATACCTTATTCATACCAACCCTATACCATCATAATTTTGAAGGAACTTTGCTTTGTTGTTTAACTTCAATAGAATCTACACTAGCATTATAGGAATTTAATGAATGAGTATGTGGAGCCTACACCAATGGGGTAGTCCTATCCAAAAATCCCTTACATACTAGGTATTATTGGCTAACTATAGATGTAGATACAACTGTATATGTGAGATGATGTGATAAATGTCAATGCCATGCCAATTTGATTAATACCCTAGCCAAGACTTTGAAACCAATGCTTACACCATGGATTTTTACTACATGGGGCCTTGATCTCATTGGGAAGATAAACCCCACGTCATTTGATGGCCATAAACATATCCTCACCACCAAAAAATACTTCACTAAGTGGGTTGAAGCTATACCCCTCACTTATGTGACTAGAAAGAATTTTTTTGAATTAATCTTTAACCATCTCATTTGATGATATGGTAATGTTGATAATTTTTACCACAAGCCAAAATGGGTCAACCCCCTATAATTATAATCTTGTATAGGGGCTTTTTTTAATGTCATAGGGCATGATTGTAGTTCAATTGATGACTTTCATATGCCATTCTAGCTTTGGTCATAGTCTAGCTTGGTCCTTATGTCATTTGGTGTATTAGAGGTCATTTTAGGGTTATATATGCAAGTGGTAGGTATTCATGATGATCAGTGCAATCTAAGATCATGAGAAGGGTCTACATAAGCCTTAAATAGTTCATTTAGAGTTTATAAATTTCATGAATAAGATTTGTGAATCTAGATCATCATTAGGACTTCACACATAAACCAGAATGGAATAAATATTTTATGAATTTTTATATTCACTCAAGAATCCCTTGTGATCCAAAGGATTATAGTGCCATATAGTTCTTCATACTGGGAGCATGATTTGAAAGTTTCAAGTTTGTGCAAGATTTTTGGCTCAAGTTATTAGCTTTAAAAAATGGAATTGCAACATAAAATGTTTGCATTAAAACCAAGTTGAAGATCGATAAAAAATATATTTTTGATCTTAAATTTAATGGTCATACAAACATTAATGATAGTTACACAAATGTCATTTGATGGGAGTGTGGACATCAATTTTAATCTAATGAAATAGCCATTAGTTTTCAAATAGTGGGTCCTAGTAGATCTAATGGTCTATGTTATATCAAACATTTAGATTTAATGGTGTAAGATGAGTCAAAAAGTCAAGGAGCTCAAGAGATTGACACATGGAGTAAATGTGTGAGGTTGACAAACTAATAATGGATCCTAAAATCAAATGTGGGGCTACTATGTGGCATAAGATTGGATAGAGTTAATGAGTCAAGGGCAAGATCAATGACTCATGTTCATTCATACCAAGTAAGATAGATAGTGTGAACAAAGGTCAATATGTCAACAAGCTGAGTCAGATATTGACAACCAGTTAAAACAAAGTTGAGCCCAAGACTTTTGGCAAAAGTTAAGAAACCATTATTAAGCAAGGTAAATGGGTATTATAGGGTCATTGATCTTCTATTAAATCTTGATATGATGCCATGAAAGGAACATAATGATGTGTCAGGTGATCAATAATGTATAGAGACATCATTTAAGATCAATGAAAATCTAGTTCATAGATTTACTACATACAAGGTTCATCTTTTAAAGGTTGTAGCATTACTTTATGGCTATGTTTGATTTATTTAAAGAAGGGCCCACACAGATATGAATTCTTGGTTCTAGAAATGACATGATGGATCTATGTGGACCTAACAAGAACTAGGCATCCATCATAGTCAATCAATGTAATGATTATAGGAAAGCCAATAGTCTAAGATTGGTTTTCCATCTATAGTAGACCCATGAGCATGAAGATAAGTTTGAGCATGATCCAGTAAGAATAAGTGATAGAATTTCAAAGTATTCTATGAAGGAATACATGTAGGATCAAATGGTTTCATCTCCAGAACCAACTACATGAAAGGGACCCCCTCTCTCCATTGTGCACACCATGACAAACCTTTTTGGAATAGTTAGCACTAGGATAAATTTCTAATAGATGGATCTGATTTTTCTAACTACATTGATGCTAGGACCTAGCTCAAAACTAATTGATCCCATTTTTGAAACCATATAGAGCATGAGTGAAGGAATAATGAGTTGTTTCAACTGCTTGAGATGACCTAGATAAATCAAGAAGTTCCAAAGAAGCATACTAGTTGGGGTAGTTGTAATTATGGTTCAAATGAGGTTTAACTCATTTCAATTCCTACGGGGACTTATCTTTTCCCACTTTTCTTTCTTAAATTATATAATTAGCTACCATTTTGGCATTTATAAATAGACCACACCATGTATGGTGAAGCCCTAATATATTAATGTCATATTTTGCCTTTAAACATTAATGCAAGTCTATTTTCTAAGTTTTGAATAATTATCTAAGTCTACAAGTGATGTATGGTGATGAAAAGTGATAATATAATATCATTTCTTCCCTTATCCTTTCATGTTTGAAAAAGAGTTCTTAGTCTAATAGGTCATATAGAGTGTAAATATTTTTTAAGTGTATGATTATCCTTGGAGTGTGCAATCTACCTTCTAGTTCACTTGACTTGTGCTGATACTCACATCTTACCTTCATATTGAAATGCTCATGTTATAACCCATTAAGACTTATAAACTAGTTTTTATGCTTTGTTTCATCATGGTATAAATATGATGGTCACGTGGAAGACATTTTTGGTGCATCACCTCCTTTAGAGTAGGTTCAATTTATGCATCATCTAAATCTTTTCCCCATAAGTAAGTAGTAGTTTAAGTGATGAGCATTGCATAATATATTTAGGGAGCTATCCCTTAAATCTAAAGGCTAATTTCAAATATAGGTACATCCACATACATGAAAATGTTCCCATGTTGCCCAAATCTAGAAGAAGCCTTAAAAAATTCTTTTAGGGTGCAAGATTTGGTGCCAATAGTTTTGTCACACCTGGTGGGACACATTGTCTTCAAGATAACTTACCAAGGTGAATGATAGTCTTGATAAACACCAGCTATAAATTGGTGTGATACTCAACATTTAGTGACTCCTTTAAGGTAAATATAGTTTCAGACCATTATTTTGTTATAAACTTGCTCCCATAATTCATGGTCCTCACTAGGTCATCCTCTGATAGAACATCTAATCCTATTAACCCACTCATTTAGCCTAAAATCCCTCTTGGAATTCAGTATCCATAGCCTAATTTACCCTTTGAAGAATGAGTATATTTTTTTAGGGAGGGAGAGGTTGAAGAGGCTAAAGAATTTAAAGATATTAAAGAAGAAGATATGGCTAGACCTCATGCCTTCCTTGCCTTCAATACTAATAACTAATTCAAATTCATGCATATGATGCCATTCCTCCTAACACCATAAATTGTGTGCTCAAATTCAATGGTGAGAGTCATATCACACCTAGTGAGCACATTAGAGATGTTTCTAAATTTTTTAATTTCCATAATATTTTTCAAGATAACATTGCCATTAGACTCTTTGCCATGTCCCTTAAAAGGGAAGGATCTTGATTAGTAGAGGAATCTAGAAGGTGGATGCATCACAATATGGGATGAGTTTGGAATGTTGTTGATTTCCAAATTTGGAAATAAAAGTGACCATGATTCTCTTATACATCAGCTCAACATGATAAAAGGGGACCTAAAAAAATAATGCATGACTTCAATGAAAGGCTTCAGAAGACTTGGCATATATTTCCTCCTCCTGTGAGACCACCTATTAGTTTTGTGTTTCATACTTACTTAAAATCCATTGGGACTTAAATTGCTATCATGCTTCAATCTATGGGAGATTTCACCCTCCCTAAGGCATATGAACTAGCTATCAAAGTTGAAAATAATCTCATTCAAGCTAGAAGATTGCCACCTATGGTTTCTATGCCTTCTTTGTCCTATAATTTTTATAGCACTCTAGATGTAGCAAAAGTTCCTAATGCTAATACCAAAACTAAGGTTGCTCTTAGGCAAGCAAAAAATAATATTGATTAGAAAGCAAATTTCCTAGTCTTAGAGGTTTCAAATAGGCAAGCTAATATGCAACAAGGTTCCAATCAGAATCCTTACCCCTATCAAAAATAGTATGGTTAATAATATGGAAGAGGAAGAGGCCAATGGCAGCCTAATCCCAATAGTACCACTAATTCATACAATCCTATCACTACCACCAATGCAAAGGAGATGGTACCAATTCATAATAATTTGGTGCAAGGAGAAGATTGGAAGCAAGACCAATTCATGGATGCTAATAATAATGGAGAATAAGATCTAGTGGCTCAAGGGGTAGTTACTCCCCTCCTATCAAATGAAGATGAGGTGATGATACAAGTTAATGAGGAATGATAACCTCAAGGAGATATCTTCACCAATTTTTTGGTTGAAGACACTTTTGTGTTCAATCAAAGAGTCTCTATTGTAGATGATACAAAGGCCAAGAGGAAGGCTCTAGGAGGTGGTATTAACATGCCCATAGGCTCATCCAATCCTCCTTCAAGATAATAAGACAACTATAAGTGTGATAGTTCTAAAGGCTTTGACATCTACAACAAGTCAAAATATGGTAAGGTATACTCTTATTCCTCAAGTTCCAAGTAATTCTATGCCTACAAAATCCCATGATAAACTAGGTATGGCTTCTTGAAACATTGTATATTATTTGAAGAATACTAAAATATCCATTTCTCTTTGGGATGTGCTTCATATGCCTGGTAAAAAAGAACTCCTATAGAAGCAATTATCTACTATCCCTACTAGTGTCTCACCCTCAAATAAAATTCATGGCCATGTTGCTCTTAAAAATGATCCAAATACAATTGTTGAACCATCCACTAGGGATAAAAACCTCCACCATTTTACGCCACCCTCATTATAGGTGACAAGTTGGTACACAATTGTATAGTTGATAGTGGGGCTTCGACTTCTATCATGCTCAAAGTTATAGATGATAAGCTAGACCTAAAATATGAGACACATAGTAAATGGGTCCTTCAATAAATGATATACCTACCAAGATAGTAGGGTTGATGAAAGGCTTAAAGGTTTTCTTTCTTAATTGTCCTTGTTTTCCTATCTTGCAAGACATAGTTGTGGTTGATCTCCCAAACTAATTTGAAATATGCTTATCAAGGGAATTCATAGCCAAGATAGGTGGCTATCTCTCAATTGAATGGTTCTTCATGTATTTTGAAATAAGATACAGGGCCAAGGTGATAATTAGGACAAAACCTCTTGCAAGGATTTATATTAAGCCTTACATTGAGACAAGTTCTAATTTAAATTATGTTATTCATGAAGAAAATGATTCTATTCTAGATGATGGCACTTATTTTAATCTTTAGGGAATTGAAAATTTGTTTCTTGATGAATATGGTACAAATACTTATTATAAAGATCCTTATTCTCTCATGGAGGAAACTAATCTAGGAGTATATTGTATACATGAATAAGGAGTACTGATGCCTCTACTTTCCAAGGAAAAGGGTAAAGATGATGAGTTGTAGAAGATGTTTTTGATGGTTTAAGATGTAAAATTTATGCATTGGCTAGTGTTATGTTGGTATCTCCATCCAAAAAACAATATTATGCTTCATACATATTTCATTTTAGTTGTATTTGTAATGTGGCTGAGTATGAAGGGTTGATTCATGGCCTTTAATGGGGGAGGAGAAAAGGAATCAAGAACTTGAAAGTATATGGAGACAATGAATTATTTGTGCATTAGGTGAGGAATTTGGTTGATTCTGAGAACCATTTGATTAATTCATATAGGAATAGGGTATGGGATTTGATTGAATATTTCAATGCATTCAACATTAAATCAGTCCCAAGGGAGAAGAATAGTCATCTTGATAGGATAGTTGCCATAGGAGCTCAATTTGATACTCTAACTACCATAAAAGAGGAGGGAAAATAGTCTCATATTAAGGTCATTATCAAACCTTCTGTACCTAATAATGAAGTGTTTTGGTAAGTGTTTAATAGTGACAAACACATTGCATGCTTCTTGCAAAGTGAGGCTGAGTTTTATTCAAAGAATCAAAGGAGGCTCTAAGAACATTTGGGTGATTAGATTGTAAAACTAATAACTAATAAGATACCTAAGGGTTTGGTGACCTTAGAAAGTATCTTCAATGAGAATGATTAGAAGGAGAAGGAGAAAGTGAGTATGTTTACAAAAGAGGATAATCATGAAAGGGTCTTGATCTTCAAAGATAAACTCCTCAAACTAGGTAAGGTATGTTCTACATTAGGTAAGCAAGCATTCATTGAGCTGTGTAGAGAGTTTTATGATATCTTTTCTTGGGAATATAAGGACCTCAAAGGATTTTATCCTATCCTAGCACACTATACCATTGAGTTGGAACCTGCAGTTAAACTGGTTAGATAGAAGAAAAGACCCATTAACCCCAAGGTTGAGCAACTCATGAGGTTAGAACTTACCAAACTCCTTGAATCTAAGATAATATTTCCCATCAAGCATTCAACATGGGTAGATAACCTTGTGATTGTTAGAAACAATAATGGGTAGATAAGACTTTATGTGGACTTTAGATATGTTAATAGAGTGTCACTCAAAGATCACTATCCTCTACCCTCAATGGAGTAGTTTTTTAAAATGTTTTCAGTTTCTCAACATTTTTATATTCTAAATGGATATTAAAGATAAATCAGATTTTAGTAAGTGAGGATGATCAGTTTAAGATAGCCTTCACTACTAAATGGGGGACTTTTGCTTATAGGAGGGTTCCTTTTGGTCTGTCCAATACTGATGCCACATTTCAAAGAGTAATGGATATTGCCTTCAAAGGTTTGATCAATGAGATGATATTGGTTTATATAGATGATATACCAATATTTTCTAAAGATGCTAATGAACACATGAAACACTTGAAGTAAGTGTTTGAAATATGTAGGTAGTATGGAGTATCTTTTAACCCAAAGAAGTGCATATTTGTTGTTCATGAAGGTAAGATCTTAGGACATATTATTTACAAAGAAGGTTTGACTATTGATCTTAAGAGAATAGAGGCTATTATAGATTATCATTTCCCTTGCATAAGAAAGGTCTTAAAAATTTCTTGGGCAAGATAAATTTTTTAAGGAGATTCATACCTAGTTTTTTAGCTTTATTAAAACTTATCATAGCTATGCTTAGGAAGAACTAGGTCTTTTCTTGGACTAAAGAGGGTAAGAGTAGTTTTGAAGCTATAAAGAAAGTAATTTCAAAAGTTCCTACTCTTGTAAATCTTTATTTTACTAAAGACTTCATGTTATATTCATTTTTTAACCTTGATACTATCTCAGCCATGCTGATGCAAAAGAATGATGAGGGTGTGGAGTAGTCAATTGCATTCTTTAGTCAAGGATTATAAGACTATGAAGTCAAATACATCTTTGTGGAATAAAAAGTCCTTGATATTATAAGAGAACTAAATAAGTTTAGACATATGGTTTCAAATAATAAGATTCATGTTATGGCCTCTCATCTTAACACCAAAGAGTTTATTTTGAGCAAATATCTTAGTGAAAAGAGGGTAGGGTGGATCACTAAGGTAATGGAGTATGATGTCAATATCAAAGTGACAAAATTGGTATAGGGTAAAGGCATTTTTGAACATCTAACTTCAAATCTTCTAATAGGTTTGGTACAAATCTATGCAAGATTAAGAAAATACCATTTTAGAATAATAGAGCTGAATATAAACTATTCAAAATTATTTAAAACACTCTCTAATAATATTTTTGCACACTCTCTATTCTCATTAATAATCATTCAAACATAATACAAATATATAAGACTTCTAATTCCTATAATAAAGGATTCCCAAATCTCTACAAACTCTTAACCCACTAACCAAATACCTTACCCATAAAAAAATATAATATGCTAAACTAATATCATAATATTGTTATATAAAAATATTCTGATTAACCAATTACTAATTAACATATCTATTACTATTTATCTCTTAGTAAATATCAAGTTGTAAATACTCAAACTTACTATTTACTTCTCCATAAATACCTAGATTCACACAATATGAAAACTAATCCCAACATTCACCCCATAGTTTTTACATGGTACAATATATCTCATTCTTTGATTGTAGCATGCCACCTCCATGTGCTCATGATCTTCTCTGCATACATGTGCCATCATACATCTCTTGTCAGGAATCTAGAACAAACACAACTTTGATACCACTTGATAGGACCTAGGCTCACAAAGCTTTGACACCAATTGTCAAGATTAAGAGCACAATTTATTACCTTTGTATAAGCAACTAAACATAGAATTTAACCAGAATAATAAGTAACTAGAAATCAAAAATAGCACAAAATATGAGAGACAATACAATCTTGTATTAATACTCTTCCAGAAGGAAATACAATGAAGATGCCACACTCTTCCCACACCTCTAAGGCTTCCCACACCTCTTGGGTGTATAGTAATTCTCCCTCAAGAGTTCTCTCACTCAACCAATTACAACCACAACTCAAACATAGAGTTGTACCCTCCACCAGTCAGTAACAATACTGCCAGTGCCAAGTACTCAAAGTACTCCAAGTAGATCCCCTGATTTTGCAACAACCTGCAAATCACCCAATCTTACTTACCATGTAGATCTCCCTTGATCTTGCACATAACCTACAGATCAACATGGTCTTGCACACCTACAAACCTAGATCTTATAATTGGAAGGATCTCTTCCTTGTCCTTGATTACAATACAACCCCATGAGTCTATTATATATATCCCATGCAAACAATAATTAGAATTCTAATTACAATTATTAGAAATGCAGACTCTAGACTAAAATTAGTCTTTTACATGCAAACAAATTGTCCATCTAAAATAAGACCAGTTCTGGAAGTGCATGCAAACACATGCACACATAGGCTATCGATGTCAGTTCCTGTCTGACTGATGTCGACTGACCCATAACCAATTTCAATTACTACAAACACTGAAGATGATGATGTTGGTTGATCAGACTGACGTTAGTTTCTCTGCAACTTAGCAACCTCCTCTATTTGCACCAGTGAAGCTTTTAGCTCCACAACCTAACATCTCTTTCTTCACACTAATCTACAATTGGTTTTTCAAGTTCACAAATAAATTTACAAAATGGTTTTTCATAAGTTCACCAATAACCTTACAAAATGGTTTTATTAGGTTCACCACTAAGCTTACAAAATGGTTTTCTCAGGTTCACCACTAACCTTATAGAATGGTTTTCTCAAGTTCACCACTAAACTTTCATCATGATTTCTATAATGATTTTTATATAAATATTATCCAATGTAAATATACAAAAAAGGGTTACATGGAAATATTATTCACAAGTAAACAGGTAAAACTATTCTTATTTTTCACACATGTTGAAAAACAAATGTAACTATCACACCATACTAAAAATACTGAAATCCACATAATTGAAAATAACACACCACATAAAATATCACCACATCATTGGTGTGGCTCCATCATTGGTGAATAATAAGAGGTTTCTAAAATACCTCCTTCTTCTATGTATCCTCTAGCCTCCAATTTGTGAAGCTTACTCAAGATTTGGTGAATTAAGTGACAACTTTGGTTCCTTCAAAAATCACATGTTTAGCGAGTTCTCATGGCAAAACATGATGTACAACTATATATATTTAATTGGATGTAATATTTGAGCTTTTTTTTATGATGAGATATCTTGGATGCCTCATGATCTAATTTATTAAATATATCATTAATAAAAGAATTTATCATATGCATTACTTTGCTGAAAATATCAATCTCTGGGTGCACCTGTTTCAATACCTTAAATATGTATATTTTTAAGTTATTTTCATTTCATTCTACCTTTTTATTTTTTTGTTCATTTATTTTTTACATTATGACCTTAAATCAAGATGTCAGTTTCCACTTATAATACATCCTTAACAATATAAGAATTTTTTCCTAATACTTACCTAAACAAGGCTCAAAGACATTTTTCAATTTTACGGACATACTTTTGACACTACAAAGACAATAAAGAATTTTGATCCAACTTAAAAAACCATATTACTAAAAACTATAATGAATTGTTTAAAATAAAAAATGATTCACTATAAAATATTTGGATGGACTCTAAAATATGATTTAAACATTACAACACAAATCAATAATAACTAAACCAAAAATGTACGACATTGACCCACTAATAAAATCTGATTGAATGAATTAAATCAACTCATATTAATTTTATAATAAAAAATATCATGACTATAAATCATCCAAATTTTAATACTAGAAAACTAAAAACACAATTAAAAAACTTACTAATGAAAAGATATTTAGACACTAATTGAAAAACAACAAACTCTAACTTTTATCTATTCACTTAGCTAGCCAAAATAAATCAAAATGACCAAAGAAACATAAGCTCAATTGGTGGAATATTTTTATAGATCTCAATGGATATCATAGGCAAGTTGATGGTGGAGGCAACAAGCAAAATTTTGACATTGAAGAATTTACATGCTAGACTAAGAATCACATGCCAAGTTTTGAAGATGCTATATTAAAATGAGCTTGGAGTATTGGGAGACACAACTCAAACTAAAGATATGGTAGAGATGTGATGGCTATATATGGTTGAAAATCATGTGGATATCATAGGGATAATGCATCAAATTGAAGAATATTTTATGAATCTTGCATGAGTGGATGATAGTGACGTTGAAAGTAGCACTCAACTAGTTGATCAAATACATGATATAATCATAATAGGACTGAAGCTAAAAAATTATTATTGGATGAATGGTCAACATAAAAAATTGAAAATAAACATTATCTAATCAAATTGCATAGTGGTTAAAATGTTAGTCGCTAAATCCCCCAAAAATGATGTAAAATAGAACAATCAAAACATCTTAAAAATTGCACATTAGGTGAAGTCGTTCATGTTGATGCAACTGATCAATTGTTAATAGATTAAATCATCTTTCAATTAAACCCAATCTAATACCAAATGATAAGTCTGGTAAAAATATGTGCAAGATTAAGCAAATACCATTTTAGAATAATAGAACCAAACATAAACTATTTAAAATTATTTCAAACACTCTCTGATAACATTTCTACAAACCCTCACACACTCTTTATCTCATTAATAATCATTCAAAAATAATAAAATATATAGGAATTCTAATTACTATAATAAGGTATTCCCAAATCTTAATAAACTAACCAAATACCTTACTTGTACAACAATATAATATGCTAAACTAATATCATAATATTGTTATATAATAATATTCTAATTAACTAATTACTAATTACCAAACCTATTACTATTTACCTCTCGATAAATATCAACATGTAAATACTCAAACTTACTATTTACCTCTCTATAAATACCCAAATTCATTCAATTTGAAAACTAATCCCAATATCTTCATGAGTCAAAGGAAGAGGCTCTAGTCAATCATGATTATTCCCAATCAATTGGTTTAATGCCTCTACAAAGTTGGACACAAGATGTGATCATATTTCTATAAAATGGTGAGTATCCTAATAATATGAGTAGATCACAAAGGAGATATTTTAAATTGTAATCTATTCCCTTTTGTCTTATGGATGGTGTGATTTTTAGGAGGAACATCAATGGTATGCTATTGAGATGCATTGATAATGACCAGTTTGGAGTGTTTCTTGAGAAGTTCCATGATGGGACAATAGGAGGTCATTTCTCTCCAAAAACCACAGTTGCCAAGATCACGAGGGTTGGATATTATTGGCCTAGCCTCTTTAAGGATTGCCATGCTTGGGTGAGAAGGTGTAGACAATGTGATTTATTTGTAGGAAATCATAAGCTTGTAGCTCTACCATTGAATCCTATCCAAGCTAATTAACCTTTCATGCGATGGGGTCTTGATGTCATTGGCATGATAAATCCCCCATCAAGTGCTAGACATAAATGGATACTCACAATAATTGAATATTTTACAATATGGGTTGAGGTAGTAGCAATAAAGGAATCTAATGAGAATGCTATCTTAGAGTTCAATGAGAGTATCATAAGAAGGTTTGGCACTCCTACTATTATTTTAGATAATGCTCTTAATTTTATGGGTGCTAGGAAAACTGATTGGGAAAATGGTAATGGCACATTCTTGAGAACTTCATACAATTATTACCCTCAAGGTAATGGGTTGGTTTAGTCTACTAACAAGAACCTAATCAAAATAATGAAGAGAACCTTGGAGCATAACCAAAGAGCTTGGCACAAAAAATTGAAGATAGTCTTATGGGATGATAAGATAACTCCCAAGATGTCAATAGGAATTCCTCCTTTATGCTTATTTAGGGAAGGGAATCTAGGTTGTCTATCTCTCAAGAGCTACCTACCTTAGAGTTAGCACATCAACTAGAGTTTCTTGAGAACATTCCAATGGAGGTAAGACTAACAAAATTAACAGAGTTTCAAGAGATTAGAGATAAATCTCATCAAGATATGGAGCATTACTAGGTACTGATGAAGAGGTCTTTTGAAAAGAAAGAAACTCTAAGATCATTTAAATAATATGACATAGTCTTGAAATGGGATGAAGATCAAGAAAAACCAAAGAGACATACCAAATTTGATACCCTATGGAGTATAACATATGTCATCACCAAGTGTAAGAAAACCAACTCTTTTTAATTAACAAGGATGAATGGAGAATAACTACCTATTCCTATGAATGGGATACATCTAAAACCCTAATATTGAGAACTAAGGTTCTTTTTGTAAATATTAGATTAGGTGTGTGCTTCTTTTCTTATTGTGTTGTGTTCCAATAAGTGATTTTGAAACAAATGTGTGTTTTGTTTGGTTCCTTGTTTTGTGTTTTGTTCTTGATGTTTTCTTATGTTTTGTGTATTTTTCAAGGCATTTTATATGTCAAACCTGCTATACATTTCTCTCCATAGCCTAATGGATAGGATTAGGCAACTGGTCATGGCATAAAAATCATTTTGCCCTTGGGAAATCACCAAGAATGTTGACCATTTTTACCACAGGTCAAAATGGGTTAACCCTCTATAATCAAAATCTTGTATAGGGGATTTTTATATTGTCATAGGGCATGATTGTAGTTCAATTGATGCCATTTCATATGCTTTCTAATTTTGGTCATAGTCTAATTTGGTCTTTATGTCATTTGGTGTCTTAAGGGTTATTTTAAGGTTATATATGTAAGTGGTAGGTCTTCATGGTGATTAATGCAAGCCAAGATCATGGAAACGATCTACACATGCCTTAAGGATTCCATTTAGAGCTGCTAATGTTCATGAACAAGCTTTGTGAAGATAGACTGCTATCATGACTTCACATGGAAATGAGAATGGGATAGATATTTTTTGTATTTTTTTAATCTTCACTCAAGAAGCCCCTGTGAGCCAAAGGATTATAGTGCAAGATAGTTATTCACACTGGGAATATGCTATGAAAGTTTTGAGTCTAAACAAGATTCTTGGATCAAGTTATAAGCTTATAAAGATGGACCTGCAACATAAGATGTTTTCACTAACATCAAGTTTAAGATCAAGAAAAATAAATATTTTTGATATTAAATTTCATGGTCATGTGAACATCAATGATGTTCATGTGAATGTCATTTGATGAGAGCATGGACATGAATTTTAATCTCATTAGATATCCATTAGTTTTTAGATAGTGGGTACTAGAAGATCTAACAATTTGTATTGCATCATACATCTAGATCCAATGGTGTGAGATGAGTCAAATAGTCAAGGATCTCAAGAGATTGATATATGGTGTAAGTGTGTGAGGCTAAAAAACTAATAGTGGACCCTAAAATCAAATGTGGGGATACTACGTGGTGTATTCTTAGATAGAGTTGACAAGTCAAGGGAAAAATCAATGAATCACAATCATTCATACTAAGAAGGATTGATGGTGCAAGAAAAGGTAAATATGTCAACAAGTTAAGTCAGATATCGATAGCTCGTTAAAATAAAGGTGATCCCAAGATTTTTGAAAAAATTTAAGAAACCATTTTCCACCAAGGTAAATGGGTATTATAGGGTCATCGATACACCATTAGAGCTCGATCCAATGCCATGAAAGGGACACAATGATATTGTCAGGTGATCAAGAACATATAGGGATGCCATTGAAGATCAATATGAACCTCTAGTTCATAGATTTATTACATATAAGGTCCATATTTTAAAGGTTGAAGCAATGATTTATGGCTATGTTTTCTTTATTTAAAGAAGGGTCCATGCATATATGAATTCTTGGTTCCAACAATGACATGATGGATATATTTGGACCTAATAAGAACCAAGCTCAAATAGAGTGCATCAATGTAATGACTATAGGAAAACCAATAGTTTGCGATTAGTTTTTCATCTATAATGGACCCATGAGTATGAAGATAAGTTTGAGCATGTTCCAATTTTAAAAAGTGACAACAATTCAAAGGATACCATAAAGGCATACATGTAGGCTCTAATGGTTTCATCTCTAGGACCAACTACATGAAATGGACCCCTTCTCTCCACTATGCATGCCATGACAAACCTCTTTAGAGAAGTTAGCACCAGGATAAATTTCTAACAGATGGATCTATTTTTTCTAACTGCATTGATGCTAGGACCTAGCTCAAAACCACTTGATCCCATCATTACAACCATATGGAACATGAGCTAAGGAATAATGAGTTGTTTTAATTGCTTGAGATGACCCAGATCAAGTAGGAAGTTCCAAAGAAGCATACTAGTTGGGGCAGTTGTAACTATGGTTCAAATGAAGTTAAACTCATTTTGATTCCTATATGGACTTCCTTTTTCCCACTTATCTCTCTAAAATGATATAAATAGCTACCATTTTGGCCTTTGTAAATAGACCACACCATGTATGGTGAAGCTTTGCTAGAATGATGTCATATTTTGCCTTTGAACATTAATGCAAGTCTATTTTTTGAGTTTTGAATAATTGTCTAAGTCTTTAAGTGATGTATGGTGATGAAAATCGATAATCCTCTACCCTTCCTTCCCTTATCCTTTCATGTTTGAGCAAGATTTCTTAGTCTAATAGGTCACATAGAGTGTATTCTAGTGTGTAAATATTTTTAAAGTGTATGATTGTCTTTGGAGTGTGCAATCTACCCTCTGGTTCACTTGCCTTGTGTTTATACTCACATCTCACCTCCATATTGAAATGTTCATGTTAAAACCCATTAAGACTTAGAGTTTAGTTTGTATGCTTTGTTTCATCATGGTAGAAATATGATGGTCATGTGGAAGACATTTTTGGTGTATCACCTCCTTTAGAGTAGGTTTAATCTATGGATTCTCTAACTCTTTTCCCCATAAGTAAGTAGTAGTTTAAGTGATAAGCATTACATAATATATTTAAGAAGTTAGCCCTTAAATCTAGAGGCTCATTTCCAATATAGGTACACCCGCATACCTATAAATGTCCCCATGTTGCCCAAATTTGGAAGAAGCATGAACAAATTCATCTAGGGTACAAGATTTAGTACCAATAGGTATACCCTCTAAAATTATATCTGCTAATGGTGGATCATTCAAAAATAAGGATGTTAAATTGTTATGTTCTAAATATAAGATTAAGAAACATTTTTCCATGATATATTATGCCCAAGGTAATGTCCAAGATGAAGCATCTAATAAACCCACTATCAACATCCTTAAAAAGATTATCAATGATGCCAACCATGATTGGCACCTTCAGATATTTTGTACCTTTTGGGAATATAGAAACAATAATCATGCTCTAATAAGATCCATTTAGTACTCTTTTTTTTATGGTAATGAAGCCATTATTCCCATTGAGGTTGATTTACCTTTTTTTCACCTCTCTTTGAAGCATATATTGGATGATGAATAATATCGAGTAACTCACCTACAAGAGTTAGAATTACTTGATGGAAAACATTTGGCCATAGTAAATAATCTACAAGCATACCAAAATTGACTCTATAACTACTATAATCAGTGCATCAAGCATAGAGAATTTGATCTTGGTAATCTTGTCCTTAAATAAAACTAAAAGAATATCATGATCAAGAAGAAACATAAAGGCAAGTTCAAACCTAATTGGGTAGGTCCTTTCATCATTGTTAAAAACTATGGTGCTAGAGCATATAGGCTCATTACACTAGATGGGGATGAACTTGATGATCCAATAAACATTATACACCTCAAACGTTACTTCTTTTGAGTGACTTGGTGTATTGTCTATGAGGACCATTTAAAATTGTACCATAATATCAACTTTATTATTTATACCATTACCATTCTATCACTTTACTATTCCACCATTACATTCTACCATACCTTTCCTATCAATTGAGTTGTTTTCACCTATCTATAGAGCCCATTTGACCTTGGTTTCATTCCATTGGTTACTAGGCTAGTTTCAGAAT
The DNA here is from genome assembly GCA_037957365.1 of Torreya grandis. Classification (NCBI taxonomy): domain Eukaryota; kingdom Viridiplantae; phylum Streptophyta; class Pinopsida; order Cupressales; family Taxaceae; genus Torreya; species Torreya grandis. Next base: position 1,217,948 of record JARHVA010001621.1, read on the forward strand.
GAAGATTCTAATCAAGTTTTAGAATTTATTTCAAGTATTATAGACATATGCCATATTTCAAAAAAATATGATAGAGGTTTTGGTAGTTTCATCCTTCATTTATTGTTTCATTATATACTAAGTGTGCTTGATTATAGCCACCTTTGGGTAAATTAGTGTCTCACTATTTTGGTACTAATTATAACCACCTATGGGCAAATTATTGTCATTGACTTATGCTATTATTTCCTAGTTATAACCACCTATGGGAAAACTAGGGGCAACACATTTTTATCATGCCTTAAATTAACACTTTACCATGCCTATTCCATGCTGTGCCATTTTCCAACTTTGCCTATTTTGTTTGAATTGGTTGCTACACTAGTCAGATTCTTTCAATGAAAGGTAGAACTATAGTGATTTTAGGTCCTATCTTAGGACTATGTAGGCATCACTCAATTTACATTGAGGTCAACTCAGTCACCCCTAAGCCATGATCTTACCATTTTATGATCAATTTTTTAGTTTGAATGCTCTCGATATTTTACGAGCTTAGACCATTTAGTGTCTTATCATTCTCTATTGAGTTAAAATGCATAAAAAATTCTAAAAAACATTGGTAAAATAGATTTAGAAAATACAAAAAAATTGACCACTTATTTGCCTTAAGGATTCTGGGAACCCTCACTAAGTCACATGAAACCACTTGTCATTTAGTTTCCGCATCCTCATTGGCCCTCTTATCCTACCTGCTCTCACCATTTTGCAATCTCATTCCCATCAAGCATATAAGACCTTTTCATTCTTTGAGAATACATTAATGTGCTTACAAATTACAATGACTTTCCCAACAAGGCAAACTATAGATACCTAAAAATATCCACCAATGGCTTCAACTAAAATTTAAATCGATTCTTACAAACCTTTGAAAATTAAGCCTAAGAATAACTAAACATCTCAAATTTACTTGTGCAACATTTATCAAAGATCAAAATCTCATTGAGACATACCTAAATGGGGTATACTACCATAAACAATAAAAAACTCTCATGGATTCATCTCCAATCATTCCACAAAATTATAACATATAAATTGGCCTATAAACTTATTAGATGGGGCAAGTGCACACATGAAATTAAATCAAATCTTAGAAAATGGTAAAAAACATAAACAAAATTAATTAAAATGTTAAACCTAATTAAATGCCTAGTTGAATTATCCATGAGCAATTAATAAAAGTTTAAAAAAGAAAATTCAAAAATACAAATATCCTAGCATTTTCATAATTACCTTTTGTGAGTTGTCAAATATCCTAAAATATCTCACCCATGCCTATTAATTGTAAATCATGAGATTTTGACACTTTTTAACTCTAATGGGGTTAATTAACTCACTTAGGTTAGGTTTAAACCCATTCCATGCTTAAAATACACTCTAACTCACCTTGAGTTTGGGTTAATTTCTAAATCGATAGATACAAGCCTATACCTCTTCATTTAAAGAGATTGGAACATAGTAAAGTCATAATGCAAGTTTTGGTGCAAGATTGAAATTTGTAGTGTTATAATGCCAAAATCACAAGACAAGCCATAGGAATAATCCATACCAAGCAAGCCAACAATGGTTTCAAGGAGATAAGGAGCCACACAACTCCATTTTCCAAAGACTCTTTGAGCACAAGCCGAGCAAGCCAAATGAATACATCATTTAGAGCATTCAAGGAAGGTAAGAGATCTTATTTGTATTACATTTTATTTGTTTTTACAATTGTTGTTTTTTCACTAAGCTCCCCTTATGATCTAAGCCTAGAGATGTTATGCTTGTTAGTGTGTTTATTTTATTATTTTATATGAAAACTAACACTTGATCTAACTCCCTCTCTTGAGTCAAATTCCTATGATCACACAACCATGAAATCAAAAATAAAAAAATATTAGTGATCACATTTTTGTTATAAAAATATATAAATATTAATAAACTAAACATAAAATCCAAAGATATTAGTGTCAGAAGATAGCGTCCACTAAACTACCCCTATGATTTAGGCCTAGAGATGTTATGCTTGTTAGTGTGTTCATTTCATTGTTTTATATGAAAACTAACACTTGATCTAACCTCCTCTCTTGAGTCAAATTCTTATGATCACAAAACCAATAAAGAAAAAATAAAAAATTATTAGTGATCACATTTTGTTATAAAAATATAGAAATATTAATAAACTAAACACAAAATCTAAAGATATTAGTGTCAGATACTAGCCTCCACACAAGAGAGTTGCCTCAGACACTAACAACTGTGCTAGACACATAAATTGGACAATAACATTCAGTAGCAGACATTTATGTCATCATATTAACACAAGCATATAGGATGTCGATAAAATCATCCTAAATCCCATAAAAATTCCAAAAAAATATTCTCAAAACACAAATTTTCAAAAAATCAAAATTATCAATAAATTGTCAAAAACTACTTACCAACTTAGAAAAATCCTGGCTAGCTAGAGCACTCTTGAGCATATAAAATCAAAAAAGATGATGGGATATTATATGTGGAATTATTATTCTATAGACTCAGCACTCAAGTTTAATAAAACAAAAAAATGTAAATGATTTCATATTTCTATTACAACCCACCTTATATACCACTTTGGCACAACTTCAAATGACCATATCTTGAGCCCCAGTTATCAAAACTCAAAACTACAAGTTGCGTTGGGATCTAGAAAATGATACCTTCCATATCATACCAATTTTTAAATTTTTTAAGAATTTATAAAAATCACTAAATTTTTCACTACACATATATCATGCTACACTCTAGATACTACCAAAAATAATGTTACAAATTCTTGGCTATATCATTACAAGAATATTACCAAGTCATTTTATCAATCAAATTATCCATTATTAATTTTATGAGGAGACCACCAATATGATATATATTCTCTCATAAAATGGGGAATCTTACTAGGGGCATGTTTATAAACATGTTATACACAATTGAAACACACTTGGCATAGTTATAAACATAGGTGTACTATACGACACATACATAGGTGTACTCCAGACCAAGTTACTATGCAACACATACATAGGTGTACTATATCTATGCTCTTTCTTTATGATATTGTTTAGTATTGATTACACACAAATTATATAGGCTAATTTATATTTTTGGCATATGCTTGGTTGTAGTTAATGATCAAGGACAAAATATTGAGGGAACAACTCAAGCAAAGACAAGGGGTGTTATCCACACCATAATATGCATTTTATTTTCCTTTAAAATAGTAACTCCCATTTTTATTGCATTACCAAATTAAATGGGAAAAAATGTATCACCCATTTTGGTATAAGTACTCATATTTGTAGTCTTCTTATATGTATATACCTTTTATTAAGAGTTAGACATCTAGTGACACGATTCTCATGGACATCTTTGGTTCCATCTTATTTCACTTGATTTAATTTCCCCTTGGGCATGTGTTCTATGTTTTTTTATCTTCATATAGTGTATATCAGAGACCTTTATGCATGTTTCTTGTTTTTCTTGTTTTATCCCCTGGACACTTACATCTATCATGGACACTGGCGTTGACATTAGTGTCCAGCCTCAATGTAATTATCTAGACTTATATTTTTATCTTTTTCCATATCTTTCACTTTGTGACCATTTTTTTATCCCTCTTTACCCATCCTATGGTCAAATTTTCACATGTCACTAGGTTCTAGTTCATAGTCAAAAGGTTCATATATGTACAAAGGCTATGGTCTAATTAACACACATTCTAATTTGATAAGACAACTCTATAATAAGAAAGTACTGTATATTTTAATCTATAAAATTATACTACACCACTATTTTAATATTTGAAGCATTCAAAAGGTTAAATATACTATTTCATCCCTTGTACCAAGTGTTACTAGGAAAAATAACATATAGTAATACTATTACAATTCCATACACATGCATAGGAGGGATAACTACATGTTATTCTAAGGCCCTCTAGGATATTGGCTATGTAGGTATAACTTAACAATAACATGGTTTTTAAGGCTATCTTGACTCATATTACTAAAACCTTTTTACTAGGTTGAAAGAGGTGCAATGTAAAATAATTAGGGTTACTTATTAACTAGATCTGGTACATAGGTGAACAAAATTTGCAACACAAAATGATTATATAGGGGGTAACATAGGTCTAGTCAAAATTTATGGTCATTATTGTATATATATTTCACTAGACACTAGCATTAGATACATACATAAGCATCAACATTAATTTCCTAGATTGATGAAACTATTTAAAAGTCAAAAATATTCATAACATAGAACAAACAAAACCTAGATCCATATACCATCATGTGATGACTCCTGACCACTACCATGATCTAGAATAGAATATTAAATAAGATATGCTCTCTTTATCCCTTAGTTATTTAGTACTTACTATATTTATTTCACATGATAAATATGGCAAATCAACCATATTTTAGTGTAAATCTAAATATTATCATTCCTTTAAAATAAATTTATTTTCTTGGGTATTATCTTGTAAAACTCTAAACTACCATAGAAAACCACCCAATCTTTTTTCATCATTAATCTATTACTCTAGACACCCCCAAGCTCAACACTCCTAGCTTTGAGCATGTTTACATCACTTAGTAAAGGCAAAGGTGGATATCTAACAAGGGTATTTTATCGCATGGGAAATATCATGCATAAACCTATAGTCCTATTCCTAGTTCTTACCCAAGGAGATTCCCAATCCCAAATACAAGTATAACAAACATTCAAATGATCATTCAAGTGAATTTAAGAATTCATAATAGAGAAAATGATCAAGCAAGCTTTCACATCATAATAAATCCCACCATTTAATTAGATAACAAGAATATACCTCACTCAAATTCTCTCATCAAATAGTCATAGGAGGTTCAATTAATATACCAATGTACCTTATCATGGAAGGGATTATAATCTACTACCATGCATAACATGAGAGGACTTAACAATCTACCACCATGAACATGTTTTTTATAGGTAAACCACTACATTATGTCACAACAACATTGATTCACTCAAACAAGAATATAAAACATTTGAGTCAAACAAGGAGGAACACAACCTCTTTAAGGCCCTCGATTGGGCAAATAACTATGTGGTAGCTAATGCACAACCATGGTGATTTAACTTTTAAGGGATTATGAAATATAAATCCTAGGTTGTTAAAGGGTATGTGTACATTAAATTATGGTATACAATATTTAATAAATATAACTATTAATTTGTATAAAAATTGACCTAATATAGTATTTCTAAAAATAACAAAGAATGACACAAATAATTCTTCATTAAAATTCATTGAGACAGATGATCTAAGGGCTAAAAAGTAATATGGAAGCTAATTTGAGTGTTGAAAATGGGGCCCATGTGTGAGAAACCCTCCTTTATATTATCATGGTACCTTAGATAGTAGCACAATGTTCTAGTGTCCTACTTTCAGTGCTAGTGTCCTTTGTGTAAAAACTATGTGATCTTCTGGGTGCACCTTTGGCTAAGTTTGATCTACTTGTACCTATGTGGATGAGCCTTGATTTAATCTTTGTGCACTATTTTTCATTGATTTAGGAGAAAAACCTAGACCTACATGTTATTAGGTATTTAAGTGGTACAAATAATAAAAATGTCATGTTAGTTGGGTAGGCTAGACATCCTCAACACCTCACTGTGTTGAGAGTTACATACATAACAATACTCTAAGGAGGGATCAAGACCAATGGAGTTATTTTGCCTTAGTGAATGCTAGTATGAGTGTTAACTTGAGTGATTTGAATGAGGATTGAGATTGAAATTCTATGTATTATAATCTTAGGGTGGTTGTAGATGACTATATGTAGAAGTTAGATATAATAGGGATCAATAACCTTGATTTTTCACAACTTGCTATAAGCTTGTTTGTTTATTTTTGATTTTTCACAACTTATTATAAGCTTGTTTATGTATTTTACATATAATTTCCATCTAATGGATACAAGGATAAAATTCATGTATTTATACTGATATGGTGCTTGTGTAGAATGTGACATAGGTTTAGGTTAAATCTAAGTGCCTTAAGAATTGAGAAGATATCCATTGGGGTTAAAATTTGATAAAGGACACTATCCTAACCCCTTGGTCACTATCATGCGGTGCTAGTGTCTAAAGAATCTTGATAGTGTCTTGGTGGCAAAACATAGAGCGTTAGGGGCTTGGATCCCTAGAAGAAGGTCTAAGACTAAATTTGGGATGTTTAACGATGTGTAATTCCCAAATGAAAGCTAGATAAGGGTTGAAAGAGGCCCTAAGATAGGTCTAGGGATAAGCTAGGGATATGGTGGTATCAAGTAACACTCATTCATTTAAGTGACATTTTATATGACTACATGTACCCCCCTTTATTCTATAAATACAATAAAGCAAAATTACTAGGATAAAGGAAAAATAAGCACACTTAGACTTACCTGTGAGGCAAAGCCCTTGAATTTGGGTCTTAGTTTTTGAAGCATGATCTATTACATATCCTAGAAATGAAACATGAATGAATTAGTCCTTAAGAGATATAAAAATCAAAAACAAAATTGAGTAAAGAGATAAGAGAGAGAAGAAAGGAATGAATACACCTCATTGGGTATGTGAACCAATATAAAAACCTAGTGTCATCCTATGTGTGTGCATGTAGATGGTGATTAAATAAGTGAAGAAATTCAACTTCATTGATGTATTGCTCAATCACCATGTGTGGGTATCTCAATAATTCAATCTAATTTTGAATCCATCATTACCCACCCTTGCTTGATGGATCATACATTATGAATAACTTGGATTGGATTGATAGCTTATCTAACCCTCCTATGTAGGTGGCTCAATAACACAAGTAGGCTATGACTCCATCATTGACTAACCATGTGTAGTAGATTAATCTATGACAAACTATATGATGTAACTAATTTTTTAGGATGGCTCTAGGTTTACTTGGAAAGTCTAACATGTAAAACTAAGTGGCCTCTCAGGCACTCAAAAATTTAGTTCAAGGACTATGCATAAATTCCAACCACCATATATGAAATAAGGCATAAATTTGGTGTGAACCCTGATGCAAAGTGTCTAAAGTGTACAACATGGAGTTGTTATTCCATTTAAGATGAACTCGTGAAAAATTTATGATGTGAAAACAATGTGCCATGCACATGCCCCCAATTATTATATCTATGCATATGGATCATGAACTAAGTTGTAGTAATTTGTGTCTATGTATATCTAAAACTAAAATGGGAGTGATCATTCCATGCATGATTCCCCCTATCTGAGGAAACTTGGTATGATTCTATGTAAAATTGAGCATAAATTGATCAAATCTGATTACTTATGACTAAAAGTATGTAAATATGGACTATAACTGCTATGTTCTTCCATCAAATCTAGATTTTACTATTTATGGGGATACTTGATAGTATCCTAGTTCCTTGGATAGTAACACACTATGATAATGTACTCGACTTTGTGTTAGTGTCCTCTATGCTATTTTTCTACCAAATTGACTCTGATCTATATCTAACTATTTTCCACTATGTTTTCCTAATTTTGAGATCTATAATTCTATGTTTGTGTTCCAAAAACTATACTCTACGTGTACCTAGATGTCCTGATCTATGTGATAAAATTGTATGAATGCCCCCTATATACATCCAATTCCTAACACTATTTGTGTTGAAATTGTCAATTTTACTCAAATTGCACTCAAATGCACATTTTAGGTCAAAATCCATAAAACATGCTAAATGGTTTGAAATTGTCATTTACAAGTGCCAATTTAGGTCAAAGTATCAATAAATAGTGAAATGTATTTTATGGGCCAGCTAACTTTGATCAAATCATTTTGAGTCAAAATGAGAATTTCACCATTTAGTGCTCTGGATCACTCTTTTCTTCTAATTCATTGGTACACATCACATACCTTTGTTATTTGGTGTTGGCAACATCCTAAATGGAAATACAACTCCAACACATCTAACATCACCTTCTAGTTCCTCTCTAGTCAAATTATAACCCAATAATATGACTTTCTAACAATTTTGATTAATTGAGGGCCAATTTTCAAATAATTGCACAAATGATGATTAACCTTGTTTAAGGATAATTAATCCAAATCAAGAGCTTAAGTGGATTCCCCATGAGAATTGTTGAATATTTATTTTTTAAAATTGATTCATATTAAATGCATCATCAGGTGACATCATTTTTTAGGAAGACATCCCTAGGCCATAAATGCCACAAATATCAAGATTATGGGTCACCTAGGCCTAGTTAATGCCTCCCATGCATCTTAAATGCCCCTTCTTCCAATGTCATGATTAAGATATTTAAGCATAATAAATTTTCATTAAAATAGCTTAAAATTCATATCCATGGCCTCTCTATTTATAGATTTTTGAGATTGGTCAGGGTCAACCATGACCATCCATCTCAAGATTGAGATGTGTGGCCATGGATAATCCTAATATTTGGAATTAAATCCATAATTATCTTCATCATGACCTTGGAATAATGGGAATTGAAGAGGCATGGGATGCATTAACTAGGCATGGGTGACCCATAATCTTAATATTTATGGCATTTATGGCTTAGGGATGTCTTCCCAAGAAATGATATCACCTGATGATGCAGTTAATAGGAATAAATTTTAAAAAATAAATATTCAACAACTATCATGGAAAATACACTTAAGCTCTTGATTTGGATTAATTATCCTTAAACAAGGCTAATCATCATTTATGAAATTATTTGAAAATTGGCCCTCAGTTAATTAAAATGGTCAAAAAGTTATATTATTAGGTCATAATTTGACTGGAAAGCAACTAAAAGGTGATGTTAGATGTGTTGGAGCTATATTCCCATTTAGGATGTTGCCAACACCAAATAAAAAAGGCACATGATGTGTACTAATGAATTAAAATAAAAGAGTGATCCAGAGCACTAAATAAGAAAAATTGTTATTTTGACTCGAAATGATCTGATCAAAGTTAACAGGCCCATAAAATGCATTGCCCTATTTAGGGATACTTTGACCTAAATTGGCACTTTTAAATGAAAATTTTGAACCATTTAGCACATTTTATGGATTTTTACCTAAAATGTGCATTTGAGTACAATTTGAGTAAGATTGACAATTTTAACACAAATGGTGTTAGGAATTGGATGTCTACATTTTTCCCTTGTTTGAGAAGGTGTAGTGAGACATTCAAGAAAAACAACATATTTTTAAAGAAAAGAGTTATCAAGAATAAATTGGAATAGACCCATGATTCCCCCTCGAGAGGACATACTAGGATGAAAGAGAAGGATGGACTCTTGAAAAGAGAGAGAAGGTAAGAAGTTAACCCATGGAATAGATCACATCTAGATGAGTTAATGATTGCACACATGATTACCATAAATGATAAAAATATAATGAGAGGTATAATAGGCCCTAGAGATATGGAGAATGGGAAATATTCAATCCATAAATGTAAGGGACACACTGTAAATGTACCTAATTTGAGAGTACAAGCTGTGCGCTTATGGCATTGATCAATCCCAATACAAGTTACACACTAAAATATTGCATCATGGGATTTAATGTGGAGAGATTGGAATTAGAGGAAAAGAGATATTGTTATAATTTAGGAAGGGAAGCACCACTAGAATGGGGTCTCCAAAGAGAATATAATAAGTACTCTAGTAGAGTAGATTTGATCATGATAAAATAGTTTTGCCCCAGTAGGGAAAATTTTGATCATTGATAAATAATAAATAATGATTTGCCCTTGTAGAGATAATTTGATTTAGATGTTGTTCAGATGGTGGGCCCCAACATGGGAAATTGACAAGCAAAATAGCTCAAAGATATAACCTAAAAGATAGGTTAAAGCAAGTAGATGTAAATGTACATGCAATGGGGTAATGGCTTAGAAAGCCATATAAAGCCAATCATATGAGAATGCACAAAGTTATGAGAGAGGTGAAAATAAGAATGGATATATCTGAGCTGACCTCAATAGAAATTAAGTGCTACCTACATAGTTCCATGGACTCATGTTCCACCATGAACTTTAGGCCAATGTAGTTCACCCAAGTTTGGGAGAGAATGGAATGAAGAATGATGAAAAATGACCAATAATTGATTAGACTCATAATTTATGTGAAGATATTCATGTCTAAGCATAGACAAAGAAGCCTAAAATTCATGTTACCTAGATGCCTAATTCTATATCATGAGCCTAGGTTTTGAAAAGTGTTCTTGAGAATCATTCCTTGGAGTTGATGTTGACGTTAAGATGTTGAGACTTGAGCACAAAGTGCTTGCTATAACAAAAGAAATTAGGCATCATAAGTATGAATAACTTAGAATGACATAATATTCCAATTGCACTGAGCCAATTCAAATGTGAATACCTATAACTAAGGATAATGGTAAAATAATGACCAAAACTAGAGTTACAACAATTTACATTTAAACAAAAAAGCAAAAGACAAAGGAAAAGATAAACATAAATGAACTTAACTTGAAATCAAGATATTATCTATCAAAACTTAAGTAGGAACAAAAATGTTTAAAAATAGAAGGCGAGAACATATTAAGGACATGAGACCAAGATATGAATAATCAATATCCATGTGGACCATCAAGGCATTCTTGAACACAAAAGAGAAAAGCAAAAAAAAAACAAACAAAAAAAAAAAAAAGAAACACAAGAACAATAATGGAACAAGAAGTAATAAAAATAAAAAAGGAGAAGAAATAAAAGGAGAAGTGTGAAAGCACAAAAAAACACCAAAAACAAAAAAAAAACATCAAGAAAACTCAAATAAACACACACAAACAAAAACCATGTTAGTGCGGTTTAAAGACAAATGTTCATGCATGTGTGTTAGAGGCATTACTTTCTACCACATCATAACAAAGAACAAAGACATGATAATTGTTCCATAATTAAAGAGGAACAATGATAGAAGAAATGGGGGAAGAGAAGAAAAGGAAGGGGTTTATCGAGTTGACTCCATATGTATAAGACAAGTGGACGCTACCTACATAGTTCCATGGATGCATGTTCCAACATGAAATTCAAGCCAAATATAGTTCTCCCAGGAAATGGGATAGAGGAAAAATGATGATCAGACTAGCATGATTAATGTTATAGAAGAAATGGAAGATATGACAAAAAAATGAGAATGGTTTGGAAAACAAGAGGTTGATGAGATGAGAAAGAATGATCTTACAAAATGGCAAGTGCATGGGACAAGATGAAATGAACTGGTGTCTCTATGCTTACAAATGACAAGAGCATAACATGGTGGAATGGGAATGTACAAATGTATAGAAGCATGGGATAATGTTTTTGTTATTTTGTGGATCATGTTATGATGTTTTTGGTATTTTCAAATTATTTCCAATGTTTTTGGTGTTTCTGGGATAAAATATGCACAAGGTGGGACCATCTAGTCAAGGAGATGCATGTCCTAAGAGTAGAGGTTCCAATAATATAGATAAGCTAGCTACAATGGCCCATGCTAAAAAATTAGTGAGAGTGAGGTTCTTGATAAAACAAGAAAGAATAGCAAATATAGGAATTGAGAAGATGTAGCTATTCACTTGTTTGAAGCTGCACAAGATTGTCTTAGTTAAGCTACTTTGTAGAACTGCTATTGAAGATGTTCATAATGTTCATGAGACATAATAAAGATCATAATTTTTCAAGGGATAAAAAATTATTCAAGATTATAACATGTCATAGACAAAAAAAAAGAATATTCTTCTCAAAGAGAGCAATCCATAATGGGATGAATAATGTGTTCAGAGTGCCAAGGGTTCAAAGCCTTTACTGTCAAGATTCATGAAAAGTAGACTAAGGTAGTATAAAATGTGTTTAAGGTAAGATAAAATGGTGGGATAAAATTATGATAACACAAGTTACCCCCAAGTCAGGGGTCTTATGGATAATGGTTTGAAGCTATTCATGTGTATAATCTCTTAAGGTGTATGATGTTCATAAGATCTAAAAGTTCTTCAACATTAGGTTTATCCAATCAATATGCTCCTGATCCATAGTTTGCTATGACAATATATGGCCCTAACCAATTAGGCTAAAACTTGCCTTTCTTTTTGGGTTCAAAATTCATGTTCTTATGGTTCTATTTCAAAACTAAGTCACCAATCTCAAATTATTGAGGGAGAATGAGTTTGTTGTAGCTTTTCCACAATCTATTTTGATAGGCTTGCAAGTTTTCTAGGGTAGCCAAATGCTTACCATCAATAAACTCTAGTTCATGTAGTCATAATGATTTATAGTCTTCATAATCTTCAATGTGCTCTAGTGATATTCATAGTGATGGGATCTCAATCTCGATTAGGATGATATCTTTAGTGCCAAAAACAAGGGAGTATGGAGTAGCTCTAGTGGGGGTATGATGATTAGTTCTATAAGCCCAAAGGGTAGGAAAGAGTTTTAAGTGCCAATTATGGACAACATCATTGACAATCTTATTTAAGATGGTTATAATGGTTTTATTTTATACCTCAGATTATCTATTACCTTACGGGGTATATGGAGTGGATTTCTTGTGCTTGATCTTGAATTTTTCACAAAGAGATTTCACATCTTGGTTCACAAAGGATCCACCAATATCAGATATAATACAGGGTGGGATGCCATATTGACAGATGATATGGTAATGAATGAATTCGTATATATGTTTCTTGGTGACATAATTGAGAGGAATGGCCTCAATCCACTTGGTAAAGTACTCAGTTGTAGTTAAAATGTGCTTATGGCCATCTGAAGATGTTGGGTTAATTTTCCCAATGAGATCAAGACCCCATATTAAGAATGGCCATGGTATTGTAATCGAATGTAATGGTAAGGAAGGTGCATGTATCAATTTTCCATGCTGCTAACAAGGAACACACTTCTTTACATAATTACAAGAATCTATCTCCATTTTGGTTCAATAATAGCCTATTCTAAAAAGTTTTTTTCTAAGACTACACCATTAGTATGGGCCCCACACATTCCTTCATGAACCTCATTTAGTTCTAGCTTAGATTCAACCAAAGATAAATAATGAAGAAGCATTCCATCATAGCCTTTTTGATAAAGCATATTTCCAAGGAGGATATAATGTGCTAAGTGATGAAGGAATAGTTTTTGTTGGTTGTTGGAAAGGTTGGTGGGAAATACATGACTATGGAAATAGTTGTAAATTTTTTGGTACTATGGTAGCTTAGGTGAGAGATTAGGATCAACAATGGTGAATATCCTCTCTGACTTTGATAGAATATGTGTTGGGTGAAGAATATTTTCAATCAAGAACTGATACTCTTTAGCACTGTCATAAATTTGAATCATGGAACCAATTGTTGCCATGGCATCGATAGATATATTGTTGACTCATGGAAATTATTCAAATTGTAGATGTTTAAAATGTGTTTTAAGGTCATCAACAATTTGCTTGTAAGAAACAAGCTTTTCATCTCTTGTTTGATACTAATTAGCTGTCTAATTTATGATTAGCTATGAATCTCCATAGACCTTTAAGATTTGAATGTTCCATTGTATGTCAAGATAGAGCCTTGCAACCAATGCTTCATATTTAGCCATATTGTTTGTACACTAAAATTGTATATGGAATGCTTTGCAGTCAAATCCCCCTATGGTGTGATAAAAAATATGCTAGCTCTAAAACCTCAAGATGTAAAGGATCTATCAAAATAGAGTATACACTATTTAGGTTCTTGTGATGTTTTCTCTATCGTCATGATATAATCATCTAGAAGGTCAAAGTTGAGAGGTTGAGTGGCTGTAATAGGATCTTCTATAAGTTGGTCTATAAAGACCTACCCTTTTATTGCCTTTTAATTATAGTACTCAATATCAAACTCACTGAGGAGCTTAACAATCCATTTAGCCATGCATCCTTGAAGAACTACTTTAGATAAGAGGAACTTGAGAGGATCTACCTTGGCAATAACAATAGTTTTGTTATTTAGCATATAATGTTATAATTTTTGAGTGGTGAACACCATAGCTGAACATGCCATCTCAATAGGCATATAATTATGTTCATAGGCTACCAATGTGTAGCTTAAATAATAAACTATGTGTTCCTTACCGTGATCATCATGCTGAGCCAAAAGTGCCCCCAGTGCATATTCTATGGTTGATATATAAATAAGTAGTGGCTTTCCTTGTGTTGGAGGTCATAAGAATAGTGGATTGGCCAAGTATGTTTTAAGCTTTATAAATGCTATCTGAAAATATTCAGCCCACTAAAATATTACCCCTTTCTTTAAGAGATGGGTAAATGAGTGGCACTTATCTTACAATTAAGAAATGAACTTGCGTATAGACTAGATCTTGCCTCGTAAACCTCATAACTATTTAAGATTGTTTGGTGGAGGCATTTCCATAATAGTGGCGACCTTTTTAAGGTCAAATTTGATCCCTTGTTGTGATATAATGAACCCTAACAATTTTCTTGATGTGACTCCAAAGACACATTTCTTAGGATTCAAGTGGACTTTATATGTACAAGGCTTCTCAAATATTCTTCATAAAATGTTAGGGTGCCCAACTCTTGTTATTGATTTTGCTAATATATCATCAATATAGTCCTCAAAAATGTCATGCATCATGTCATGGGAGATGACAGTCATTACACGCTGATATGTGGCTCCAACATTCTTCAAACCAAGTGGCATGACTTAGTAACAGGATGTCCCCCAAAGAGTGGTGAACATGGTCTTATGCTATTATTCAGGGGTATCTTGATCTGATTATAACCAAAAAATCCATCCATTAAGGATATCATCTCTTACCCCATAGTTGAGTCAACAATCATGTTGATGTTGGGTAGAAGAAAGTCATCTTTGGGGCATGCTTTGTTGATATCACAAAAATTAGTACAAACACATATGCCTAGGGTCTTTTTTCTTACTATAACTATGTTATAAATTCATTCAGATTAGTCTAGTGGTCTAATAAAATTGGCTCCTTACAACTTTCATAACTTGGTATTAACCAAAAGGGTGATGTATTGATGCATCTTTCTCAAATTTTTCTTGACTGGTTTATCATCAAGGTGAAAAACAAGATGATGCACATCTAAATATAGGTCTAAGCCAAACATGTCAGAGTATGCCCATGAAAATATGTCTATATAATCTTTAAGAATGTATATAATATGTTCATGTTCTGATTCAATAAGAGAAGCTCCAAGATAAACAATTTTAGGATCCTCATGGGTTCCCAAATTCACTTCGATTGTGCTCTCCATAAGGAGTGTGAATCCATCTTCTAGAATTGTAGGCAATGTATTGTCATGATCATTTTCTTCTACTATATCTTTAGGTTGTTCCTCCCAAATATTTGGATAATATGAAGAATCAGAATTTGCCTTCTTAGGTAAAAGCCAATTGGAAAAAACCTCTAGAAACTCAAGAGCAAGATGCTCAAATATTTGATGTTGTTATGAAGAGATGCTTGTACTAGCTATGGAACTTGGGCTAGATGAAATTTCTACATCCTGAGGGGATGGGAAAACTTTCCCACTTGGGAGCACCTAAAATAGGTTTTCACTCAAAGGCTTGTCTTTTTCTTTACTTTTTCCCTGATCAACAAGTGACTCAAAGAGGTTTTCACCTAAATATCTCGATGTTTTTTCTTTATTATGACCAAGAAATTTTGCCTGCTCTCCAAAGTAGGTAGAATAATTTAATGAAAAATCAAACCTTGTTTATGATCACCAATGGGGAATGCATCTCATAGGCCCATGTATTCTATAATTGATTCTTCATTTTGAAACTCATCAAGGTGTATGACCAAATTTTGTTGATCCCAATCTATGAGTTCAAGATGGTAGAGGCATAGGTTACAATGAGGGTTTACTTCAAGATGGGAAACACCAATGGTAAATATATAATGTCCTGCTTTAGGAAGGGAAGCACCACTAAGATAGGTTTTTGATTTAGGATGGGAAACTCTAATAGGATGGATTTTTGCTTTAGGATAGGAAGATCTAATAGGTGTTATGATCAATATGGAATTTGAATCAAACAAATTTGAATCAACAAGCTCATCAAAAAGGCTATAATGGGAGGTTATGTCACTACTAGGATTCTTGTTACTAGTCACTTTAGAAGAGTCACCACCAAATTTTATGAGGTCATCCTTTGGTGGTTTAAATACGAGACCATGATTCCAATTGACAACTCTAGATGATAAGGGTTCTAAAATTCCTTACATCTGTGGGCCAAGGCCTTTCCCTATATAGTCAAGATGATCCATTATCTTATTGGGGATAGGATACTTTGGATTCTAAAAACAATCAGCAAGGATTCAAAATATAACCAATCTCCCTCAGTAAAAGCCTCTCGATCTTTATTTGGTGTAATTGTTGGTACAAAAACCATAGGAGGTTTTGGTTGCTTCTTCTTTGGTTTCCAAATCTGATCAGGTCTATTAGAAGTCTAGGAAGTTTTAGGTTTACCAAATGTTTTAAAAGATTTTATTAATTTTTCAATATGGAGGACATCCTTTAGATGGTACATGGAAATGCCTACATCTTTAATAATAACTTGTTTGGCTAGAGCTACAGGAAATAGATCAATCAAAGTGGAGGCTGGATCATCAAGGTCTATATAATTAGATGGAGATGGATGAAAAATGATGGATTTGTTCTTTACAATGAATTCATAACTTGGTAAATATTTATAATTATGAGACTCTGCTTTAAGATGTTTGTAGTATTAGTATGGCTACTGATCAGTGGGAATAATAACCTCTATCACATTATTGGGAAATTTAAGGCATTGATGAAGAGTAGACAGAATTGCTTATACTTCATGGATCCAAGGATGACCAAGAAGTATGTTATAAGGAAGCTCAATATCCAAAAAATGGAATAATGTGTGATGATAAATAGGCCCAACCATGACTGGCAACCCAATTATATCGAATGACTCCCTCTCAATGTGATCATAAGCATTAATTGTAATAGTTTTTAGCTAAGTGTCTTTATCCATATAGCACGATCATCACACCAATTTAAGATATATAATGTTAAGTATTGAACCATTATCTATAAGAACCTACTTAATCTTGTGATCCATAATGATTATCTCAATGTATAATGGGTTATTGTGGTTTGGGCCAAGGGTGGACATGCCATTTTGATCAAATGTGATTTGCCAAAATGAAGACAAATGTCCAACTAGGTTTTGGAACTAATCAAGGTTTATATCATTAGGCATAATAAACTCTAGTAAAAGTTTATTAAAAATGGTTCTATGAACATCAGATGTCTATAAGAGTTTTAATATGGAAATTTGTGTAGGGGTTTTATCTAATTGATTTGTTAGACTATAAGGCCTTTGAACTATGGATTGAACTAGTTTAGTCTTTGTTGGGACAATATTCAGTTTTGGAACCATTGGCATAATGTTTGCATTGGGTTTATGGAAAGAAGTGGGTTAAGGGCCCTGAATGGTAACTCACAAGCATCTAGTTGTGACTACACAACCTAGAGGTGGTGAGGAGTTATTATAATTAGAAGAGGGAGGCAAAGGGCCTTAGATGGTGACTTGTGGATTAACAATATTGTAACAATTTTGGGTTCATGAGGAGATCTTATAAGAAAGGTACTATTGTTCAAGATTAATAACCCATGCAAATAGAGTAGAAACATGATGATGAGAACCCAACATGGTATTACTAGGGGGAGAGGGTGCTGACCCTATAATGATGGGTCCCATATTGTGGGGAACATGAGATTAGCCACATGATTTCATAGTAAAATTGGTAATGTGGGTTGTAAAAATGTATCCCACAATGTTATTATAGTCGTAAGGTACATTTTTATAAGCCACATTATTAGTATGGACATTATGATCTTGATTTTTCTCATTATGATTTTGACCTTGTTGTTGGTTTTGATTCTACCTCTGTCCTTGATTGTGACCATTTTGATTGTTCCTTGGTGGTGGTGGATCATGTCGAGGAAAAGGGTCTTTATAGATTCCCATATCTTGATTTGTGTCTTGATTAGGGGCTAACTTAATTTCTAGTTCACCACTTTCAATAACGTCCACAATAATATGTCACAATTGAATGCAAAAATATGCACTGTGACCAATAACATGATGAAAGTTACACCATTCATTCTCTTTATACTAGTCTAGTTTGGCTGATCTTAAGGAAATGGCCTTGATACTAGCTATATAATTAAATTAGATAAAATGAGCTTTTGTAACACTATTTCAACTGATTCTCCTAACTTTCTAAAGACTCTAAATTTGTTATGAAATGTCCTTCATGGAAGTTATCTATGCAAAGTAGGTAGTGGATTTGACGGAGTTAATTATACATTTGGAAGAGGCATAGCTTGTACCATTTATACATGTCTTGTTTCTATCACCCCATTTACAACCATGTTCTTATTTTTGCTAAAGCCTTTAGGCTTATCTTATATAATTATTTGAGCTGATGATTTAGCTTGATTAAATACTTGTCCTTATTCAAAAATATTAACAAGGACCTTAGCAATAAGAGCCTTCTCAATCTGCACTCCTTTGTCAATAATTTATTTAAATGAGTTAGCAAAAGCTAATCATAGATTATTCACAACTTTAGGATTCAAATTCTATGCAAAGATATCAGCCAACTATTTGTTTGGTAAATTGTGTTGAAAGTGGCCTACCAATGCTCTCCACTTTTGTAGATATGTAGTGAAACTTTCACCATCACACTGCTTAGATTTGCATAAATAAAAAATGATCAATTCATGTTCTATGTTATATGATAAATGGTTAACAAACTTCTTTGATAAGTCATTCTAATCTGTAACTGATCCCTTGGGTAGTTTAAGTATGTAATCCAGATCTTGTCTTGCTAAAATTCATGGAAATAGTCATAGTAAGTACTTGCTACTATAAGAAACCTCTTGACATAGGATGAAGAATGCCTATATGTGCTCAGGTAGATCTCCTTTTCCTTTTTATTTGTCAAATTTGGGTGCCTCAAAATGAGGTGGAAAGGGGTTTTAGAGAATAGATAAGTCAAATGGATATGGGCATATCTCATTGAATTTGTACTTTTTGACTCTATTATTTGTCTCCAATATTTGGATAATTTCCTTCATATAATTCCATTATTTCATGTTTGGTGCATTTATGGATTAGATAAGATGCTATTGGGGTGGAATGTGCCCCTAGTTTTGTTTTTATTGGGGTGGAATGTGCCCCTGCTTTTGTGTGGATCTATAGGGAGAGTATACCTTTAGATCTATGATGTGGTTCTAATTTTTTGCTTGAGTTGTGAACATAGGCCATTGATTCTTGGATTGTAAAACATTCCCTGAATTTGGCTATTTCACACTTTGTTAATTTTGTTAATTTCTATGTTTATCTACCAATCTTTGGGTTGGTTGAAAAGAACTAGCCAAATTATCTTGAGGTATTTCCTCAATTCGAACTGAATGTTTGGGTTTCTAAGTTTATAAATTAACAAGAGATTCTTGATGATTGAAAAATGTATGTTCTATATCAAATGGAACACTTTATAAGGTCTCTTGTGACTTTAGCTATTCATTTAGATTGCCTTGATCCACTATGGTAATGTCCTCATCCAATATTTGTTGCATATTTTCAACCACATTTCCTTGTTCTTTCTAAGCTTTACTGTGAATTGAAGTGGAAACAAGGGAGTTAGTTAAGTTTGCAATAAGTTGATCTACATATCATTGACTTATTAACTTGATCTTAGCTAAAAGATATAGATTTGTGGGTTGTGACTCTGTTTGTATTTCCTTTCCTTTATTAGAGGAAGAAGGTATGTCCATTTATGCAAAATCTTTCTCTTGCCATCATTTTTCTCCTTCTTTAACTAAGGTAT
The DNA here is from genome assembly GCA_037957365.1 of Torreya grandis. NCBI lineage: Eukaryota > Viridiplantae > Streptophyta > Pinopsida > Cupressales > Taxaceae > Torreya > Torreya grandis. Next base: position 1,237,897 of record JARHVA010001621.1, read on the forward strand.
GCAATTATTTTGTAGGAAAATTAGAATGTAGTCTAGCACCTGATTTTATCAATCTAAGAAGGGCTTCACCTTGATCTTCTTGGGGTTAATATCCATTTTAATCATCTTCAGATCCTACTATTAAGGGGATATCATAAAAAAAATGGGGTTATCTTAACCATCATAAGATTGCTCATCTTCATAACTAAGGCCATAAGAGGCCCCATATGAGTGAATCTCCGAGTCATGTCTAAAAAGAGCTGCTCTATGTGTTTAACTAATCTTTATACCAATTCTTGGTAACCAAATAAAGTATGTTTTGGCTCTCTTTTTAAACAAATAACCAAGGTAACAATGAGACTATAAGGGAGGGTGGTCTAAAATCCTGCACAATTTAGAAGATTTGGTCCATGAGTTTACTCAACCTTTGGTAAAGTTGAAATCATATAGATCAGAAGAAAGTAAGGTAACTCAAAGACCCAAGGTGAAAAATAGTACACCAAAGCCTAGATCTTTGTGGTACGCTCATAATGTAAAATCTAGTTTCAAATTTGACAAGTTAACCCTAGAATTTTAGAGGAAAGCTCTCTAGATTATGAAGAAGACAAAATGAACTAAGTAACTCAGGATGTAAAAACATACATGAATCACTAAGTATAAAGCTAGGACCAAATAGGTAGCATAATGTCACCACATGATTCTAGTAGGATAACATATGTTCTAAGACTCAAAGTGTGATGATACATAAGATGACTTGAGTCGACCAAGATGATAATGTGATTTTGAGTCTTAATAAATGACTTTCAATACAAATGGAAAATTGAACCCAAGTTAAAACAAGCTTAGTGCACAAATGGTAAACCCACCTTGACACACTAACCCTTAAAACTAAGAAAGGTTCAATTTCAAATGTGGATTATAAATGAAGGATTTAAAAAAATTGGGTAAAATATCTAGACTCAATTGGGCAACATGACTGTGCCAAAGTGGATGAAATGACACAAAGCTTTTGATAACAATTTGAACAAGGGAAAGGTGAATTTTCCATTTGGACAACGTAATGCCTCCCTTGCTCAAAAAGATTGAGGACAATGCATTTTGGTTAAGTTCATTGAGTTAACAACTAATTTTAGACACAAATCAAGACCAAGTAAGCTAATGATAAAAAATAAATGTCTTAAGTCTAAATTAACAAGGTATGGCAAAGTGGGGTCTACTAAACTAGAAAGGTTTTGATTGTTCTAGGGGAATCAATTACACAATGACTTTCACGTCAAATGATGTAAAAGACAAGCATAAAAATTAAGTGACCATGGCATTGGCTAGTTGTAAAAAGGTCTAGTCCTTTTTACAACCACTACATCCTACTATTCACTCAGTGTAGTGTGATGTCCAAATGTAGATACATCCCATATGAAACTCTAAAGGAGTCAAATGAAGTCAATGCTAGGAGGTGAAACCCCAGGTCAAAGCTTCCCTAAATAACTTGTAGGAGGTAATGACGTCCCCCTTGCAAGCCAAGTTTGCATGGAAATAAAGAAAGTATAAAATAGAAAGACTTTAGGGTCATTTTCAAGAGCACCCAGACTTTGATGAGTTTTTGGAGAGTGATATAGGCAACATTATTTCTAAGCCTTAGACTAGGCTATTTGCAATAGTAATAGTGCTTTTGATTCTAAAGGTTCTCCAAAGGGGATAAATGGAAGAGCATACATGAAACATTCCTCTTTTTTCCAAACAAAACCTAAGTAAACAACTATTGCAAAAAAGAATTTATAAGTGTGTTGAATTTTAAGCCCAAAAAAATATTTGATGGTTTTCATTTGACCCCTTGGTCTTAGTCGTAAACTTTGAAAACATTCTCCAAAACATCTGAATTCTTTGTTAAACACCAAAACAAATTTCCTAATTGATTTTTAAGCATGCAAAAAGTGATTTAAACATGTTTTTATCAAATTTAAAGCTTGGTCCTACATAAAAAATGTTAAAAAACAAAAGGCAAGAACATCTTAATGACATGAGACCAAGATATGAATAATCAAGATCCATGTGGACCATCAAGGCATTCTTGAACACAAAAGAGAAATGCAAAATCAAATAGAAAAAAAAGACAAAGAAACACAAGATCAAGAATGGAACATGAAGTAATAAAAAGAGAAAAGGATAAGAAATATAAGGAGAGGTGTGAAAGAACAACAAAACACCAAGAAAACACAACAAAACACCAAGAAAACTCAAATATCATAGATATGAATTTTAAGCTATTTTGGTGCAAAGTTATTATGCTTAAATATCTTCAAAAATCTTTAATATTTCAAAGTTATAATGTTAAATTGTTTCCAAAAGGTTTTACATTTGATCATAGATTTTACTTGCAAGCTTCATTGATAGGCTAGTTTAGTGATTTGGAATCATGAGCCTAAGTTTTATGGAGTGTTCTTGAGGCATTATAGGAGCTTTCCACCATTGTTGACAAAGAAAATGATGCTTGATCAAGGGAGAACATGTTTTTAAGCCACATGGGTATGGTGAATGCATTTGGGAAGGTAAGATGGTGTTTCTTTCTTTCATTTGTTTCTTTCTATCCTTTGTAATTCCCATAAGAATAAATAGGCTTGGTTAGTTAGTTATTTATGCATGTTTCATTATTTATGGACTAATGCTTGACTAACTTGATTTGTAATCCTTTATACAACCCCTATTTTGAGGGGAGTTATTGTACCTATGCAATAACTATCCTCAAAATAAAATATCTACATGATGTGTGTTAGGCTAAAAACATATTATAGCTATGTAATAAACTAATATAATGTGTATACATAACATCAAAATATAAGATAACTTATGTGTAAGTTGGTAATATACAATGTATGTTAGATATAACATTCATAAGGATGTCAAGATAGATATAACAATGTAAACATGTGTATGAACTACATAATCTAAGAATAACTCGAGTAAATACCTAGCAGGATGGGGCATGATGTCCATCAAGGGACATAAGGAGGAAGGGGAGATGGATGATGTCCATCATGGCATCTAAAATTTAGTGTGAAAATAATAAGCAAGAGACGAGTGTCATGGCCATGATGCATACATAAAAACATCCATACAAACAAATGAGGCATGAAAAGTAGGCCAAAGTGACATAATATAAGGGACATGGACAAATGTCACTAAATATAAGAAAATAATATGTAAAAAGACATGTTCAAATGTCCACATACACAAACAATAAGAAAGTCTTAGAGACACATAGAAGGACAAGTTTAAATGTCTACATACATAATAAATAAGTCACAAAAAAGGACATGGGCACATGTACAAAGCATACACATAATGAAAGGAAGTGGCATAGAGCCATATAATAATGGCATGTTCAAATTCCCTTGAATAGATGTAGAATCAAAGAGACACAATCAAATCTAACTAGGAAAGATAGAAATGAAAGTATACCTGAACATGTGGTATAAATTTGTATAAGATCAAAGATGTATATAATTTGAGTCTATAGTATTAATAGTCAACAAATTTTTTTAGTAGTATAGGATGATCAATATCAAGATATAAACAATGATAAATATATGATATAGAGTATAGAAAGATGTAACCTAGTAAACTAATTTTTTTGTATAAGATGCCCCCAATGGGTGAATGTATCAATGATGAATCTATGTATATGCCCTAGTGGGTAGATAATAAAAAATCTAGATCTCTATACTGGACCTGAGTCCTATAAAAATATTTGAACACTTGAAGAGAACAAGTGAAACATGTATATATGATAAAAATTTACTATACTAGGATAGCTAGCATTAGTAGTATCTAGTGAGTATATAAAGAATGTAAACATGGATATGCAAACAATCTAAATTTTGTATTTTCTAAGAAATATTTGAATGATTTTATGTTTTTTAAACATATTATAATTTTTTATATTTTCTGAGTTTATAAGCTATGTATAAACAATCATGAAAATGAAACTATATATAAGGATCAAGGTAAGAAGAGATATACTATTAACCAATGAGTCTTGCAAGAGACTCATAATAAATGTGTCCTATGTTAAATAAAAGAATAGTAATTCTATGTGTTGTGTGATGAGGAATTTTAGATCCAAGAGTTAGATGTATCATGTGATCTATAGAAAAAACTCCCTGTGGAGTAGGGCTATGAATATAAGAAGATGACTAAACTAACTTATGAATTATGGTGCATTTTGGAGCCAATATAATAGAAGAAGTTGTAACTAGTTGGATTTTATCTACTGTAATATTGATATGTGTGTTATTAGAGAGAGAGGCCCTTTATAATCCATAATATGTCTCTGACATAGGGATCTCTCTAATAAAGGTATTTGTGGGAGAGTATGTATACATGGTACTACTATAAGATTAGACCTTAGGTTCACTGATAGATAAACTGACATCAGATGTGTGCTAATAGACTTTATGTGATAAACAAGAATTGGTGTCTGCTATATACTAATTATGGAATAGTTAGAGGACACTCATATGGAATGCCCTCAATTATAACCACCTAATTAACATGTATACATTTGAGACATTTGTGTACTATGAATGGAATGGATTGAATATACTCTATCCAATGCCCACCCAATAACATATCAAATATGCATGTACTAGGTATTACTTTAAATCTAGTGGCCACATGTGCAGACTTGACCTATAATGGTAATACCATCTCCTTGATGGATCTTTGAACATGGCCACTGAAACCATAAATAATTGTATCTATCTAATAAATGTCCTACTTTGAATAATGTATGTTTTGTATAAGTTTGATAGTACACATGTTGACACTTGAACCCTTGTCAACCATGACAATCTAAATATGATGATGACTAATGTAGGCTTGTATAAAGAGTGCATAGAAATATATGTCATTATCAACTATCTCATACTTTGAGAAAGTGATGAGAGGTCTAGTTGGCACTATAATATGATACACGCCAATGATATTATTTAGAATGTGTGTCCATCATAGATGTATGATAGGATGCTGGTAGTGGATGTGCTTGATAAGTATAGTGAACATTAGAAGTTCCTACTATCTCATTAGCTACATACTTTATAAATGGATTTAAAAATATTTTCAATGCCTTATATTTTTTTATGGTCTAGGTGCCTCTATAGGAGTGTCAAGATCAATGATATTAGCTTCTATCAAAACTTGTATCATATATTGTATGATAATGTATTTGTTTATAATATGGCCTAGTGCTATGTGATAGTTGTAAAATACATTGGAATCATAGTTTTTTGGAAGAGGCCTAGTCATATTAACCTCTTTGATGGGAGGGAGAGATATGACATTACATTCTTAGAGCTACTATAGAACCCATGATGGATACTGAGGAAGAGTCATGAAATATCTCCTTGGAGGAGATGATATAACCATGTAAAGAGGTGACTTTGACGCTGAATTAAATATTATTTTTAATCATTCTTGTTCTAATTGGAAGTTACCTTTTATGGGGCCTTATTAAAACTCTTAATCATTTAATAAGATCTAGTTGTGTAATTTAGTTTGCCCATGGAGAGAAGCTTGACTTCCCAATCTTTCATTGTATCACAAAGATATATGAATAATGGAAACTTATTCAATATGATAGCTTTGTGTAGTGCTGATAACAAACTATGCTTCAATATGTCTTAGAGTTCTCTATCTACCATGGGGATAGTCATGTTTGCTAATATAGTTTTATATCGCAAGATATATTCAACTATTAGCTCATTGGGTTTTTTTTGAGTTGTGCCACTTGAGTATAGGAAACCTTATCAATGATGTTGATTGAAAAGTGTGCCAAAAACATATCTTTCAGTGGATTAAATGTTATGATAGACTAATTAAGAAGATCATAAAACCATTATAATGAATAGTGCTTTAAACTATGAGGGAAAAAATTAATAAGGAGATAATCATTGGACACATAGTCCAAACGTACTACATAGAAAGCATGTAGATGGTGCTCTAGGTCACCCTTTCCATCATACAAAGTAAGCTTATGTGACACAAATTAGGATGGCAAAAGAGTTTCCACTATATGTTATGCCAATGGTGTATTTAAAAGAACATGAGAATTGAAGACATGAGATGGCCTAGTAGCACCCTATTGATGATGTAACACCTAGGCCTATAGATCATGGATCTCATGTATAAGGGATTACACATATGGAGAGGAGGAAATAGCCATAAGATATGTTTCCATTATTGAAGGTTGGTAAGTTAGAATAACTTGTTGTAAAATATGAGTTGCACCCATAGTAGGTGTAAAAATATTGACATTTGGAGGGTTAGAAGATTATCCATTATTAGATTTATAAAGCTCTTCATGAAAAATGTGGATAAGGTTATCTTGTCTATATTAATGTTTAAAAATGAAAGCTTGTAATTGTCTCTTATCAGTCTCATAGACTCAATTATTGAATTCTTCCATTGTAGGTTTGAAAGTAGGAAAACAAAATGTTGTATATTTTGAACATTTTAAGAAATTTAATCTATTAAATATTTACAAAATAAAATAATAAATCAGATTTGAGAGTTTTGAAATAATTTTTGAACATAAAATATAAGGATATAAACCCTAAGATCATCTATGTGTAGGGTTTTGAGCAATATTCAAAGTTTGTCAAGTTCACCAAATGATTTAACTTTTAAGGGATTATGGAATGTAAACCCAAGGTTGTTAAAGGGTCTAAGTATGGTAAATCAAGGTATAAATATGAAATAAATACAACCACTAATTTGTATAAGAATCAACCTAATCTAATATTTTTAAAAATAGTAAAGAATGATACAAATAAGTACTTAGCTAGAAACTGATTGAGATAGATGATGTAAGGACTAAAAACTAATGTAAAAGCTGATCTAAGTGTTGTAAATAGGGTCTAAGTGTTAAAAACCCTCCTAGATAGTAAAGCAGTATCTTGGATAGTAGTACACTACAATAGTGTCTTAATTTTAGTGCTAGTGTCATTTATGTAAAAAACATGTGATCTTTTGGGTGTACCTCTAGATGAGTCTAATCTACCTATACCTATGTAGATAAACCTTGATTCATTATCTATGCACTATTTTTGACTAATTTGGGAGAAAACCTTAGACATCCATATTTTTAGGGTATTCAAGTGGCATAAGTAACAAAAATGTGATGTTATTTAGGTAGGCTAGACATCCTCAACACCCTAATGTGTTGAGAGTTGTGTACATACCAATACTCTGAGGAGGGATCAAGCCTAATGAATTTCTCTAGCCTAAGTGCTTGGTGCAAGTGCAAGTGAATGCTAGTATGAGTGTCAAATTGAGTGATTTGAATGAGGATTAACACTATAAATCTATGTAATCTAAGATTAAGGTGTCTGTAGATGACTATATGTATAAGTAGGGTAGAATAATAATCAATAATTGTGATTTTGCACAACTTGTTCCAAGTTTGTTTATGCATTTTATAGATGATTTCCATTTAGTGTTTAAAGGGATAAAATTCATGTATTTATGCCGATATGATGTTTATGTAGAGTGTGAAATAAGTTTAGGCCAACCTTAGGTGTCTTAGCAATTGAAAATATATATGTTGGGGTTGAAATGTGGTAAAGGACACTGGCCTGATCCCTTTTTCACTAGTATAAGGTGCTATTGTCCAAAGAACCATGCTAGTGTCTAGGTGATATAACCTAGAGCACTAAGGGCCTAGATCCTTAGGGGAAGGTCAAGAATTGAATTTGGGATGTCTAGGGATGTGTAAGGCCTACACAAAAGATAGATAGGGGTTGAAAGAGGCCCTACTATAGGTCTTGGGCTAAGCTAGGGATGGGTTGGTCTTAAGTAACACTCATTACACTCAAGTAACCTTTTATATGACTACACATGGTAAGACAATAAGAAATGTAGAATAAACCAGGTAGTTTTATTATACTTAAAGCAAGAGATTAAAAAAAGAACTATAAAATAATTTTCATTTAAAAGAAATAAGCTATAAATCAAGTTAATAATAAGCCCACCTATTGAATCCAACACCTCCTAGGATCTATCCTCTAGTTGTCTAAGTCTTGACTTAGTTAACTATATCTTCCTATTCATTGAACATCCTTATTTTTTATCTCTTTTGCTTAGTCTATTCTTTTCTAATTAGCCAAAATTATTTTGGCATAAAAAGTTCCTCAAAATAGAGAGTTTAACTTCTACATATAAACATCATAAAATCAACCAACCACCCTTTACTCACTAACCCATGCCTCATTAAGGGAAGTTCTTTACCATGTTTAATTAAGATTAATGAAAACTCTATAGGCTTCTATGTTTACTTCTTATACTCACTCACCTATTTTACACATGATCTAAGACTTAGGTAATTAATGAGAAGATCTACCAAAATTCCATCAAACATTCTAGCCATTGGTCGATCTGGATATAAGATCTTAAGGTGAGGGGAAAAAAATTCACCAACTGACCTTACAATCTATTTACCTACTAGCATGCTAAGTTAGAAAGAGATGACAATAGTGTATTAGATAACTGACTAATTAAGACATGTTTAAGAAGTGTTTAGGATCTAAGATAAGATTTTTTAGTGATATAACCATGCTTGGCATAGTATCTTTCCTTCATTCTCCCTTTTATGTTATTGCACATTCTATGCACACATCAAATTTCTCTAACCTAATACCCAAGCTACTTGAATTTTAATCAAATAAGGCACTCAATCAATTATCAATAGCCAACATCTAAGGAATCAAAGAATTCACATAGATAGATTCATATAACCTTATCCACATGCAATTTCCATTTTAAAAGTTTATGAGTAATGATCCAAAATCATTTAATTCAATATATCTCATAGGCCTCATTAGATTCATAATTGCAACATCACATAAAGGAAATTTAAGCATTATAATTTCATAAATAATCAAACATGATCAATAATAGGCCTTTCTAATGGTTCCCAACACATGATAAGTTTCATAAAATCCTTACAGGCCTTAGCGAAAAATGAATAGTAACACAACACTTGAATCCAAGTCAAAGTATCCAAAATCTCATAGTCATCGAATTTTAAAGATGAACACTATGTAAAATGGGCCCTACATACAGGACACATTCATGTATTTGATCTAAAATGTGATGGTTATTCTTTGTTACCCATGTTTACATAATTACATATTTGTCTTTATCATGGGTCATAGTGTCCTTTATGCCTTTTATAATATTTGGAATGATAATAAACCTCCTTTGAAAGTAAAATATAAACTAATATCATCTTTACTCACTATTACATTCATATTTTGCAACCAATGTTGTCCCAACTCTGCATTTATATATGGAATAGTATGTTTTAAAATAAATAACGTGTTAATTATCTTCAATCCCAAAGTGACCAATAAAATAATATGTCTTACATCATATCCCTATATACATTACAAATATTTCTCATTGTATCCCATACTTTGAAGATATTTCATTGTACATCTATAATGTTGTTGCACAGTATCTACAATTCTATTTTATTTATGTGTGCCATTGACAAGTACTTGAATGATCATGGGTTATTTTTTAGATATTGTATTTTTCATAAGAGATGATGAATGAGTTTATTTTTTACCATGTTGTCTAGTTTTGAATATATAATAATCACTTTATTTATTAGTTTTGATAGCTTTCACATAATGCATACCAATCATTATCTCGATGTTCACTTATACCATGATGATTTCATAATGGTTTGCCTTTTAAATACTCATGATGATGAGGAGGATGATAATAATTAGGAGGAAGAATGATTAATTTATTATCCAATAATGTGTATAGAATATCCTATAGTCGATCTCTAAATCTGTCAAACTAGAATGGCTACCTCTTAATGAAAGTAGATTTATTAATGTTATGTGGTGATTTATAAACATAATATTTCCCTTTGTTGAGTACTTTCACTTGTTATCCCTTGATTATAGTTGTTTATATTGATTCCTCTATCTTATGAATGATTTTAATGTGATATTTTCTTATAAATGTTAAACTTGCATTTCCTCTTTTATTGCAAACTTATTTCTTCAATGAAGATGATCCTCACTTGTACTAGTAGACTTATGTGTTGTATAGTTTAGATCACATGCATACTTAAACATGTCCATGTATAATTTATCAGAATAAATATAAAGCTTATACATGTGGCTCTTTATTTGCATAGAAATAAGATAATCTTATTAAAAATGAATTGAGTTTCCAAATTTAAGGGTTGATAAGTTATAGAATGCAAACTATTTTCTAATTGTAAAATGTAATCTTTGATAAGCTCATCATGTACCTATTTAAAATATTATAGATATTCCAATGTGAACTTAGGTACTATGGGTTTGTGATAATATGATAAGAATACATCTTCTAATCTTTTAAAGTGAGGTAAATAACCATTAGGTAAATTGTAAAACCAATCTGAAACACTCTTGTGAGACTTTTCATGGAAAGCTTTTAATATAATATGCTCATCATTTACCTCTTCTCCAAAAGAAAGTGTATATTGAGTTAAATGAGTACACAAATTTCCATGACCATTGAACAAAGGTAGTGTAGTCATAACAAAATATTTTGGATAGGGTTTTTCATACATGACTTGTGTAATGGGTTGTCCTAAGATAACATTATCTTTGATATTGATACAACATGATATAGTTTGTAAAGTGAGATCAAGTACTTGGTTTTGGAGATCACCAATAACATTTATCATGGATATAATATGATTAGTGGGAGTGGTATTAGTTTGGAAAGGATCATTCATGGGTTGTACTTGATCATTTATTTTAAAACCCTAGTATAATAGGATCATGAAAAATGTCATTGTATGGCTAAGGATTGAATTTTAAGACAAAAATAGTAAAAAATTGAGAATCATTTCTAGATTAACACATTGAATTTGTATGGGATTAGAAACATTACATTTATATTAATTGGATTTGTTTGACTTAGGAGAGGAGGGAGAGTCATCATAATTAGTATTATCATGGGACTCATATTCTTTGGATATATAATGAGTATCTTGAGAATATTCTCATAATATGATACAATATTTATTTTATAAATCTAAAGTAATATAAATTTTTGTTTCTATATCACATTCATTTGTACCATTTGAAATTTTAATAGAAAATGAACAAGTATTATTAGATGTCATAACATTATTTATAACTTCTAAGGGAGGAGAAAGAGTTTCAAAATATTGTATATCTTTATCCATGCTTATAGGATAATGTGGCATGTGTATTCATTTACATCATGTACATCTTATAGAGATAGAGGGACTAACAAATTCATTTTTATCATTTACCATTTTTATTTAAGGGATATTATTTTGTAGCTTATATTGATAAACATGTTATAATGCAATGGTAAAATTAAAAGGTAAACAAGGTGAACTAATAATTTATTCTTCACATTTCAATCCTTGTGAGATATTAAGGGAAATGACATATTCATCATTAAAATTATTTTTTTTTAATAATTTAATGAAAAGAGGAATACAAGGGATGTATAAAGGAAAATGGTTTTTCAAATTCTAAATTAGAATGCTCACTTTCCTCTTGACTATATTCTTCACTATTATACCAATCATCTTGATTTTCACTATTGTCACCATATTCATTATCATATTCATATATGTCACAATCATATTATTCATTAATGTAAGAACCATAAAAAATTATACAAGTGTGATCATTAGTCCATTCATTATCATATGCATAAGGTGTAACATTGTTAAAGAATATTAAATATAAAGGATGAACTATTTTATCTAAATTTGAATTAATATTTGAATTAATCCTTAATTATATAAATATAACATATTAAAGGAAGGCATTATAAATATAGTCCTAAAAATAAACATAATATAAAATATTGAAATATATAAATAAAAATAGAAACAAACAAGGGTAAACTATGTAAAAGAGAGATGTACTTATTTTTTTAAGTCATTAGGTGACTACATAGAAAAATATAATATAGGAATAAAAACAATGAAAAAACCCATAAACCTTATAGAAGTTAATCCTAGGTGCCCTCAAGGACATAAAAACCCAGTAGAAAAGGAGTGATATCATTGTTGTCCCTATTGGTTTATCTTGGAACTTATGAAATAGCCAAGTATGACCATGAAAATTAGGTATTCTTAAGTTATTTTTATATTCTTAAAATATGTAGAGACATGTATATGCCTTATTGAAGTTGTAAACCCTAGATTTATGTCACAATGAGACAAATGAATGCGAATGAGTAAAAAAAGGCTAGCAATTAGAGTTGTGATAGACCTCAATACCTCATTATACTGAGCATTACCTACATACCAATACTTAGAAGAGGGATACAACCTCCATGTAGTTCTCCTACCTAAGTTCTTTATGTAATTGTGCTCCTTTGACTATATGAATTCATCTAGAATTAGCTTAAATACTTGATAATGTTTGTCTAGGGCTACATAAAACTAAATTCAAACTTGGTTCATCACTACTTAAAGAGTGTGGAAACTAAATTGGGAAGATTAGGGATATTTGATTCAATGCACACTTGAGTAGATAATCTATTGTAATATAATTGATAAGCTTGCCTAGATTCCTATAATGAATGAATTAAATGTGTTTTTATAATGGTTCAAGAGGGAAAAGACCCATTTGATAATTTAAGGATCTAAAGGCTGAACATAGGGATGTTTTTCTTTTAGAAAATTTTACTATTTGAATGGAAGGACATAATCGATAGACATGGACATGAATGCTAAACATTCCTATCCTATTGGGAATTCTTGTAGATTTAGGAAGGGTGTTGAAATTTGGGTATGAGTAAGAGAATACATATTAATAAAGGTGTTTTAGTAGTAATATCAATTATGTAAGTGATAATGGATGGTATTGTAGTGAAATAAGGTCTCTTATTATGTTTAAGATAAGTAAAATCGGTGAAATAAGTGTCAATTAAGAGAAAATGTCAATTAATATTAAAAAGGGATAAAATAAGCATGATCAAGTATTCGTGACCAAATTTAGGTTACTACAATTGTCCCCCTTTAGTCTAGAAATGAAATTACTAGATTAAAATAAAATCATACCTTAATGTGTAAGAAACACTTTGTATTTGAGTTATATACTTCAATCATGCAAGGCATTATACTATATGGAAAACCTTGTAAAACACATGAACTAGTTATTTTTTTCTGTTAAAAACTAAAATTTGGAAACTTGAATTTGAACATTTGAAACTTTGTTTGAACTTTGACAATTCCAATTTGAAATGAAATTGGTTAAATTTAAAATTGCTTGCATTTGAGTATTTTTAAAATTAAAATGAGAGTATGGAATGAATACATTGGTATGTGTGAAATTTATGCTAATTTTTTGACTTTTTCTTGGTGATGATGCTTCCTTGAAACATTGATAATTGGTGCCTCTTATTAATCTCTTAGAGGAGATGGTACCTTAATGAAACCATTGGATAAAATTAGGGGTTATCAAACCCTAACTTGCATTTGTTATTTTGAAGTGAAAATATTGCACATTGAATAATATTGAAACTTGATTACTTATGTCCATATTTATAACCCCAATATGTAAATGGGTTGGAATCATAATGGATTCACACACATAATCTTAGAGTGTTTAATAACTCAAAGTAATGCACTATGTAATTAAAGTAAATAAATCACTATAGATGGCTTGTAGATTCAATTTAAAAATATTAGTATTCCAAATAGTCATAAGAGAATGAAGTACACCCATACTCCTACCATGTTCATAACTAAAAAATGTGGCATAAAATTTTATCATACCCCTATTTTAATTATAAAATTTGAAATTGTATGTCAATTATCCTTTAAAATAGAAATATAAATGCATATGTAATGTCATATACCCACATAATATGTTATAATAACTAAATTTGAAACTATAAACTTTAAAACTATGATTTGAAACTTTGAATATGTAACTTACTCTCTGAAAATGGTTTATCTCATGCATGAGAAGCCCACTAAAATGCCCTCCTTTTGAGGCAAGGAAATATGCTCTTGAAAACTTCATTCATCATAAAATAAAATTTAACTTAAAATATGTGTAGTAAGATGTTATCATTTAAAGTTTTAGCGTATGGAAAAGTGTTGTCATAGTAAGATTCAAATTTTGCATAAGACTTAAGAGGCAATGCATATAGTAAGTATCATTAAACCTCATGGAACTAGTATGTTAATATGTTGGGAGTGCATGATATGGATCATGGAATGTAAAAAACTCATCAAGCTCAACAAAAACTTGCACTATAAAAATAAATGATAGAAAATTGACATATATGGATGGGCAAATGACCAAAATCAAGGACATGCTTAAATGCCCTAAAGAACACACATATACATGAGGAATGTTGTAAATAAGGGACATTTTGAAATGTCACAAACAAGGTATATGTTTAAATGTTGCACACATATAGGGCTGAGGACCATAGAAAGGACATGTTCATATGTCACACACAATAGACAAAATATTATAGAGGTGCATCAAGCAAAGAACATCACAGAAGGGCCAAAGGCCAACAACATATAAGAGAAAAGTTGTAACCTACTATGTAAAAATAAGTAGGATAAATGGAAGATATAACTATTAAAGGTATTCCAATTTATGCATATGTCTTCTAATCATATCCTAACAAATAACATGTTCATATACACTATAAATGATAGAAATGTTAGCAAGAAATTTGTATAAAATTAAAAGATCAATAATATAGGGGTTGTAAAATGATAACACCTATATAATGTCACCTATGAATAATATTCCCCCAGCTTATCAAGGCCAATACATAGAGGAAAGTCCAAAATCTTAATTTGTAAAAATACATGTATGTGTTGCACAACACTTCATAGATACCGATGAAATACATGTGTGATATAGAAAGAATATGTTATATTATAATCATGAGATAAAGAACACATTTTAAATATGTAAATTAGATTGATAATCATTCTTAGTTATTTATTTTAGATTTCTTGATGATATTTGAATGTTTTTACATTTCTAAGAATATATGTTTTTTTATATTTTTAAAATATGAAAAAATTAGCAATAATAAATACTAAAATGAAACCAACGTATCAAAAATAGAAGAAAGAAATGAATCTAAATAATTTTCAACAAGTGTCAATGAAAAATGTGAACTATCAAGGGTTTTAATGGCTTAATATAAGGAATTTACCCCCAATGGTATGTGAATTGGAACTATTATAAACCTGTAGAAGACTGTACAATGTATGCAAGTAACTAGTTGTACATTCTCATTTTATAAAATGTACACTTATTGAAATATGTCATATGTATGAACAAAAAAGCTTTAAAATAAGATATTTTGCATGAAAAAATGGATATTACATATTGATACTACATGAATAACCTAGAGATTAACAAACTTAGAGTTATGTGTTTTGGAAATATAGATTCTGGGTAAAAAAATGCAAAGGACAAGATTTACCAATAGGATAATAGCGGTAAACATTTACATCTTATGGAAAAATGTTAAAAATTTGGAAAAAATTGTGCATGAATATAGATTAATACACTGTTTACCAAGATTGAGAATTATTTTAAGACGATCCAAACTTGGAAGGGAAGATAGAAGGGCCAAGAGGACAAGTCAATGAAATCCAAGGGCATAGAAGAATGGCTTAGATGATCATAAAGGCAAGTAAATAAAGGAATGAGATATAAAAATAAGAAACTAAATATAGTCAGGTTTCTATGTTTTTGAATTTTATTTGAATGATTTTGTATATTAGTAACGTATAAGATATCAATGATTCCATCAAAATCACAATCAGATAATTTGGTAATGAGTGATAAATGTCTTACCATTGTTGAGATAAAAGTATCAACTGTGTCAATATCAAAATCAGAACATGTATCATTTTAGTGATAAAGATATCCAAATGACTATTCATGTGATATTGAGTAGGAGACATGGATTTATAAAATTTAAGACTATGTGAAGACTCATGAGATGATGTAGAATATTATGGAATTTGTTGGATCTCTTGAGATATATACTAAGGAGATGTTACAAGTGTGTTTTATTATGGAAAAGGAGATTACATTTTCCTATAAACTCATTTTTGCTTTGGTTGCATTTGAACCTTTTACTTATTTATTAGGAATTGTGCTTTACTTTTGGTTATGTGCATAATTAAACTATGGTGGTGGATGGGGAGGGGCAGGTAGCATGGAATTTATAGGATGCTCATACTTTATCCCTAAAATTGTAATAAATTGATTACAATAAATATATTTCAAGCATATATAAACCAAGAAGGTAAAACACACATTTTTACAACCATGGGCACCCCAATATCATATTAAAAAACTCTATTTTGTGGTACAATAATAAAGGGAGTTGATACTATAACAAGACCTACTTGAAGAGGTAACATAATATTGACCAGAGTGGCTTGTTTCTTACCATTGAAAGACAAAAAATTTAGTAGTTGCTTGTATATCACTTTGTGTGTAGCTTAATTAATGAATAAAATCAATTGTACATGTATTTTCAATTGATCCATTACAAATTAACACACTATGAATAGGTTGTTGATAAATATGAGCCCTTATACACAAAGCAAGAAAATCAAAGTCACCATCAACTATTTAACTATTGTCAAAATTAATCATAGGATATGATGTAATATTTGGAGTAATTATATTGGTAATACCATCCAAAGGGTTTCATATGATACAAAAGGTGGATAATCATTTTAAATATGAAGCACATTTGAAGTGTCTTTATTGGTATCATGATTAGGAAATAGATCACTGAAAATATTGAGCTTATCATTATCATTTTGTTGAGGCTTTATTTCCTCAATGTGGGTGTCTACCTCAATGAAATTATCATCAATAATATCTTGAATGAGATGCATGAGTTTATAACACTTGTTTGTAGAATGACCATTGCATTGATGATGATGACAATATGCATTATTATTAAAAGATTTAGTTTGTGGATTAATCATGTCAGCTTCATACGGAGAAGGTAAAGTGATTATGTGACATTCAATTAAATTTTATAAATTTTTTTAAGGTGCTTGTGGTAATATAGAAAATTGCCTTTGTGGTTGAATGGAAAAAACATCTTTATTAGGAAGTTGAGAAATAACATTGATTTGAATCTTTGTTTCTGATTTTGCATCTTGTGCCTTGTATTTTTAAGATAGTTTGATTTGAAATTTGTTGTATCCATAATAGGTGTAGTATTTACTTAATCTTATTCAAACCATTAATTTTGACTTATTTATCCCTTATAATATGACAAAAATATTCAAATGACCTTATAATATGAAAAAACTCTGCAAATGATTTAAACTTATTAAAGAGTATTGACTCATGTATGTGTGCAAGTAAAATTTGTTTGAATATGTCTTATAATTCATTATATACTATTACATTAGTCATTTTAGCCAACATATTCTTTTAACGAAGCACATACTCACTAATAGGTTCATTTGTTCCTTTTTTTAGCTTAGTAATTTGTGCATATGAAAGTTTCTAATCAATTTTATTAGAAAATTATTTGATAAATAAATCCAATAAAGGATTTAAAGCTTTCACAGATTGAATAGGTAAATTGTAAAACCACCATAAAGCATAGTCTTTTAAGCTTCTTGGAAAGAGTTTAGTTAGCAATTTATCATCAAATTCATAATCTAAACATGTTACATGAAAATATATTAGATGTTGTTCAGGATTTCCTTTACCTTCATATAAATTAAATTTAGGAGCTATAAATCTAGTAGGTAAAGGATATGATGAAATATCATGAGATAAATGATTATGAAGTAAAGCATGGGAATATAATAATTGACTATATTTTATGATGCCTTTCTCTAATTACAACACCTTAGCTTGTATAAATATAACTACTTGCTCAAGGGATTACTAATTAGATAAGGTATGTTTTGTAGTATTTGTAGATATCAAAGGATTGGAATGGATCACTTGGATAGGCATAGGCATATAAATTTTATGTAAACCATGGGTTTCCCCCAAACCTAAAGATGTGGATGGAATAACAAATTCAACCATGATAGTGTCCACACTTGTGGTAGGGTTTACAATGGGGTGCTCAACATAATAATTTGTTTATTAGGATGCAGTTGTGTTTACATATATATGTTGTTATTTCCATGCTAAAAATAATGACTCAATGTCCTCTAGATGGGCATCAATGTATTGACTAAACTCTTTAGCATCTATATTATTAAACCCATTTTAATGAGTAACTTTAGATTTATTGGTTTTATCACTTTATATGACCACAATAACTCCATAAATAGGGTGTGAAGCAGTAAATTTAGAATACGTAGTAAGTATAATAAGAAGAAAATAGACTAAATACAATATGAAACCTTACAAGGTTATAACCCTAATAAAAACTTAGGGTTTGACAATGTTGAATCAATACATGAGTTCACCAAATGTTTTATCTAAAATTTAATTGATATTGTAATTAATCCTTAATTAGATAAATGAAATATACTAAAACAAGACAAGTCACTATAAATACATTCCTAACTATAAAATTGAAGATAAATGACTAAAATAGACAAAGTAAAACAAAGAAGAACAAGGGTAAACTATTTATAATAGAGATGTACTTATATTTTTGAGTCATCAAGAGACTGCACATGAAAAAAAATGCAGGATTAGAAAGAATGAAAAAAAATCTAGAAACCTTCTAGAAGCTGAGCTTGAGTTTCTTCAAGGATAAGAATTCTCAATAGGACAAAAGTGATGATTTTTATTGTCCCTATTGGTTGATCTTCTCATTTTTTAGAAAACTAAAACTTTCAAAACAATTAGATGTGATAGTGAAAATTAGGTCTTCTTACACTAGTTTGATTTACGAAAACTGTGCAAAGGCTTGTATATGTCTTCTTCAAGTTTTAAACCCTATATTTGTACCAATATGAGACAAAAAATGTGAAAGATTAAAAATAGGTTAGAAATAGGAGTGTTACTAGACCTCAATGCCCCACTATGTTTAGCATTACATACATACCAATACTCTGAAGAAGGATCCAACCTCTATGTAATTCTCCCACCTAAGTGATTTGTGCAATGGTACTCCTTTAACTAAATAAAATCATATATAATTGGATTTAATACTTGATCATACTTGGATATAACTACATAAAATTGAATTCAGAATTGGCTCATGACTTCTTAAAGTGTTTTGAAATTACTTTGGGAAGAATAGGAAAGTTTTATTCAATTTTCACTTGTGTAGATAAGTTTTTGTAATATAATTGATAAGCTTACCTAAATTCATGAAATGAATGGATTGAATAAGATTTTATAGTGATTCAAGAATAAAAATAGCCTTTGGAGAGTTTAATTATTTAAAGGCCAACCCTAGGGATGTTTTCCTTCTTGAAATATTGACTGTTTGGATGGAAAGATATAGTTGGTAGATAGGGCAAGGATGCTCATGCCTGTCCTTTTAGGAAAGGTGTTGAACTCTAGGTCTGAGTCATAGAATACATATGCGTAAAGGTGTTTCCAATGATAATATCATTTATGTAAATGACAATGGATGGATTTGTAGTGAAATAAGGTTTCCTAATATCATTTATGTAGGTGATAATATATATATATATATATGATTTGTATATATTTTATTTTTTTATATATAATTTATGTATATATATATATAAGGTATATGTACCATAAAGTATATATATTCAAAGTATACATAAAGTGTGTGTGTGTGTGTGTATGTGTGTGTGTGTGTGTGTATATATATATATATATATATATATATATATATATATATATATATATATATATGTTGGATTATTTATCTTTCAAAGTTATTTGTTTAGTTTATTTTATGTTTTGTTAGTGGGTTTGTTGGTTCATGGGAATGTTGGTTGAGTCTTGTAACCACCTTGTGAAAAGTTTATAATGTTTTTCACCTATTTGTAAATATCAATCAGAACAATACAAATTTACATTTTTATGAAAGCCTCATTTACAATGTAGTTTCTCAGTTATTCCTCCATTGCCCTTGGATCCAAAAATGGTATCAGAGCATAGTGAAAATATATTTTAAATTGAAGGAGAATCCATGAAAAAAGCCAAGTTTGAAAGAGCAATGAAGAAGAGGATCAATATCAAGGTTTGAACATCCATTTTTTTATTCTAATCCTTAAAAGTGAATTTTGTAATCCATCTAAAATACTATTTACTTCATTATATGGTCAAAAATATATTTATTTGCCTTTGTATGTCCTTCAAAAGTCTTTAAAAATCATTTTTTATACCTAAAAGCAATTTATCTGCCTTAACACCCCTAATTTTAGCCCAAAATCAGATTTATACAACCTACTATATGCATAACTCCATTTGTACGACCAAAATAAAATAATGCGTTAAATCTAAATTGTATTATTTATTGTACATCATTTAATCTATTCTTTGTCATTGGTACAACATTCAAGTTATTTAAATCAACCAAAAAACCTTCAAGTCTGCTTTGTATGACCTCCATTTCTACCTATAGAAATTATATGGTCTAAACAAGATGAAGTATGGCATATTAATGTAGAAGTACCTCTCTTGATTAGATTTTAATATATAAACTATGCACAAATAAACATTTGTATGGTCTTGATATGGTTCTAAATGAGTGCAATGTAGTTTTCATGAAGTAGGTGTGAAAGTATGAATTAGGAACAACACAAAATGACTAGATACACTACAAGAAAAATATGGTCCAAAGCTTTATCTAATAAAGATTGAAGTTTTCATTTAATTTTTTAAAATGATTTATTTTGGTGGGTCCAACAAAGGAAAAGGAACATGTATTTTTCACATGCAAATGAATTTTTTTTACATGCAAGAGTTTATATAGTGATTTATTTTTTAAAAAAATCAATAAAATTAGGGGTTAAATAGCATAATTTATCTTTATGTTCTTAAATTTATGAAAGAAATAGTTGGATAATATAATTTTTTGAATAAACATGCATGTGGGGAGGTTAAGATTTCAAACCTCCAAAGTATAATTTTACTCCCATTCATCATTGTGAACATTATATTGTGATAATTTTTTGACTACTTACTATTTTATTTAAAGGTGTTTGTGTGACTAGCCAAAATATAGGTTTTTAGACATTTTAGACACATTAGAATGGTCAATTATATAATTTTAAACTTATTTGTATGGTTTTTGAAACAAATATATTGGCAATGATGTATAAAGGTGCATTTTGAATGGAAATTGACACCTTCAAAATAAAAAGTTTCAAAATATTATCTCACATTTGTGCTATCAAAAAACATATTGTCTATTATAGGTCCATTAGGATCCTTGTGATTAACAAAGTATAAGTGTCAAACTATAACTTGAAGGATTCGTTAAAGGCTGGAGGACTATCACCCTTCTCTATTTAGCTATTTGTTATGGAATTTGGGTCAAATATTTGAATGGAAATTTTGGTAGCAGTAGTTTACTTATTGTAATTATAGTTTTGGTTTTCTATCCTTGATTTCATGACATGGAGTAAAAAATATCATTTGATTTTATTTCTTTCATTGCACAACTTCTCACCTCTCACCCGATAGGGGGAAAATATATATCATTGATAGTTATTTGATTAATCATCGGTGATAATATGCATTGATAGGGGTTTCTAACACTAACAATGTTGATTAAAGGTCATCAACATTTGTTAGACATCAAAGAGATGTACCACACATAATATAGGTTGGTCACTTTGATGGGCTTATGGGTGGATCCTTATGTGGATCAATGTAGTTGGATAGGGTTTGATCATGTTATAATATAATATGATATGATTATCATAGGGGATGAACAAGCCTTGATTATGTTCATCAATGTTTTATGGCATAATTTTTAGGGTAGGCGTATTTATGGAGTGGCATTAGTTTTGATTAGTACCAGGAGATACCATACACCAGTTGTAGTTGCTTAAGAGTTTTTTGATGACTTTAAAGTCATTTCTCCAATTCTTTCATCTTTTATACCCATTTGAATTAAGGGGGAGTTTGTTTAATTATTTATGATCTAAAGCTATTTATTTAATTTATTTTATATTTTGTTAGTACGTTTGTTGGTTCACGGGAATGTTGTTTGAGTCCTGTAATCACCTAATAAAAAGCTTATAAAGCTTTTCATCTCTTTGAAAATATCAATTAGAATAATACAGCTTTAGATTTTTATGAAAACCTCATTTACAATGTAGTTTCTCAGTTATTCCTCCATTGTCCTTATATTTAATAATATATACTTTATATATATATACACACACACAAAGTATATACATAAAGTATATATACATTTTGTGTATATATATTATATACATAAGGTATATATATACCTTGTGTATATATATTTTTATACATATAAAGTGTATATATAGCTTGTGTATATATACAAACCTTGTATAAAACTATGTATGTACAAACAAAGTATATACATAATATATACCTTATGTATATATAATATTTTATACACACACAAGGTATATATATATATATATATATATATATATATATATATATATATAACTTGTATGCATATATACACTTTATTATATAAACAAAGTGTATATACACTTTATGTGTGTTGTATAACAAAATATATATAAATATATATACACACCTTGTGTATGTACATAAAAGGTGTATATATATACCTTATGCATATATATTTTGCATGTTTTATATAATAAAGTGTATATATAAACCTTTTATGTGACCACAAGTTGTATATATACACTCTATGTATATACATATTATATGTAACACACAAGATGTATTTACATACACACACACACACATTATGTATATATACAAATTGTATTAATATATACACCTTACTATACACATAGAAGGTGTATACATACACCTTGTGTGTGTTGTATACCATTATATATATACACCTTGTATGTGACACATACAAGGCATATATATATATATATACTTTGTGTGTATTGTATAACATTATATATATACTTTGTGTGTGACACAAACAGGTTATATATATACACTTTGTGTGTATTATATAACATTATATATACACCTTGTGTGTGACACACAAGGTGTATATATACACCTTGTATATATACAATTTGTGTGTTGTATAATAAAGTGTATATATACACCTTATGCATGTACACACATAAGATGTATTTATATATTTTCTCATACAACACACACAAAGTGTATACACACAAGGTGTATATATACACTTTTTGTGTGTTACACACAAGATACACACACACACACACATACACACACACTATTATATAGCACATAACAAATTGTATATATACACATTGTATGTGTGTGCACATAAGGTGTATATATACACTATTATTTAACACACATAAAGTATATATACATAAAGTGTATAGGTACCTTATGTGTGTCATACATAAGGTATATATAGACATTGTTATACAAAAAATAAAGTGTATATACACCTTGTATGTATGTATGTATGTATATATATATATATATATAAGTTGTATACATACATACTATCACACACAAGGTATATATATACATTGTTATATAACACACAAAGTGTATATACACAACATGTATATACACCTTGTATGTGTGTGTGTGTATATATATATAAGGTGTATACATACATATAAATTGTATATATACACCTTTTATGTATAAAAAAGTGTATATACATAAAGTGTAAATACACACATAAGATGTATACATATACATAAACCATATATATACACCTTTTATGTATAAAAACCTTGTGTATATATAAACCTTGTGTGGATAACAATATATATACACTTATATATAAACAAGGTATATATATATATATTTTGTGTGAATAAAAAATGAATAGTGTATATATACTTATATATACATGGTGTATATATAATTTGTGTATATAATAAAGTACATATATACAAGGTAGGTATATATATACCTTGTGTATAATAACCTTGTATATATACACCTTATGTGTATAAAAAGTGTATATATACACCTTGTGTGTATTAAAAAGTATATATATACACCTTGTGTGTATAAAAAAGTGTATATAACAAATACACACAAGGTGTATATATATAATTTTTTGTACACACAAAGTATATATACTCCCTATTTATATACCTTATATGTATAACAATGTATATACACATTTATATATAAACAAGGTGTATATATATATATATCTTGTTATATATACACCTTGTGTGTATAATAAAGAGTATATAACAAATACACACAAGTTATATTATATACAACTTGTGTCTATTTGTTATATACTCTTTGTTATACACACAAGGTGTATATATATACTATTTAATTTGTTATACACACAAGGTATACACACACACACACATAATATATATAAATATATATACACACACCTTGTGTGTGTGTGTGTATATATATATATATACACAAGGTGTATTTATATAATTTGTGATACATACAAGTGTATATACACACAAAGTGTATACATACAAGGTGTTATACATATAATGCGTATATGTATATATATACTTTATGTGTATATATATAATTTGTGTAAAATGTATATATATACCTTATATATATACACTTTGTGTAAAAGTGTATATATATCTTATATATATATACATAAAGTATGTTTATATTCAAGCATATATATACTATGTATTTATTTACATTATATATATATATACAAAGTATATATACTCAAGTATATATATACACTATGTGTGTATATATACACCACAAATATATATACAAATTATATATATATGTATATATATATAAATTATATGTATATATAAAGTATATATACACAAATTTTGTATATATATACTTTGTGCATATATACATACCTTATTAATATATATACATAAAGTATACACACATAAAGTGTGTATACATAAATAATGTATACATATATACAAAAAATATATTTATACTTTATGTACATTATATATACACTTTTTGTACACTTTGCATAACATAAAGTATACATAAAGTGTATATATATTGTATACACAAAGTTTATATATATAATTTGCATATATATATACAAAAAATATAAATAAATTTTATGTATATATACACAAAGTGTATATATATACTATATACATATATACACTTTATGTATATATATACAAAGTATGTACATATAAATGCTTTGTGTATATATATACAAAGTATACATAAATTATATATATACACACTATATATACAAAGTGTATATATGCACTCTATGTATATATACATATAAATTATATATATACTCAATTATATATACACTTTGTGTATATACAACACAAGTATATATATATTTTTGTAGATATATACACTATATATATAAGGTGTGTATATACATACCTTGTATGATTATATAAATAAAGTGTATCTACATGAGATGTGTATATACATATGAAGTGTACATATATACAAAGTATATATATTTTGTGTACATATATATACTTTATGTAGACTTTGTGTATATATCCATATATACTTTGTGTACACTTTGCATGACACAAAATATACTTTGTGTACACAAAATATGTACATATATATATTTTATGTACACTTTGTGTATATATAAATATATAGAGTATATATACATACTATATACATAAAGTGTATATAATATATATATATATATATATATATATATATACACACACACACACACATACACACACATAAAGTATGTACATATATAATTTATATATATACATATATACATAAAATATTTAGACACTATATACACAAAGTGTACACACACACACACACATAAACAAAGTGTATATATAAATTATATACAAAGTGTACATAAATTATATATGTACACACAAAGTATATATAATGGAAAGTGAAGTTGATCTACAAATCAATAATAGCTCGAAGAAGATAAATCAAACTTACCCTTCTACTTGTTGGTACATTTATATAATTGGGGTCATGACCAATTTTGGATCTACTAGATCTAACCAAGTGGTCCCTTCCCACAATAATATCACTATAGGTCGTTCCAAAGCCTATAGTCAAGTAGCACCATGCAATAACCCTAGCTAGGTCCTATGTTTTTCTTATTCACAAAGTAAATGACAAAATAAAATATAACTAGTGCTCACCAAAGCTTGTAGCACAAAATGGGGGTAATAAACATAAAAGTAAACATGCATAGAAGCATTCTAATTAAATCAATATAGATATAACCCTAATACATGGAGATATAAATACATTAAAAAGCCATTACTTATGCTAATTTTATCTACTAAACTAGATGATTAAGAGTTAAAGATATTTATTTTAAAGACAAACCTGTCGAGACTCAATCTCTCCCTTAGACAAAGGTGATTTACAATAGGTTGTTTTAGTTTGTAAGGATCACTAAGATAGGCCAAAACATCCAAGACTTTTCTACAAGACAAGATTCTTCTCCAAGTGTAAACTCTAATCAATGACTCCTAAAGTAGAATGGTGGAAGAGAAGATTGTAAATAAGCACAAATGAATGATTAACTCTATTCCTCTCTCTAAGAAATGGCAAAAAGGATGTGTATTTATAATTGGATTTAACACTAAACCCTTTTGAAAATTTTATTGATAGAGTCAACCCAATCTATCCTATATCATTAATAAATAAAAATAATTTAGTTCCCAGATTAGGTAGACCAAGGCTGACCAAGTCCTATAACTTGCTAATATATTTTAAGTATAGGGTCAACCCAGGTCAAATTTGTTTAAAACATGTCAAAAAGTTTTTTTATTTTAGGTATGGGTTGTTTAAGTGGTGAATTTCTTGAAAGAGTGTGTAAGGGAGGTGTCAAAGCTTAGGGAAGTGTATAAGAGAGTTTTGTATTGGTTTCAAGTGGTGGTATATGACACAACAATCTTGTGAAGCACCAATGGTGTGCCCACCCCTTTCATAGTGCACCTTTTAAATCTTACACTCAAATATATTGAGACTCGATAGGTCCCTGCAAGAGAGAAAGCATCATTAATTGATAAATTTTGAAAATATTTTGTGTATACATATGTCCCACTCAAATATCATCATGTGTCACTTAGGTGTTACACATACATTTTTAGTTTGATTGTAGAGGGTGTAGAGACTGCTTTGGTCAAACCCAAATATACAAAATTAAAGAGCAAAAATAAATAAACATAGGAAATCCAAGATAAATAAAATGTGTAGGCATGATGTACTTGAAAATTTGGTTATCTAGGGTGATAAATGTTAAGTTATGACCAAATGACCAAGATAAAAATTTATAACAAATCGGGTAACAAAAAATCCAAGGCTACTAAATGACTGAAAAAATTGAACAAGTATACCTTAAGTAAGAAATGTAAACAAACCAAGTCAAATTAAGGATACAAGTAAAAATGCTAAATAAACATCAATGTGAAAGCAAAAATAATTCTTATTTAAACAAAGATGGGTAAGAAATGGTAAAATAACATTGATGAGTAAGTAGTAACAATCCCTACTCAATCATCAATGGAAAAATTACATAAAAGGGAAAACAATATTGGTGAGTTAGAAGTGATAATCCAACCTCACTCAACAATAAAAAAAAGTATATGAAAGGAAAAATAGACGCAGTTATCGGAAAAAAAAGTATAAAAAATATAGAAACAGATGCAATTGTCCAAAAAAATGAGTGATAACAAAAAATTTAGAAATAAAACCAAGGAAATTCTAAAAATGAAAAGTGATGGTATAAGGAAGATAATCCATAGTCACTTAAGCATATTATTTTGTTCTTATATATAGATAAAACCGAAACAAAGTAGTGCTAGCATGTTTTTAGGATATGAAGAAGAGGAAACATAGAAGTGGGAAAACAAATTTAGAATCAAACTTGCATATCAAGGGGGGAAATGAAATGGGTGGTGGGGGAAATGAAGGAGAAAGCAAGGTAGAGAAACTCTTTATCAAAGTCAAGACACTAAAATTAGGTTTGTCAAAAAAGAGGACTTTCAACATTAAAGACTCTAAAGAACTTTTCCTAACCACACAAATCATAGGTTATCAAATTAAGTATGAAATAATCCTATGAAGGCTATATGCATGAAAAGTAAAATGGACCTAGCTGCCCACACCATGTTTCCTATTCCTCAAGACCCTTTACAAAGTTTTTGATCTATTGTGAAGATTGGGTACTTATGTAAGAAAGTAATCACTATATATTATTTTTAATTCTCTTATCCTTATCTATTGGCCTACCGTACCCCAATGAACCTCATCTCTATCATGAGGCCAACTATGGAGTATGAGCTTTGATTAGAGATAGGAGATGTGCTATAAATCACATATTTTGGTGTGATGTTATTTTTTTTAAAAAAAAAATTACATTTTGATCATTTCCTTTTGCTTTAAATGATTTGGATTTTAAATTTTTAATGTATTTTTATATTCTTCCTCCATACGGATTCAGAGAACTAAACATGGGTGTTAAAAATTACTATCATTTGAAAACTACTGAAACTCATGAAATAAAAAAAACCAAAGGACCAAGGGAAATAACTAAGGTTTGTAAAAAGATACTACTACAGAAGGTGAGATTTATGTAGAAAACTTGTAATAAATGTTAGTAGGACAATATATAGAAGTATGATAATAAGAGGAATATTTAAGCAAAGTATTTCTTGAAAATTGTGTATTAGTGGGTTCCTTAAAAACATGGACTTCATTAGTTTGGAGGTGATAGGTGTTAATATGAAGGATGTCTTTCACTAAATAAGGCCCCCACCATTTTTGGGAATATTTGTCTTCTTTATCATGGGTATAGTCTAATTTAAGGACTAGACCACCAACATTGAAAGTGTGAACTTTAACCTTTTTATTATGTTGTTTGGTGATGTAAGCCTTGTATTGGAAGTTATGTTGAAGAACGTCTAGAAAGTATTCATAAAGAAAATTTAAGGAATGAAGGTGAGCTTCACATAATTCTTCATAGGGAATGATATTGTGAAGAGATATATGTAAGGAATGGAGTTTAAATACTTATGGCAAGATGAACTCAGAACCATAGACTAGTGAGAATGGTGTTACCCTAGTAATAGTACGTATGCTAGTATGATAGTCCCAAAATGAGGGATATAAGTGAAGATGCTAATCAATGCGGGTTTCTTGGATGTTCTTTTTTAGAATTTTATTGATATTTTTTAGTGACCTCATCTTGGCCATTATAATATAGATGGTAAAGTGTGGAAAATTTATGGGTTATTTTAAATTTAGCATATAACTATTTCATGTCCTTATTTTTGAAATTATCACCATTATCATAAATGATAGTATGGGGAACTCCAAAATGATAAATTATTTAGTTAAAGATAAATTTATAAATAGTGGTTCCCATGATATTGACAATAGGCATGGATTCTACCCATTTAGTAAAATATTTAGTAGCAATAATGATAAAAACATTACAATCTTCCAGTGAGATATAATCCCCACATGGAAAATGGCCAAGGTGACTCCACATTTTGGACCTTATCTAATGGTGAATGGATTAAATCATCATGAAGTTGGTAAGGACTACACTTTTTGGCAAAATCTATAGCGGCTTTTTCTAAAGTAGGATAAAAGTATCCCATATATAAGCATTTATGTGATGTAATGTGTCTACTGTAGTGATCACCACAAATTCCCCCTATGCTTGATTGAGGAGAGGAGAGAAATATTATTGCATGACATAGTGGAGTAAGGTACCTTATACATTATGGTAATAAAGGGTGTTGTATCAAAAGACATATTTAAAGGCTTATTTTGTATTCTAGTCTTTTTTTCATGTCTGAAGGATAGGTTTGATGTTAAAAGAAATGGATGATGTTTTTGTACCATGGGATTTGTCTAATAGTGACATCCTCAATGTGATATATGAGATAATCCTATGGTTGGATAAAATATGGTGACTTTCTTATTTGAATAATAAATTAGGAATCATTAAGTACTTGATGAGGATGAAATAAAGATGCATAAGAAGTGAGAGAATAAACTAAAGAGTTATGATCTCTTGAACTTGGCTCAATGGTAAAGGAGGAAAAATCTTTGGTGAGTGTGATTTAAATTTAATGATAAGTGATAATATCTTCACTTCTACACTGGTAATCACCATCAACTTGGTGGTAGATAAGTTGGGAGTCACCCAAAGCATGTAGATATGGGATATCTAAGTCAAGTGTCACTTTCATACCTAAGATTAGAGATTCATATTATACAATGTTATTAGTGACATAAAAGGTTAACTTTAATGCTAGAGGGATGATCTTAACATGAGGGTTAGTTAGAATACAACCTACCCCAACTCCTTGGAGGCATTTAGCACTAGCAAAGTGGAGGGTCTAGGTATCTACATAGAAGTCAATGGTGATTTTAGGAAGCTCTTAGATAACTACTTTGGATTTATTAGTATCAAGAATGATATTGGTATCTTCTTGATTATTTGCCTCTAAATCAATAGTGAATTTATGGAAAATAATCCTTAAGAGAGATCCAGATTAAGACCTTTAATATATAGAATGTTATCATCAAGGATATTATCTTGAAGGTGATTTGTAGTGGGTATGAGTGCCACTTCAAGTTAGTTGGCAATGAATTTACCTTTGACATATTTTTGTGTTATTATTCAAAGGTCAAATTCCATTAAGAGAAACATCCATTTGCCAATTCTATCTCCATATAGAAATGTTTTGGAGAAAAAATGATGAAGTAGATCATAATGGACAATGAAATAAGTTGTTTGATAAAGCATATAGTGATAAAAATTTTATGTTGTGAAGTAGATAGTAAGGTCATCACATTTAAATTTAGTGTAACATTTTTCACAATTTAAGAGGCCTTGAATAATATAGTAAATAACATATTCTCTTCTAGTATCATCTTGTTGGACAAACATTGATCCAACTGATACAAGAGTAGAAGAGGTGTACAAAATTAAAGGACAATCATTGGAAGGTGGGTGAAGGGTGGGAGGATGGAGTAATGATTTTTTCATGTTTTCGAATGTCTTATGATAGGGACAAATACATTATAAAGCATTACCCTTTTTGATAAGGGAATTAACAAAGTATATATGGTAAGCCATTTCTAGGATGAATCATCAGATTACCCCAAGGTTTATAAGGTAAGTGTGAATGTCTGGAATGGAGAGGAATGGGCATGTTGACTATAACATTCATTTTAGTGGGATAAACATTAATACCATGAAGAGAGACTAATATACGTATAAGTTTACCAGATGTAATACTAAAGACAAACTTGTATGGGTTGATTCTAACTTTAAACTTGATTAATCAATAAAAAATGATAGTTAGATCAATGATATGTCTTGTGCAATGTTTTTATTTGGAAATGAGGTCATCCACATAGGTTTTCATAATTTTGTGTATAAGATCATGAAAAAAGTGAGTCATGGCATGTTGATAGGTAGCTCTAGCATTTTTAAGGATGAAAGTCATTTTAACATAGTGATAGGTGCCCCATAATTTAGTGAATGTTGTTTTGTGTTGGTCTTAAGGGGATATGTAAATTTGATTGTAGCTTGAAAAACCATCCTTGAGTGAAAACATTTCATATCCAATGGTGGAATATATGATGGCATCTATTGAAGGTAATGAAAAAATGTCTTTAGGATATGTGAGGCTAATATTTTAGAATTTGATGCATATATGGGTGACTATGGTGAATTTTTTATGAACATGAATGATGTTTTATACCCATTATGAATACTCCATGTTTAATAAACTTGACATCTAACAATTTGATAATTTTTATGACATAGGGTGGAAATTTTAGATTTTTTTATTTTTATCAAATGGGTTTGGCATCTGGGTATGTTATTATATTATGCATAATGATACTAGGGTCAATACCTAACATGTCATCATATGACCAAAAAAAATCTTCAAAATATTTATCGAATAAGAGGCTAAAGTTATCATGATCAATTGACGTGAGTTCTTTAGATACTGCTATGGGTTGAGGACATGAGGGTGTGCCATATTATATTCTCATAGTTTCTTTAATGAGCACATCATTTACATATTAAAAATGATATGGAGCATTATGAAGAGAATATAATGTCTACATATGAATTCATGTGTTTGACCATTACGAAGAGAAGTTATTAAAATGAGGAACTTTTCATTTAAAATTTCCAAGTTTGTGATGTTGTCATAGAAGTTGAGGTTCTCTAGCATGGAGTAACTCAAGTATGGCTTCATTATTAGGGAGTGTGGGTAAAGGTCCATAGTAAATATTTTGTAGGGAGGAGAGTTGTAGAGTGATTGATGATATATAAGGTATAGAAGGTTCCAAATTTTTTTAATTTGTGAGAGGTAAGATTTGTTCAACAACTCGAGGGGTATCAAGAAGTGAAGAATTAATTGGAGGTACGTGACCTTTAGGTTCTAACACACTATCCATGAGAATGACATGAACATCATGGTTGAAAGAATGTATCCTAAGGTTTGCTAATAGTTTTAAACATCAAAGTCTCATGATTGATCTTGGGCCATGATGTGTATATCATCATAGGTGTGAGAGATAGTACATGCTTATGTCTCTATAGGAGCATCAAAAGGAGATACACCTAGATCATTAAGTTTTCAAGGTGACATGGTTAAAGGGTCTTGAAATAACTTGGCCATTCCTTATTCATTACATGTGAAGTCATCTTCTATGTAAGATGCTTCATGTGTATTACATGGAGGAGGGAGGTCAATGATCTCATCAAGAAAAGGGATGGTATGATCATGGGGTAACAAGGAAGGAGGGATCCACTCCAAAATTTAAGGAGGTAACTTAGTAGTATTACAAGTGATTTTAAGTCATTTGGATCATCATTATCAGAATCAACAAGAGTGACTTGTAAATATGGATTCATGTTGACAAATTTAGGTAGAGGTACACTATTGATTCATGGAATTATTGGAATCTGATACTGAGATTTGGGGTTGGGTAGTTGAATTCTCATGGATTAGGTCAACCTCATTTTATAAAATTTTCCATTATGACTAAACTTGATACATTGGTTACTAGAGGTGGTAATAGATTTCATGAAATGTGTCTATGGGTGAATTACGAGTATCTTATAGGATAATGGTAAGTCAAAAACCATGAGCTTGGTGCATATGGTTTTGGTTCCAATAGTGAGAAGGATTTAAATATAACCAAGTGGTTTTTTATTATTCTTGTCAAATTCATGACATGTGAGATGAGTTTGCTTAAGATGATCTTTTTTATACCCAAGTTATTGAATTAGCTAAATAGATGCAACATTAATTCCTGACCCTTCATATACTAAGTCTTTTTGAATAAGGGTGGTATTAATGGCAATTTTAATGAATAGAGGTGGGTCATTAGCCCAAAAAATAATTTCATTATTTATCATATATTATTCAAGGAATTTAATGGAAGGTTTAGAATTAGGACAAACAATTTAAATATTATGAACTTCTATTGATGAAGGCTCTTGAGGAAGTTGTTCCACTTCTAGGGAAGGTGGTTCTTCAATTTATTATAGTTGTTGCATTAGGAATTTGTGATGATATGGAAAAATATGAACTAACTCCATGAGATGTATTTTACAAGGCATATATTTAAGTTCCTCTAAGAAATTCTAATGAGATTTGAAGATGAATAACCAACATGAGGCTTGGAAGGTAAAATAATTTTGGTAGGAAGAGAGGTAGTTGGATGTTCTGATTGTGGAAGTGTTTCCTCATTCATGTTAGGAGGTATGTTAGTGGTCTCTTTGATAAGTTTATCTTCACGTTATGGTTTATTTTGATTTGTGATGGGATATTTATGGGAAGGTTTACGTTGATACTTTAGCTACTTTCACATATTGAGAATTGGTATAGTATTGGTCATAGTCAGTGTCAATTACACAAATATCCTTGTTTGAATGTTAGAGGTAGAAAATGTTTTTGGGTTATTAGAGGAAGAAGTTTTGAAAGCATGTTTATTTTGAGAGGTGTTAGCATAATCATGATGATCCATTTTGATCATGGTGTCATGATTCAATGTTTCTCTTAGATAAAAAAATGGAAAATTTGGGAATACCACAACATGTTTCATGGGAATGACTGACATCGGTATGAAACCAATTTTTTTTTAGGATCATACCATGTAGGTGGATTATTAGCATAAGTGAATGGTTTATAAGGTGATAAAAGTTGTTTCATTTGTTGAATAGTTAACGGTGCATGGGAAGCTTGGGGATTATCCATTTTATATACTCCTAGTTTTGTTTGAGGATGATTACCAATGATTACATTGATGGAGTGTTGGAAAGATCCCTTGATGGTTTTACTATTGGGTTATAATTATTTCATTAAAAAGTCTTGTCTCTTATCTTGATTGATATAATCATTTAGAGTTTGCAGAGTATAAGTTTGAACTTTGTATTGAATTGAAGGTAACATTTGACAAAATCTTGAGGTGAATTAGAAGGGGATTTATTATCATTAATAAAATAGCCAAGATAATTTTTGGTAAGATCATTGTGTTTAAATTCCTTAACTAAAGGATTGAATAAATCCTCAAGTTTTTATATATAATGTTAAGGGAGTTGGTTTTACCATTCTAATATGTCACCTATGAATGTTTCAACTAAAATTTTGGTAGTAGTGAAGGTATTAGTTTGAATCCACTATTTATAGAGATTACCAAATGTTTTGAGGAAATATGTAGGGTCTTTAGTCCCATCATATTTAATAGTTGGATATTTATTACCAATATCAATGGAAATAATGAAGGGGGATAACAATTCATTTTGAATGTTTTAAAACATCTTGTTGTGCATGATTGTTGGACCAAAAAAATGGAGCCACTGTGAATAAATTACATAACAAAAAAATATTTTAACCCAAAAATGGTAATGCATTATTCTTGGATGATATTTTCAAAGAGAGGTGAAAATATTTAAAATATTTTCATCAGGTGGTTACAAGATACAACTGACATTCTTATTAACCAACCAGTTATTACAAAATAAACATAACATTAAATTAAATACTATCTAAAATGTGAAAATAAAAGCACCTTGGATCATAAAATAATCCAACAAACTCATACTATGTATGGCACATCTCCATAATGTCCAACAAATGCTGATGACCATTTCTCAACATTGAAGGTGCTAGCAACCCCTGCCAACTTGTACTATCACTGATGACTAATCAAAGACCAAAAAATGTAATATCTTCTCCCCCTATTAGGTGAGATCTGAGAAACCATGCATTAAAATAAAAAATCCAACTAACTCTATCCACTCCATTCATCAAATATTAGATATAGAAAGCCAAAAATGAAATTGAAAGCAAGAACACAAGCCAAAAAATTTATACTTTAACAAATCCAAATCTTGAGCCTAGTATCTCACACAAGATAAGTAAATCATTAATCACACAAAATATGATGTCAGGTCCATCAAGACTATAAACCTCAACCATATAGGATGCCTCCTAATCAGAGGACATGTCAAAATAGCTAGAATAACTAGAGTAACCAAAAGATTGACCATTATAATGATCCACATAGTTAGCCTAAGCTTTATTTTTATGTGGAGATCAAGGTTATCAAGAAGGAAAAACATCTTCAAGCTGTCCAATACCACCACATTTAAAACATTGTGTCTATCTCCTGTGCTGATGAGATCTATGAGAGGTTGAATCATTGGAAGAATTGTAGGAGTAAGAAGAATGCCTATAGTGATGTCTACATTTGGAAGACCCTAGAGAGTGATGATGTGAATACTATGGATACCATCAAGAATGATGTGTAGAATGTTATTGAGAGTGTTTTAGATAATGCTTTTGAAATTATCACTATACATGGTGATGACCTCTTTGATTGGACATGTTCTTTAAATAGTGAGCCTATTTAATATATGTATTTTTATTCTTTATAAATTGTCTCTCCTGTCAAGTCAACAACTCACATATGGATTCAAATGTGACATAATTAAGCTTATCAATAAGTTGTAACATTTTAACAAAATTAGTGTATGTAAAATTAAGCCCATTCAATGTGATAAAAATCAACATGTCATCATCAATTTTACCCTCTATAGTATATTACTCTTATTTTAGTGTTTTCATACAGGAAAGATATTTAGAGACATCTTCATTATCTATTAGTTTATTATTCAAAAGCTACATAATAAGGTCAATCTTCTTATATGTAGGTTATTTATCATACAAATATCTAAATGTTTTCCACACTTTCCATGCACCATTTTTAACTGCCTCAATATGAATGATAACCTATCTAGTGTAAGATGATTTTAAAAGTGTGAGAGAATGCTTATCATATTTTTGATATTCAACTAGTTTTGTTGCTTCAGTTGGTGGTGTGGTCTCTTTCTCTATGATTTATAGTAAGTCATTAAAAATGAGGGAGTTCTCCATGTTCCTACTTCATTCCTTGTAGTTTTTAGGTGAAAATTTACCATTTTCAAAGATCAAACTTACAATTTTTGCCATGATGCAATAAAAGATAAAAAAATTGAGGAATACTATTGGGATTTAGCCTTTACCACCAAAGAGATTCCAATTTACAAATAATCCTGAGACTTTGATAAGAAAATATTACACCTTATATCTCCTTATACAACCTTATCAAAATTAAATCTTATTTCACCAAGTTCACCCACTAGAATTCATGCTTTTACAATATGTATGCCCTTTACAAATTTAAAATCATGAATGTAATGTACCTTTAGACACCTAAATTTTATTTAGTGTTGAAATACACCTAAAATATATTAATAATTATTCTTAAAATAATTCATCACATCTCCATCCAAATTTAAATAATTGAATAAGTCAAATTAGTCAATTATGCACACTTTAAATACTTATTTTAAATATAAAATATGGATTTTAAATCTCATCCAACATCTTCCACCATTTATCCCTCATCCCAACCAAACCCACAACTTTATCGACCTCCTATGAGTCATCCACTAAGTTGTCAAGAAGTTTAACTTATTCTTGTTGACCCAACTAACCAATCCCATGCTTCTCTCAACCAGTTGAAATTATTTTCATACTTATGGGTGAGGAATAATTAACCACCATTTATTATTTGGATCATTTAATAAATCCAAATAATCCTCCACTATTGAATCTTCCTCTAAAAATCTATAAATAAACTTGAAAACCTTCATTTTTAAAACTCAAATTCTGACCTATGTTAACAAATTTATCTCCAATTCACAAGTGAATACAAGTGAATCAAAGTGAATCAAAGCATACAAAAATTTATTTTACACAAAAATCCTACCCATTCTTCGTTTCATTGTAAGAGTGTGCACCACATTTTTGAAGAGCAAATCAAGTTTACATCGTAATGAAGAAAGCTTGCACATTTGAAGTGTAAGTTTGTGTTTTATATTTTATTTGTTTATTGATATATATTAGGTTTAATTTAGCTTAGATTAATATTGTATTCTTAGTTTATTTCTTAGAACTTCTAAATTTAGTTCACACATTTTTGGCACACTCAGAAAGACATTCCCTCATCTT
Source organism: Torreya grandis (assembly GCA_037957365.1). NCBI lineage: Eukaryota > Viridiplantae > Streptophyta > Pinopsida > Cupressales > Taxaceae > Torreya > Torreya grandis. Next base: position 1,275,485 of record JARHVA010001621.1, read on the forward strand.
TTTCATCTTTTGATCATCATATTTGCATTTAGAAAGCATTTTTGATTTATTTTTGTTATTTATATTTGAATATGTATTTAATATTTTATTTTTGAGTGATTATATAATCTACAAGTTGTTATTAGGAGTTTTTTATTTAGCTATGCATGTTCACTGCATAATAACAAATTTAGAAACATCAATAACAAAATTGTGCTTCATAACAATGAAATCATTTTTGACCCATTTTTAGCCTCTTTTTAATTATTTTATTTATGTCATTGGATTTATATTCAAATTTTAATTTTTTTTGTGTTTTTAGTTTTTTATAACTCTTTGCTACAGGGAAAACATGAAATCGGTACACTTTTCAACAAAATCATTGTGTCTACAAGTGAAAATGTCATTCTTAGTAGCAAATTTATTCAATTGAGTAGTGAAATCATTTTATTAGTCCTTTTGTGTTTTCTATTCTGTGTCTACATGTTCAATAGTAAATTCATTTTTAATTAGTGAAATCATCATCTTTAGAAGTGAAATCATTATCCTTAGCAGTGAATTCATCTTTTTGTGTAACAAAATCATCCTTTCTAGTAGTGAAATCATCTTTTATGGTCACAAATTTTTCTCTGTGGGTAAAAAAATCATCATGCAGGGAAAAAAATCATTTTATAAGTGTTAAATTATTTGTTTTATGATTTATATATTCTATCTTTTTCTTGTGTTTACTTTATTATAATTTTACTTTCTTGTCTTTATATATAACTACAAATTTATTACATAGAGGTAGTTTTTGCTTTGTTTTTGTGGTTTTTAATTGTTCTATTGTAGGTTGCCTTGCTCCAAACCTATGTAAAAATTCTAACCACTTGTTTGTAGAATGCTTGGTCAAGATAATCAATAAAAAGGATAAACAAAAAAAATCAATTTATCTTTATTATTGCTTTCAATCTTGATTTCAATTTTTTTAATAATCACATCACATTTTATTTCAACATTTTGTTTTTCATTGTGGAAATTACATATGAACTTCCATTTGCATCACATTGGTGATGATTCTCATCAATCTGAAACATTTCCATAATTTTATATGTTACCCAAGTAGTACCCATGTATACTCTTTCCTTGGCATCACTTTGGTGACAATACTCAAAAATCAAAAGCAAATACTTAATTTTTATTTTATTTTTTACAGGATCTATTGACCATGTATTTCACCACCATGCAATATTCCAAACCCCATTTAATTGTAAGGTATATAAATTTTATAATTTCTACACCATCCATGTATCAAATGCAACCAAATACAAATCAAAATATATTTAGAAATACATTTGGTTCCAACCTTAAAATTAATGTAATTCAAAATTTTGGTTCACCTTCATCACCACTTTTAGATATTTATATAAACCAAAACACATTCACAAATCAAACCCTGATTTAGTTAAATCTAAATATATTCCATTCAAATCAACCTTTCAACTCTTACACCCATAAAAATCAACCTTTTCACATTTATCAAAATCAAACATTTGATTTTTCACCTAAATAATTACAAAACATGAACGAAATTACATAAAATAACCATAACTTCACAAATTCACAAGATCCAAATATTCTCACTTTCAACAAAAATCCAACAAATCCATCCTTTCAAGATCAAATGACTTCTCTAGTACACTTCATTACTAGTGAATCCCAAAACTTTACACAATAAAACCATCTTGTTACTAGTGATAATTTTTATTGAGGTGTTATCAATGATGTCTTCAAGGTGGCCAAGAGTGTCCATGAGATGATATGTATGCATGGTCCTCAATGACAAAGTGTACTTTAGTGCTCACATAGTTTGCATGAGTCTTTATAGGTTTTGGTCTTGTTATGGATGTTGTTGATAATGTGTTATTGATGTAGAGGCCCTATGGGTGTACTAAGTGCTTTGTGTACTTTTTAAAGTAAAAATAATCCATTTGAGTAGTTTTGTGAAGGTCTAGGTTATCCTATTCATCTTGGTAGAGTTTCTTGAGTGAGTAGATTGATGATGCTAAAATTCCTACATGTGACGGTGTCAAAAGAAAGTGGTCACATGGGTCCATTCAGTTTTGTACCTAGAGAATGTGTTTCAAGTTTCATGGATTTACATGATGCCTATAAAAATTTATGATGGCATAAATTTGTTCTCCTAGATAGATTTCATTGTCTTTATACTTAGTCAAATTTTCTTTTTTAGTGACCGTTGGAATTCAAATATTTAAATTTTACAAAGGAAACTAGTTGTGATTATTTAATCTATATCTTGAGCCAATGGATGAATTTGATGATGGATTAAAAATAAAAGTGGTAAATATATTCAAGGGAAATATAGATAAATTAATTATAAGGTTTGAATGGTCATACAATTGCATTTTTTATCTCAAAGTTGACTAAGGGTTTGACCTTCATTTGTTAAGGACCCAAGAAGGGTGTTTTAGTTTGCATTAATGATATTTGGATGTTTCATGATGATTTATCTATTGGAGAGTGTTTTATACTCCATCAAGATTATCTATATGGATTTTTTAGGTTTGAACAATCCATCTTTAGTATGAACCATTTCTTAGAAGTTGACTTTTTGTTTATTCATGGTGTTTTCATGTATAAGGCAAATGATTGAATGGTTTTGTATATGCATAAGTGTGTAGTGATGAATGTAATAATTTGAGGGTGTCTTACGGGTAATATGGCATGGATACATGTGTTTATAAGTGGCCTTGTGTTTTTATTTTTCTTGATGAAGTGTTAAAGGGATGAATAGGTTTCCATGGGAAACGACCACTTAGGCCTAATTGAAAGGAGTTGTTGCTTAAGGATAATCTATGAATGCTATGATCAACCTATGTAGGTCATGTTGATATTTTTCTAAGTGGGATATAATGATTAAGGGTTAAGGAATATCTTGTGCCCAACCAAGAAGGTGGTGATCATGAAGACTCTATAAAGAGCAAAAACAAAGATGAAGGTTTCTAGTGAGTTGTGAGTGAAGTAAAGTGAAGTGTGAGTAAGCTTGGTGGATGAATTTAAGTGAAGAGTAGTGTGAGGGATATGTGTGTGACCTAGTGGTCATGTTTTTTATGTGGTAATAGTGTTTTTTAGGTTTGATGGTTGAGGATGAGTGAAAAAGTATAGAGTGATTTAAAAGGTTGTTTTGGATGTGCTTGTGTGTGAAGGCTTGAAAAAGTGTGAAGTGTTGAAGAGAGTTGTTATTAATTGTTTTTCCATAAGATTGGAAGGCAATCAAAGTTTTATAGGTGTTGATGTTAGAGGTGTTGTGTGGGAACTCAACAACTAGGGAAAGTGGGTATTTGTCCATGTTTAAGGGTTGGTGCTCCTTATGGAGTGGGTACTTCACTAAAGTCTCTTATTTGTGATCTATTATAGGACTATAGTCAATTTGTTTTTAGGCTTGAGAGTGGGTTTTATTACCCATGAGGGTTTTACACATAATTCATGTGTTATATGCTTTGATCTTGCATTATTATTTTTGTTTATTGTAATGAATGCTTTATATGCTTCATGAATTCTTATGTTGAATGGTTAAGAATTTGAAAAATTGGAATTGAAGTTGATTTTCTTGCATCGCCAATTAACCTTCCCACCCTCTCAATGATTGTACCTATAATAATTGGTATCAAAACCATACCAATTGAAGGTGATAAAAGTTACAAAGGGTAGTAATCAAATTCAAGGTGGTTTATCTACTAAGAAATCACCACTATTTAATAGATCAAACTCTATTTTTTGGAGTCTGAGGATGAAGACTTACATCATGTCTCTAGGGTTTGATATTTGGAAATATGTTATGGATGGTTATTCCACACCCCTTACTCCTCCATATAGTGCATCTAATAATAATTTGGGTGAGAAAAATTCTAAATCAATGAATGCTATCATTTATAGCCTATCAAAGGCTAATTTCACCAAGGTGATCTATTGCAAGTTTGCCAAGGAAATATGGGACAAATTATAGACCATCTATGAAGGGGATTCGAAGGTTAAGTTGGCTAAATTATAGACTTATCAAAGGAAATTTAAGGGCCTCAAAATAATGGAAGATGATAATATGGAATCCTATCTTATAAGGGTTGATGAGGTGGTGAACATGATCAGAAGTCTTGGAGAGGAGCTTGAAGAAACTACTGAAGTACATAAATTATTAAAGTCTCTCACCCTCAAGTTTGATTCAAAAGTATCTACTATAGAATGAAGTCATGATCTCACCAAGATGAATATGGATTAATTGCATGGAATCCTTACTACTTATGAGATGAGAGTCAATGAGGACAAAACACCATATAAGGAAGCAACCTTCAAGGTGATCAAAGATACAAAAGGCAAGAAGAGCAAGTTAAGTCTTGAAGACTTTGATCTTAATGAAGATCAACTTGAATCCATGATTACAAGAAAATTGAATAGAAGATAAGGTAAATATGAAGGGAAAATTCCTTTTAAATGTTTTTCATGTGCTAAAGTTGGTCATTTTATAGCTAAGTACCTAGATAGAGGAAAGTTTGAATATAAGGAAGATCATTATGAATCTCATGAGGATGAGCACAAAAAAGTTGAGGGTCTTAGTAAGTACAAAAAATTATTAAATAAGAGAAATGACAATAAGGAGTCATACAAAGGTAGTAAGAGTCTTTACCATGAAGAACATCGTAATGCATCTACTGAAGAAGAAATATCCACATTAGATAGTGATGATACATCAAATGAGATATCATTCATGGCTCTTGATGATCTTGACTGTGAATGTTCTAAAGGAAAAGATCTCTTTGATGGTGATATATCATAAGATGAAGATCCCAAATATAATTTTGAAGGTGAGAAAAGGTTTTTTGAGAATAAATTAGACACCACTGTTGATGTGTTTATAGGAATCAAGAAGAATTCATAAGCATAAGTGATCTTCCCCATTGAATAACTTGAAAACAATAACAAGGAATGTTTTGAAGTAACAGAAAAGCTAGAGCTATCAGAGCATGAAAGTAATAAAACTCTTTTCATGGACTTAGAAGCAAGCATCCCTAGAGGAGATGACCTCATGCCAAATAAAGATGCAGATGATGATTTAGATAATGAATAATCTAAGGTAGATTATGAGAAAGAATTGGTGAATGCTCTTGATGAGAAAAAACATAAAATAAATAAGAGTCACAAGATGAAAGCTCTGATCAAAGACCATGAGGAGAAAAATATTTTTTTGAGGTAATATTGGAGCGAAAATCAAGGTAGTATGAATATCTCATAGGGAAAGAGAAGCTATAAGCTAAGTCAAGCTGTGAAAGCCTTAAGGAAAAAGAAGATGAGTGATCTAAGCTTAGCTTAGAGGTTGAGTCCTTAAAATGTTGTCTAAGGACTAAAGAGGTTGATTGCACTATATTTAAGACATAATTAGATCATACAATAGACAAACTAAAGATATATCAAAAATTTAAGAAAAGTGAATTGATTTTGATGACCTATTAAGTAGTAAAAAGGTCTCAAATGATAAGTTAGGCTTGGGGTTCTATGAAGATGTTTAAAAGGGTAAGAAGATTGAGAAGACAATGATGATAGATCATAAGCGTAATCATGTTAAGGAGAGTGCTAGTAAAGATAACAAGAGTGTCAATATGCATAAGAAGGGAAATTTCAAGAGCTACAACAGTTCAAGACAAATCAACAAATCAAATGAAATAAGGTATGATAACTCCTTCAATGGTTACTATTATTCTTGTAATCAATTTGGGTATAGGGATAGTGATTGTAAAAGACATATTCAAAGCTAATATCCATTGAGTAATGGTATATCTTAAAGTCCACATTAGTCAAAGGAGTGTTTTAAGTGTCATAAGGAAGGATAAATTGAAAACCACTCTCCTAGTAAGATGGGAAGGTCTTCCAGTCAATACAAGGTAGGTAGATCTCCAAGAGTGCATGAGAGAGCTCAAAATAAGGCATGAAGATCTAAGGAGGTGAATGAAAAATAGACTCAAAGAGGATTTTTTGTCATGATAAAGAAGGGTATAGGTTCAAGTGTTCAAGAATAGGTCTTATCTTACCAAGTGGACAAAATAATCAAGAAATATTCCAAGTCTGAAGGAAAGAATGAAGTTAAGGACCCATTTAAAGTCAATTTGATGATGAGGTAGGACTATAAGTCAGATGAGAGTATGGAGATATGGGATTCTCCTAAGTTTTGGAGCATTTAGTCTCTCTGTGACAAGTGGGTGTCTATACCTATGATTCTTAGGAGACATATTTCATATGTCTAAGTGTCTATGCTCTAGGTGATGTATAATATTCCATAATCAAAATAGGGGTATGTAGAGTTATTGATTAATCTTTAAGACCAATGCCATTGTGGTAGATAGTTGATAATATTATGTTTCCAAGCCTTGTGTTGATTAGAGAAGTGGATTTTCATGTTGTATGAGTCTTAAGGGGTAGAAATAATTTCATGTGCTTGATCTATAGGTTTATAATGAAAAGCTTCAAGAGACTTGTTTAGGGACATTAGTCTTAAAGACAAGTTCTTAGTTAATATTTAAAGCTTGGTTTAGTTGGTCAAATCATGAATAATGAAGGTAATATTTATTTGGAGTGTGGGGAGGAATTGTATAAGTGTATTCCATGGGTTAAGATGTGCTAAGTTTTTCAAAAGAACCATTCATGACTACCTGTTTAGTTTAACCAATTTATTCAGTGTTCACTGCTTAGTGAGAGCCCATCATGCAAATTTGGTGTATTTGAGGTCTACGAGGCTAACCAAGGGTTGAGTCCAGTTAGATTTGATGTGTATAAGTGAAAAAGGTGATATAGAGATGTCAAAAGGCTCCCATGATATTTTTATGAGGTTTTAGCTTAGTGACTGCTGTGTAAACATGGTATGTATGCACAGTCATGAGCTTTCTAGGTCTCAAATGAATATTTACAAGTTGTCAAGATGATTTTATTATTTATAAAGGTGTGTTGACATTGTACAAGTGTGTTCCAAGTGTTGATAGGTCATAAAGATGTATTGAAACTCCATTTGAAGATTATTGATGGCTCTCAGGTATGATAGTCTTTACTTAAGGGCTATCAGGTTAAAAACCATGTTCATGGATGTATGGATTCCCTAAGGAGCCTAAACTCATTTTTTGGACCAAGTGGTGTGATTTGGTGACCTCTAAGTGTGAGAGTAGTTTTAAGAGTTGGCATTGATTGAAATATGGTAAGTTGACCATGTTTCTTATTAATGCCCTAGTGTCTTAGCCCATGTGGGTTAGTGACCTTCCCAATGGATTTGAGGTATAAGGCATATTAATAAGTTTAAATGATCTAATGGGTCCTCAAATTTTTTTCATAGTATTCTAAAGGTAAGTGGTTTCTTCTATGCTTGTTCATTTGTCAAGGAGGGCTAATTGGCAAGTTAGTTTATAAAGGAGCTATAGTGTAAATTAAGAGTTGGGTGATGAAAATTGGCATGCATGAGAGGGTATATGAGTGAGAATCATATATGAAGTTTAAAGTCATGGAGATATCTACACATAAATTTATGACCTCTTCAAAATCTAGAAGGGCTACAAGGCCTCTAGGCAAGCCTAGTGTGAAGAAGAGTAGTTTTTGGTCATTTTATTCAAAACACAAAGGTATATTTGCCTCTAAATATGTTTCTTAGTTAGATTTATGCATCATGTGTGTTTGATAAATAACTTAGATGTCCATTCTTCATTCTGTGGGTAGCTTTTGAGAGATAATTTGAAGACAACTATGAAGTTTCATCATGATTAGAGATGGTTTGAAGGTGATCAAGGGGTGATTAAGATCAAGTGACTTAGGGGGAGTCCCTCTCAGTGTTCTTAAGGTATTTTAAATTAATTTTTGGTATTTTTATGTGTTTCTTCTTTATATAGTAGTGTATGGTCAAATAAGAGTGTTGTTAATGAGCAAGTTTGAGGTAGACATGGTAAGAAATGGTATGCACAGTGATAGAGGGAGTTTTTATCATCTCTCAAAAAAGGTACCTTCTTGTTTTTGGATTTGAAATAATTTATAGGTCCTCAAGATTATCAGGTAAGCGTAATTTATCATTATGTCAAAGGGGGAGAAAGTGTTTGTAGAGGGAGAAAGAGTATGTGCATAGATTTATGTTAGTGTTTACAAGTGTTGACATCAATGACAAAGGGGGAGATTGTTGAGGTGTTGTCAATGATGTCTCCAAGGTGGCCAAGAGTGTCTATGAAATAATATGTATGCATGGTCCTCAATGATAAAGTGTACCTTAGTGCTCACATAATTTGCATTAGACCTTATAGGTTTTGGTTTTGTTATGGATGTTTTTGATAATGTGTTCTTGATAAAAAGGCCATATTGGGTGTAATAAGTACTTAGTGTACTTGTGTAAGTGAAAATAATCCATTTTATTAGTCTTGTGAAGGTCTAGGTTATCCTAGTCATCTTGGTAGAGTTTCTTGAGTGAACAAATTGATGATGTTAAAATTCATGTGTGAAGGTGTCAAAAGAAAGTGGTCACATGGGTCTATTATTCTTTGTGCCTAGAGCATGTGTTTCAAGATTCATTCCTTGACATGATATCTATAAAAACTTATGATGATTCAAAGTTTATTTCCCCAGAAGATTTCATTGTCTTTATACTTAGTCAAATTTGCATTTTTAGTGACCATTAGAATTCAAATATTTGAATTTTACAAAGGAAACTAGTTGTGATTGTTTAATCTATTTCTTAAGAAAATAGATGAATTTGATGATGGATTAAAAATAAAAGTGGTAAATATCTTCAAGGGAAATTCAAAGAAAATTAATAGGAGGTTTTTTTGGTCATATAATTTCATTTATTGTAGCTCAAAGTTGACCAAGGGTTTGACATTCATTTGTTAAGGACTCAACAAGGGTGTTTTAGTTTGTATTGATGATATTTGGATATTTCATGATGATTTATATATTAGAGAGTGTTTTATACTCCTTGAGGATTATTTTTATGTATTTTATAGGTTTTACCAATCCATATTCAATATGAACCATTGCTCGGAAGTTGACTTTTTTTTGTTCATGGTGTTTTCATGTACAAGGTAAATGATTGAATGGTTTCGCATATGCATAGGTGTGTATTGATGAATGTAATAAATTGATGGTGTCTTATGGGTCATATTTAATGGAACCATGTGCTTAGAAGGGGTCTTATGTTTATATTTTTATTGGTGAAGTGTTAAAGGGATGAATAGGTCTCCATGGGACCTAAAAGGGCCAATTAGGCCTAATTAAAAGGTGTTGTTACTTCAAGATGATCTATCAATGCTATGGTCAACCTATGTAGGTAGGGTTGATATTTTTATAATTGGGATAGAATAATTAAGGGTTAAGGAATGTTCTGTGGATGATCAATAAGATGGTGATCATGAAGACTTTGTAAAGATCAAAAATAAAGATGAAGGTTTCAAGTGAGTTGTGAGCAAAGTAAAGTGAAGCGTGAGTAACCTTGGTGGATGAATTGAAGAGTATAGTAGTGTGAGGGATATGTGTGTGACCTAGTGGTAATTTTTATTATGTGGTAACAATATTTTTCAAGGTTGATGGTTGAGGTTGAGTGAAAAGGTGTAGAGTGATTCAAAAGGTTATTTTGGATGCATTGCTTGTGTGTGAAGGCTTGAAAAAGTGTGAAGGGTTGAAGAGAGTTATTATTCATTATTTATACATAATATTTGAAGGAAATAATATTTATGGAGTTGTTGATATTAGATATTTTATGTGGGTGCTCAACATCTAAGGCAAGTGGGTGCTTATCCATGCTTAGGGGTTGGTGCTCCTTGTGGAGTGGGTGCTTCACTAAAGTCTCTTTTTTGTGATTTATTATAGGATTATAGTCCATTTTTTTTTAGGATTGAGAGTGGTTTTTATTCCCCATGAGGCTTTCCCACATAATTGATGTGTTATGTGCATTGATCTTGCATTATTTTCTTTATTCATTGCAATGAATGATTTATATGATTCATGAATGCTTATGTTAAATGGTTAAGACTTTGAAGAATTAGAATTAAAGTTGATTTTATTACATCATTTATTCACCCCCCATCTCAATTACTGTACCTCTAAAAATATTTTCCAAAATCACCCAAGTTTCCCATCCACTTGTTATAGCTCTAACATCCCTCATTACACTAGCAAAGATTTGGCTGACGAAGAGTACATCAGAATGAATCCACATCTATTCATGTTTTAAAATAATGATTTGAGGGTATGTAAATATTTATCCCTTGATCTTAATAAATCCATATCATTTCCAAATCAAGGTCACAATCTTCCATCCATTTTCAACTAAACAACTATTTTTGATCAAATACCCATTTTTAAAAAAGATCTTATATTGGCCCAAACATCATTTAATATAGCCATAATTGAATCACCATATTAATTTAGTCCAATATATAATATCCTAAATTTACATAATTTTATTCATTCTAAATCCATTATTTCCAAATTACTAGTGAAAAAGAAACTTGGCAATAAGGCACTTTAGCAGGCTTTCCTTATGGCCACCTCCAAACCATGATTGAATTTATTATAAAAATATGATATAAATTTACTTTTGGAATTAAAGTAAGGTTCATAATTAAAATAAACTTACACCTTGGTATCAAAAATAAATTTATTAGTAGACAAGTTTGAAAATGTTAGTGATAATTTTACGGTTAAGGGAGAAGTTTCATCTAGAATCAATACAAATTATCTTAGTAACATCAAAGTAGTATTTTCCATTTAAATAAACAATATTATTCCCTTTTACATTAAAATCACACTACCTACACATGTCAAATGTAATCTATTTCTATAGACCTCATTGGACTTATCCCATGACAACATATCAATTGTAATATCTATAAAAATCCATGAAAGCATCCCATTTGGAGAAACATTACTTCACCAAATATTATTTAAAGCTTTAAAAAGAAATAAATGTACACCAATAGATGAAAAAATTAGATATTTATTTATGATAGTAACATCATAAATAATGAAAACATCAAGTCAACTAGAAGAGAAATGACATGGAATGATCTCTCGATTATAATCTAAGAAAGAATCCTAAATCTTGTGTTGCATACTTTTATGCTAAACTAGTAAAATGAAACTATAATGAGTTAGATCATGTTTTCAAGATTAATTTTGATGCACATCACAAGTTTGAACATTCTAGATTTGCTAAGGAATTAAGGAGTGTCAATATAGATCCATCATATTTTGACTTATGTAGTATTTGGTTGTTAATCAGTAGTAGTTGGGTAAGAGATATTAGTTTTTGTACATATGGAAAAATCATTAGTCCTTGGTGTTTGATACTATTTAATAGTATTTCTTATTGTCCTTACAGATAAAGGTGTCCTAATTACATGATGATTCAAAGAAATATTAGAATGTTTCTAGAGTTTAACTTTACTATTAAGCATATTAACATGGGTCTATTTGATAATTGTGTTTTTTTGAGAAAAAAATTACCACAAAACTCTACCAAAAAAACTTCTATCTAGATATGTTTATTTAACAAGCAGTTCCTAATAGATAATGATACTCAAGATGGTTTGTTAATAACTCTTGGTGGGCTCAACCACCTCATCTTGGTCAAGTACTATTGAAAGTAAATAACATAACTGAAATAGAGATTGAAGAATAAATACAGTCTAAACAACAAAGATTATCTAGAGTTGGCATGGGATGGAAAATTGAAAATAAGAACATAATGCCAATAAATCCACAAAAAAATGAGAACATCACAAAAATAAAAAAATAAACTAACATGTTGTCTACAAGTATCTTGACACTTAGGGGTAGCTTGTTTGCATTGCATTACATTTGTCATCATTTACATTTTATCTTGTATATAAGATGTTATGTTTGGTGATTATTTAGTTATCAGTTTGTATAACACAAATATTTCAAATTATAGGCTATCATATCATTTTAATTTTCCATATAATCCTATTATCCCATGAAAAACATTTTAAAAATTATCATTACATTG